>OZ004649.1:3618843-4050471 GCA_963924495.1 Nemapogon koenigi
TTCGATTTGTTCGTATGTTTGTCTAGCCTAGTGCTACGATAGAGACTTTGGACTTACAACCGGAAGTCCAGGGTTCAATTCTCACTTGACTTTACTAGACAATAGACTTAGGTAAGGTAAATTAACCACCTGTTGTGGATATTGTTAATTTTAATATTAGTATCTTTAATTACCTACTATCCGTGTTTTCATGGTTCCGTACCCAAAGGGTAAAAACGGAAACCATATTATTACATACTAAGACTCCGCTGTCCGTCCGTCTGTCTGTCTGTATGTCCGTCTGTCACCAGGCTGTATCTCATGAACCGTGATAGTTAGACAGTTGAAATTTTCACGGATGGGAACCCCATACAATAAACGTGATTTTTTGCCGATTTTATAGATAATGGTACGGAATCCTTCGTGCGCGAGCCCGACTCGCACTTGGCCGATTTCTTACCTCTGAAGTTTCTTTGCATTGGTTGTCAATCTTTATAAAGAAAAGTGAGAATAAGAACATTTGGATAAGAACAAAGTTCCTTCCTCAATCCCCCACAGATCACATAGTCAAGCGAGAAATAAACAAAAAATCACTACAGAATCAAAGTTTCTTTCATTTAAACCTGAAAATTGATTAGGTATCGCGCAATTGAAATTACATCATATTTTGCACATTGGCGTCCTCTAAGTCCTAACGCCCTAGGCTTGATGCTTGAGCCACATTAGCCATTAGGCTACCATATTAATGGTAGATGGTAGATCAGGCCCTGTCTAAGGTGTCAGAAGACCAGAGGCTAAGTTCTGAAATTCTGAAATGTTATTTTGTCTGAATTTAAGATTTTCTTAAAACATCACTTCGAAATACTTACACAAAATGAAACTTACGACATGAGAATTAACATTTAAGAAATCATATCATTATATAGGTACCAACTTACTACAAAATTATTTTAATACACATACGTTTTATCCAAATGACAGTTATTACACAAAAACCCTCTTTTCCTAAATAAAATCCCTAACGAGGCGTCCAACTCTAAAACTGTTAAACAGAACAACAAAATTGTAACTTGAACATAATTAATTTGTTACTACTATTACAAATAAATATACAATCAAATATATCCTTTAAGTCAAAGGCATTAAATCTTAAAATTATATTGCAAAATACAAATAATGAATTTGAGAATGGGATTTTTGATAACGCCTATTTACTTTAATTTAAACTCTAAGCATTTGTAAATTAAGATTAAATTGTGTTATACAGTTTTTAAAGAAGCCTAACTTAAATGCAATCAAAATAAAACTGTAACGTCTAGACTTTAAGGTGCAAATATGTTTGTGTAGTAAAAATAAAGATAATGATAAGTTATATGAATGTAGTCGGGCGCCGTGGGAACGCGATGCTATGAGAGCCATAATCGTGTGGTGCTCTGCAGTTACTTAGTCCAATTTTGCAAACGTTTACCAAGCAACAAGAACTAGTTTGTGTATTTTGATGAGTTTGGTAGCTAGGTAGCATGCGTCGCGGTCGCGGGTTCGACGCCCGGATGGGAGAGTGCATTTCTAAATTTTCATTTGACGGTCGAACACGATTTAAGTAGGTAACCGTACTCATTTAAAATTTACTTTTACTTATCTTATTGCTTTAGTGAATTGACTTTTTAAGTTTCGATATATTCAACATTTTACCGTGTAGTACAGACAGACGTGCGAAGCCGTGCGAAATATAATAATAGAGTGGAAAATGATCCTGTAATTTGCTCAGGATCATCTCACAGGATCAAAGTGGAATCATGATAGTTACCTTGATGAAAACCCATTAGGTTATTTTCACGGGAAACCACGAGTCGGTGGAAGGGCGGATAATATTTTATAGCCTATAGAACAAAATCTACTATAGCCACGAACAGCCAATATAGCCAATCCTTATTATTCCACAATATGAAGGTAACATTTACATAGTTGATTCAAGATTATTATAGAGGAACTAACTAATTTCTTTTGTTATCTGGGATCCTTCAAACAAAGCTAGAAGCCAAGAATCGAATCAGAAACATTTAAGTCTAGTTTTCACCGCAAAGCCATTGTAAAACAACATAAATAATAATGAATAACAGAATCAATAATACAAGTCAAAATTACACCACAAAACACCATAAAGCTAACTAGTGACTCATTCATCTTCTGAGCTTGCGCAAGATATACTCAAACTTGACACTGCGGACCTCGTGCATAATCACAATAAATACAATAATTATCTTCCTATGTAATACATTACTGCTTTTACTTCAGGAATCTGTTTAATGGATTCGTTTTAATCAGCAATGTATGTGAGAATAATTAATAATAGCGTTTACAACAGCAGTCATGAGCGTCATTGTAGAATTTCGGATGTCAGTAAACTTAGTTAACCACCTGTTAGTTTATGAATATGCTTCGGTGCAAATATATGTTCAGTACGAGACAATACTCATTTGAGACGAAGGTAAAAATTTAAATTTTACTTACAAAGAATTATTACCTAGGGTCTTATTCAAGAAATGCATGTGGAAATTTGGCACCTTTTTTTTCTTCACGTGTTGCTTTACAGCTCCCGAAACGTATTATCGGTCTCAGGGTACCCAGTGGAAGACAAATGACATCGCCTAAAAGAGGGAGACTTGGTATCCTGGCCTGGGACTGATTTTGACACCTGTATTTCCTTCCTTCATCGACTTCAAAAATCGATTCGAATGTTTCCAATTCGGATCGTATTTTTTTATGTACACCAATTACTCCGCCAGTTGTGAACCGATTTTGATGAGTTCCTTTCTATTCGACAGATAATTCTTCCGGATTTGTCCCATTTTTTTCTCATGATAATTGGTTCGCTGATTTTTCAGTAAAAACTGACTTTATAAGTCTTATTATATTATTTTCCTTTGCCTTTATATCTATAGTTTAATATGTTACAAATTAATAACAGAAATTATTCAGGATTAGCCCGGGCAAAGACAGACAGACAGTTAAACAGAGAACAACAGGTAGGTATTTTAGTTTTAACTTCAATTTTATTTATTTGTATTAGATTCATGGTCAAGTTTAGACAAGATTAGACAAGTAAAATGACCTCTAAATATGTACAAAAAAACTTACGTGTGCCTTGTTTAAATTAACATTTGAACTTTAAATAGTTTTTGTAGGTGCTTTAGGAAAATTAACACATCGCTATGACTCGCTTGTTATATGCAGGAAACTGTTAATGAGAACATTATAGGCAAATAAAAGACGTTTGTTTTGGATTTTCAATTCATGTCGTTTAATATGTCACGTCATAGATATAGGGTTGCCACTTTTTTGGCAATTTACAAAAAAAGGCACAGGACTGCTGACGGAAGTGAAAACTTAAAACTATGAATAACAGTCCCAGCAATTGGAAGCCAGTATACGAATTCCTGCCCGGACAGTCTCAGGTCGAGCATATAAGCCAGGAAATCCATGGTCATGTGCCGAAAACATGTCGCGAATCCATAAGATTTCCCCTTCCAAAAATCTCTGAACGCTCCTAAAAGATAAATAAACAGTTTCAGAGAAAATCTATAAGGTTTTCTTACCGATATTTTGTTCCCTCTAGGTAAGGACATAACGCATAAGTCATCCTAATTTTAGCTGTAAAATGGTCTTTGAAAGAGTCTTTGAATTGAAAGCCGTTTTCTTCACAGCAAGCCAATCTGCTACATTTAATCATCATGACCACAAAGAACATCAAAGATAAAAATTAATTAAAATACATACAAAGGTACAGTCATATATTTTATGTAGATACATTGGGCCTATGGTTATACTTCTAGCACACGCAACACGGTAACATAGTTTGGGGGTATAAAAAGGGGATCCACTAGGTCAAAATACTTAGGACCGGCGACATCTTTCGTTTCGACTCGAAGGCCAAAAACGACAGGTCCGCACCAATGTCCGGGCAAATCCGTATACTATCTTTGCCCGAGCCAGCAAATTGCTCGCCATTCTAATGTTGGATATTCTCGGGCCGGGAATTCCTTGGTTCCCCTTCCCACGGTTTATTACGGAAGAAAAAGGTTATCCATTGAAGACTTTTACCACTTTTCCCCGACTGATCAACCCAATCGATCGAACCCATTTAAATAATATAAAAAGTGAAGGAGTCCGATAGTTGCAATCACATACAGCAAGATTAGTCCGTTGACATTTGTCAGTATGAAATATCCAGTGAACGGAGATCCGCGTCTCAACTCATTCCGGAAACGGAATGGCTGTGGGAAAAACAACTTGGGTTTTGCAAAGAAATAAAAATCATTTATTGGTCTTGATTTATACATCCTACGGATTACAACGGGCGCCATTCTGGTAAAAGCGATGCAAGATTCGTTATTATTTAATTAATTAAACTCTGTGAATTTAGTTGCAATAAACCGTTATCTTATACCATTATTGAGGCATTGACATGAATTAACTAAAGCAATATCATTTCGCTAATTTGTATATTTTAGAATCATTGATGTGTGAATTTACAAACGTTTGATTCCCATTTAGATCTTTTGCAATTACCATCTTTTGAAATGGCAACTTTTTAAAAAGACATGTAAAGTTTGGACAAGACTAGAAAAATACAAGAATCCCGGCCAAAAACTTATGTAGATATTCCGACAGATCACACTTAGAGGCTTTTCCAACTAGCCACTCGTAAGGATAGCCTCACAAATACTTCTTTTCTTTTCTTCAGCTGGGTATTCTGGGACCGATAACACGGTATCGGGAGCCTAAGGGCAACCCTAAAAAATCAAGTTTAAAAAGCGATAGGTCCAAGGCCGTATCGAGGAATTTATTTCGGGGAGGTTAAAAAATCACTGCTTAGTGTACCTAAAATACCTAAAATAACTCTAGCCAAATAAGTTGAGCTTTTGACATTCGGTGCGCAGTACAAAAATACATTTATATTGAAATTTTGTACTGAGCACCAAATGTCAAAGGATAGGATACAATATCGAAAAATATCTCAACATAATGAGGAAGACTTGCGCCTTTCGCTGGGTATCAAGATGCTGACAAATAAAAATAAATACATAGGTAATTTTTTAAATCTATGTTTGATTGAGAACGATTTGGCAATTTTTTTATGTTCGTAATTGGAAATTGGAAAAGTTGCCCGGAAAATTAAAAAATATTTTTTTTATGGAACTTTTATATGAACTCTGAACCATAACAGGGCAAATACGGAACAGGAATATGTTGCAAGTAGCAAAAACAGAAATACAAATTATTGAATTACATTTAACGTACGAGTAAGTTTAAGCTTTAGGCAACCAGATGAAAAAAAACTGTTACCTATTATATAGAAAATGGAACAATTTATTCACCGGCGAAATGATCAAGTATTTATTCATCTCAAAATTAACAAAAGTTTAAGAAACTTTGTATCCATGCCATGTCAGGTGCCACGTACCACGTGCTACGTTTCAAGACATATGGCAAAGATGAAATTCGCGAAATGATCACAAAATCTTGCAGCTGCCGCACCAAATGTCTCGTGCCAGATCTAGCAAAAAAAACTTAAGACATATTGTCTATGGGCTGGGATAAAAAAGATTTACCTTCAATCATTCCAGCCTATACAATTTCATCTTGTTTTCTAAGGTTTTTAAAAAACTACCTTTATACTCATGCCATATGTGCTTTGAAAAAGGTTTACTATTGTCCTTAGCCTTTTCTAAGTAATCACTACATATAAAACAAACAAAAATCCCCACTGCGTCTGTATGTCTGTTCCCTATTCACGCAAAAACTTTTGAACGGATTTTGGAACTATCATATTTAGCAGGTGAGCATTGACAGTATGAATCAAGTCGGGAAAAAAGTTAGCTTCTGCGTGTTTTAATGGCGTATGCTGTCTAATCCGTCAAAGGTATTACAAAATGATGTAATAAGGAATTATGTAGACTAAAGTGATCTAAAAAAAGTCCGCGGTAGCACATATCTATCTCTAATAGACAAGTAGTTATAAGCGTTATATTTACGTAGGTATCCAAATTGTTGTAAACCGGGTTATAGAGATTTTATTTTGGAAGAAGTCCCAAACTGGCTTTTCCTTTAGTATAGAACAAACACACCAGTAACAATGTCCACATAAATGTGCTAAAGCGAGTTGTCCATATTTTATACTTTGACTTATTATAAATACCGTTAAATTAAAATGAACCGATGAACAAAAGTAGATAACAGTTTCAATACAAAATTTAAATAATTAATCTAAGCAATTAAACTAAATACGTCGAGATAAGAAAACGGATGATATTTCATTAGCTGAATATATTGATCTAAAATATGGACTTGTTTTTAAAGGAAGGAATAAGTAGGCATACATTTTAAACTACAAATATTATAAAGAGGTTTTGTTTGTAAGTTTGAATTCAGGAAGCAATCTCTTAAACTAATGATCCGATTCTGAAAATTCTTTCACTAATACGAAGCTACATTAGCCCATACTCCCTTAGGAGGTGAATTTAAAAGTAAAAGTAAGCTATCTATGTCCTTCCATAGGATTCAGCTTTCTCCGTATCAAATTTCATCAAAATCGGTTCAGTGGTTTAGTCGTGAAAACGTAATAGACAGACAGAGTATGGATGGAATTTGTATTTAATATTAGATATACTTATCCCACCGACTGATTATGAAGAAGCCAGCACTCTTGATCTCTGATTGAGAGGAGATGTTCTCTGGTGATAAGAGTGCTCCTTCCTCGCTCAACGAATCAGCATAGCGATTCAGCCATTGATGAGTTCAGCGGGGAAATGCAGTCAGTATTCTTGCCACTATTCCACGCGACCCTGATTTATTTAATTATTTTTAATGTTTAGATATAATTTCAATTCTTTTTTATATAGTTGTGTGGAAATAATTGTAATAAATGATGCTTTTAGGATTCTTGTAAGTACGTACTTTTGTCTGTCCGTCCCAAAGTTTATCCAGAATGGAGGGCTCAGAAATGGTTGAATGGTTCACACACGGGCGATACCGTGGGCGCTATTTAGTATATAGTTTTAAAAAACAGCTACAATCTGTTAAAGATATATCTACATGAGAAAGCATCTGCCTTGATTCTTTAAATCCATCCCTATACCTGCGTATGCGCATCTTTCTTCCTGGATGGACATATGCCTTTCTTGAGAAAAAAAACTCTGTTACTTGTAAACAGCTTACATCGGGAACACATCTGTCCTATATAGAACCTTTTTGACACGTGATAGCTATACAAGCCAATTTCAATCTTATTAGTTGCAAGTATAGGTATATTTTTAACTTTTCAAAAATTAGCAACAATCTTCGGTATCTGTCGGAAATCTTCGTTAGGTTCGCGTGCGCATGTCATACATATAATTTTTGGCCGAAGGGAAAACAGTAATTTAATTTTAATTCAAGACAATTTAACTTTACTTTATATCAATTTGAACAATTGTCATTCAGGTTATTGTACTCACTCAGTAACAAACAGCTATAATCCACTTTTATTATTATGAGTGGTATTTCCGTTTTTTTGCACTAAAGACTGGAGTAAAAATCATAATTTTGTCTTTATTAATCCACGCCCAATTAATTTTGACTGTATCTTGTTAAATGTTTTACTTTAATGTTAACAAGTACCAACTCTTACTGGATATGTAAGTTGAAAACGTTTCTGTTGGAAAAAATAACAATGGAGTTTCTTCAAATTAATATTCATTCTGTAGAAAAATATTTAATTAAGTGATAAGTTATTTTTTGTCATGATTCCAACTGTGTGTGAAGGAAAAACAGCAACATAGGTAGTACAATAAAATTATTCAATGAGTATATTTTATGCAAAAAAACTCTCATTATTAAAAAAAACAGGAATTGTCTGCTCAAAAGAGATGAAAAGGGAATTGAGGTTTCCACTTGCTACAATTCTGACATATTTCATTCGCTTTATTCATTCTCATCATATTCTTCAGGCATGCTCGTTCTTTTAGGGGGCAGTTCAAATCCTAAAATCCTGAATGTTTACCTTTAAAACTACTTTGAAACCGGGCGAAGGGGTGGGGTTAGAATTTTGACTTGAAGGTCAAAAACGACGGGAATACCCGGCCCGAGAAAATTGCTGAGTCGGGCAAAAACAGTACGCGGATTTAAACTAAATAAAAATATATATGTAGATATATAAATCGCCCGGTTTCAAAGTAGTTTTAAAGGTAAACATTCAGGATTTTAGGATTTGAACTGCCCCCTAAAAGAACGAGCATGCCTGAAGAATATGATGAGAATGAATAAAGCGAATGAAATATGTCAGAATTGTAGCAAGTGGAAAACAGTAGTCTCTGCTTACCCCTCTGGGAAACGGGCGTGACTTTTATGTATGTACTTAACTTAAAAAAACATTAAAATATTGTTACTATATATATAAAAATTGTAGCGGATTTTTAAGCATCTTTAAAACATTAAAGTCTGTTGTGTTTTTTGATTAATTACTCTGCAAGGGTCCCAAAAAACATTTCCTAAAATCTTGATGGACCCAAGACAAGGTGCGACTATTTTTTCAAAGTGGCAAGCTAACAACTATGAAGACATCTGCCTCGTCTCGGAAGCATTTGGATTTTTAACTCGGCATCTGCATAATAAATTAATAATAAAAAAATTGACCTACAAAACTTTAAAAAATCACCTCGACTGTTTTTATTGCTTATTTTAAGTAAAAAGCTGCCAATATCCGCTCGTTTTACATCCGTTCTTTCAAAATCATCGGCAAATGATTAGTGCGCCGTGTGTTTTTATTTACGTAATATTTTTTATATGTTTTGACGTGTCATTTGTTAGTGATTTATTAAGCTTTGTTTTAGAGACATACAGATGGTTTACATACTTTCATATTTGAGATTGCCAAACTCTTAAAAATGCTTTCCGAAAAATATAGCATTCGGTGTACTGCTCACCTCTATTACCACAGCTTTTCATCAGGCGGAGGACTGCAGCCGATGGAAGAAAATAATTGAGGAGAAGCTGATGAGTAATCCTCAGTAATGAGGGACCGACTGAAGGAGGATAGCATTGTATCAAACAACGATGATAATATTTCAAGTATGTAATATTTCAGAATGAAATCTTTACTCAAGTAATTTAAAAAAATGTAACCAACGCTACCTTGCATCGTGATCAGAGACAATGTATTTCCACATTTAGCTAGATGTCCATATTAAACAGAATAGGGGCTAGCCTAAGCCTATTACAGCACTTAATGGAACTTAAGGTGTCACTTCTTAAAATACAATTTTTCACCCTATGATTTTCAGAAGAATTTAAGTGCCCTCCGAAGCATAAGAGGACAAACTATTTTCTTAAGATAAGTACATGTACTTATCTTAAGAAAATTGGTTTTATAGCTTTGATGCGTTCACGCGTGTGAAAATCAAATTAATTAATGAAAACCATAAATGAAAATTCGATATAAAATTGCGATTTGGAAGTATATTATAAGTTTTTAATTATAAAAAACACATTGGTACATGGCCGGGATCAAACCGCGCTCATTTTTCTATTATATTTTTATAAGAAATTTTCATACGAATCTTCCTCATAACACACCTGCAAATCCAAAAACTTGTCATGTGGACACCTAACAGTACAAAATCAATACTCTATTTCCTGAGTTGCACCTTGTATGCGCAGTGTCCTTGTGTACCTACACCTTTGCTATAATATCCTATGCACCATCGAATCCTTTAAGATGAATCAGACAGATGTTGATATGATTCAGTACCGTTAAATTAAACTTTTTCTGTGAGAATAATTTCCGTTATATATACCTAATCACAACTTACAATGGTGTTTGCATGTGTAATATGAACGGCTTGGTATGATATATGGGCGTCGGTGGTCAAGTGGGTAAAACGTCGGCTCACAACTGAGAAGTCGCGGGTTCGATCCCCACATCCGACCACGTACCTACCAATGGGCTATAATAAAACCTTCTCATCAATTGACCTGTTTAAACATAATAGAAATTCCTTTAAAACCTCATTGAAAAAACAAATAATGCATTATTAATATTTGTAAGTAGTTATCAATTGTGATGTTTGTAAAGTACACACACATGCTCATACACACCCAACCCCACCCACACACACACACACACTAATCTGTAATTAGCCTTTTTTAAGATTAATACATTATATAGGTAAACTTATTGTATATGCTGTTGATTTTCTTTCTAAATAAATAAAATAAAAATACCTCAATAGAGCTGGCCACTCGTTAGGTATAGCCTCAAAAAATCATCTTCGGCTATGTGAGAAAGACTTTGTCTTCCGCTGGGTACCATGGGGCCGGCTGCTGTAACGCAACCCATAAAGATTTTTTGTATGATATTTGGTTATTTCATTCCAGAAAAGGGGCGGGTGAGGGACCTCAAATATGTGATAGTAATTTTCTATTAGTATACGGAACTTTAATGCTGAAGTATTGAAGCATTTTCTTACAACATTCACTAGAGCAGTGGTATGATTCCAAGTTAAAAAATAATAATACCCAGGTACCTATAATAGCTATCGACAAAATGAGGTTTCTTTATACAAACTACTACTACTTTTTCATACTATTAGGGGTGAAATTAAAAAAATCCACCATTAATGGCACAAAGGTCTATGGAGCGTAGGATGCTCGGGATCTCTCTCAGTGATCGAATACCCCATTGTCCAAATAAGACTGAAGACAAGAGTGACGGACGTTAGAACTAAAGTTGCGACACTGAAGTGGATATGGTCGGGACGTGGAGGAGAACTGCGGAGGATAGGGAGAAGTGGTGCAATGCTGAGAAGGGCTACGTCCAGCAGTCGACGGAGATGGCTGAAGAAGAAGGTCCATCGCGGTTTAGGCTGTCAGTCACTCAGTGTTTAGATTGATAAAACAAGACATAAAGTCCGAACTTCTAGGTACTGAAAATAAGTAATAAGAAAGAACGACGATGATTCCACATCCGGTCATGGCGACGAACGCACGCGTTTTCGTCGTGGCGTGATGTGGAATCCAGTTTAATCCTGTTCGTGCTGTGATGGTTGTAATTAATCAGTGATTAATAAGACATATCACGGCCGGCGGAATTATCTTAAATACCGATTTATCGGCTATAAACACTATAAAAGCTATTATACTTGACATTGGCAAATCACCGATAAACATTGGTGGAGCCATAATAAAAAAGAAGAAGAAGAACAACGATAGGCTTGCGTCATTTGGTAAGCAACCCGCCAAATGTGGAAATTGTCACAAGAGTCTCTACTCTGCAATGATCACTATGATTGTTCCAATAGCCCATTTACAAGACATATAATATTCTCTAGTTTACCTAAAATGGAAGAATTTAACGATCAAAATTTTGAACAGATAATTTAACGGTAAATTTTAACCGGAGTGTATACAAAGGGACACAAATAACCTAATCCAAGCCGACATTAAACCTATGAGGTCAGGTGAAGGTGAGCGTCGCGGAATTCAGAATACTCCCCCCTTCTGCGCAGGAGTTGCGCGCGATGCTATTCTAGTCGAGAATTTAAGATCCAATCAGAATACAACTTAAATGTTGAGATTTTTGCCTCTGGTTTTATTTTATTTTGTTTATTGGTGAATAAGTAACAAATACATTTGTATTTTTTTATTGTAAGATGAGAAGCATATTATTCTCACCGCTTGTATGGTATTGAACATATTTTGGCTTTTAAAAAAAAGTGTACCGACTTCAAAAATTATGCACTGAAAAGTTTTCTTTCCGAAAGCAAATGCACAAATCACTATAAAAAAATACCTAAATCCTATAAAATTTGAAGAGTTTTCGATTTCTCCAGGATCCCATAATCAGATCCTAACCTGATGACCATGGGACCACCTGGAAAGTATACCCTTTCTAACAAAATTAAAAAAAAATACCCAAATCGCTTCAAGTGTGTCTATAAAAGTTGAAGAGTTCTCGATTTCTCCAGGATCCCATCATCAGATCCTGGGCTGATGACGATGGGAACACCTGTGAAGTACACCCTTTTAAAAAAAATTACCAAATCGGTCCAGGCGTCTTCAAGTAATCGGGGAACATACATAAAAAATAAAGATTCCGACGAATTGAGAACCTCCTCCTTCTTTTTTGAAGTTCGGTTAAAAAGTGGTGAGTTTATAAGTGATAAACTACTGTCTATATATCATCACGCCTTTTATTCCAAGAGGGGTAGGCAGAGACAATCGAATGCCATTTGTTACGATCTTGACATACCTCTTTCGCTTCTTTTATTTTCATCATATTTTTCAAACATGTCTCGGCGATTGTGTATACTAGCTATAAATAGTGGCAGAGGACGACTTAGGTGTACTGTTATTGAACATGTAAAAAATGTATTGATCGATGGCAATATTAAATATACACACGATCGCCGAGCATGTATGAAAGATATGATGAATATAAAAGAAGCGAAAGAGGTATGTCAGGATCGTAGTGGATATATATATACTGGTCTCTGGCCACACCACAAGGTATATAGGCTGTGAAGATATGTGTGTAGGTTCAACTAGCTACCTCACAACATCATATTCACCGATAAGCAAGTTCAAATCGTTTCCTGACTTTACAGCTATTTGGTGGTCCGACCTTTAAGCTATCATGAATATTACTTACATATGTTAAAACTACTTGTTATCTACTTCGTTCGTGTTACTTGAAACAGCCAATACTCAACTCTTGTAGTTGTACCTTGTAGTTACTGCTCCGCCCCTTTTGGTCATAGCGTGATGTTAAAAGGTCGATGGGAAAATGTGTGACGAAAAAGCAGAACGCAGCAGCAGGAAAGAAATAGTAAGCGATATTTTAAAAAATCTTATACAACATAGAAATAATTTTACAATGAAAAGATAGATAACTAAACGGCTAAACGAGGGAGACTTGGTCTTCCGCTGGGTACCCTGGAACCGTAACACGGTTTCGGGAGCTGAACCCGTGAAGAAAGAAAAAAAAAAAAAAAAAAAAAAAGATAGATAATTTTTACCAAAAAAATTGTCATATGTGATACCATCTATAATTATAGCCATAGATAAATAAAGTTTTCAGAGGTGTATTTACGATTTTTTCTATATAGTATAATGTTTCTAATCATATTTTCAAAAGAATAAAAAGATTTGTCATATCCTTAAATTTTTTTTTTTCAGTTTCGTAAATATGTAGATCAAGTTTTCTGAAAAAAAAAATGATTAAGGCAGGGAGCAAACACGATCCCCCCGGGGGTGCCCGCCTTGTCGGGGCGGGGAGGCTTAGTAACCGTGGTAGTACTCGCCACACTATCCACGGTGAAGCTAAGCGGCACCCGAGCCACTGTGCGGGGGTTCTGAGGGAGACAGGCTCTTTGCATAAGCGGCTAGGTGGGAGCGGCCGCGCGGGACCACCTGACTATGCATCAGATAACATAAAGAAGTAATAAGAGAACAGGGTCGTGTCAAACAAAGGTATCGGCATATCGTTTAAATTGATTAGGTTTCTAACAACATGTTATTGCCCAATTGTCTCCATAGCCTAGATCTTTTATAATATTCGGTATGTAAATAAAATACTATTTTTATTTCAAAGATTAAGCCATTTTAAGAAACTACTTTGAATATTTATGTTTTCTATGCAGTAGATTTTTTAAAATAAATTTTCAAAGTTTTGCCGACAGACGACAAAATACAAAAAAAAAACAAATTTCTTGACTTCACTGTACAAAAATACGCTGCTAACCCCGTTTAGATTTAGGCGTTATGATATAGATTGTATGTAGAACAAATAGGGGCATATCATTAAACTGATTAGTATTTCACAATGCCATGTTTATTGCCCAAGTCTACAGTCACGTCTGAGATCCTCTTGCAAAATAAATGTAAGAAATTCTAGATCGGAATTACCGATTAAATAAGTAATCGATCATTTCATGGTCAATGACTTACGGATAACTAATATACGCCAACGACTTTACATATTCAGAAATTTAAATAAAATCATATTTTTTAAATGATTTTGCAGAACTATAAAAAAGCACTCGACTATCTGCGAGTTGTAAGTTTTTACATACTGATTTACACCTGAATATTATTGCGGTAGGCAAATCATGCTTTCTATTAGTGAAAGAATATTTGGAATCGGTTAACAAGTCTGAGAGATTACCGGTTACATTGGTATAGATAAAAAATGTATGTATACCTACCTACCTGCATAATCGGATAAACCACACTTAGAGAATTTTCAATCTGACCCTAGGAAGTTTTGGTCTTCTTTTGGGTACCCTGGGACGGTTCCAGGAACCCGTAAAGAAAAGAAAATACATTAAAAAAATTTTTTTTTTACGGGTTGCCTTACAGCTCCTGAAAGCGTGTTACGATTCCAAGTCTCCCTCGTTTAGCCGATAGTATTAGTGAGGCTATACCTAACGAGTGGCCAGTTCTGTTGAGGTATAAGTATTTAGATGGAAAAGCCTCTAAGTGTGCATTGGTACATGGCCGGGATCCGCGACCGAACCCGGGGTCTGCCTAGTTAATACCAGACGTCTTAACCACTCGGCCACCGACGCACCTCCATGCTAACATTTTTTTTAATCGTCTAATGCAATAAGTTTGTTCTTGTATGACGTCGATATAATCTAAGGTAAGTATTAGATATCATTCATTACATTCAATTATGTTTATATTCCTCTTATTTCAGCAAATATTGAATTAATCTTACATGTAAGACGTAGAAGTAGGTGAAAATAAGTAAATTATGCAATAAATTTTGGCCAAGTTGCGAATTCCGTAGCATTTTTTCTGTCAGAACTTTAAGACAGGATTTTCGTTTAGAGAAAGGCGCTATATTCCCTATTTTTTTTAGTCTCAGTAGTTTATAGTTACGGAGGAACGGTCAAATTTCGTATATTTTTTAACTATGCATTTTGAAATTTAAAAAAAAAATGTTTGTTTTCCTTAAAACGACCCTTTTATTATTGATATGTTATGTGAGGTATGTCACATAACATGATGGATTATTTTACTTTCACGTTTTAATTTTTCCCCTAAAATCGAAATTCGATTATATTTACGCTATTCATATGTGATTGGGTCATGAAACTCAATATATGTACTAATTTTCAACATTTTTCGTCCTGTGTGAGGCTGTGACAAACGGACAGACAGACAAACATAGACATGAGTGATCCTGTAAAGGTTCCCATTTTTTCATCGGAGATGTTTAGAACCCTAAAAAGAGTAATTTATGCTTCAGTAGGTATAGTCTATTTAGTATTAATTTTTTTCTGACTTTTCACCAACTTGATTCACTATTAATGCTCAGGTCCGGTATCTCACAGAAAATTTTCGGTCCGGCTGCCGTATGATCAAGATTGCAGACAGGCCACACATTAGCAATGTAAATCATACGATCTAGATTAGATCACATGCAATTCACTCACCCACACAGACACACAAGATTTGATTAAACAAAGGCGTGTGGATGTGTGTGTGTGACAGATCGTTCCGGTCATCGAAATCAACCACAAATACAACGATTTGAAAACGGATGGTGGGCCGCGCGATAAGAATTGGACGAGTCTGTGGTCGATTTCGGTGGACCGTACGGCGACCGGCCGGGGATTGGACGAATGTATAGCCACCTTTAGACGTAGTCCTCGTGAATTAATATCTAATCATGAGACCGCAACAAAATCTGTTCTGTAGTTTTACGTGAAAATGTCATAGACAGACAGACAGAAAAACAAGATACTTTTATAATATGTATAGTGAATTAATTAAATTAAAACTATTTACTGATATCTTCGAAGAGTTCCTTTTGATTAGGTTCCTACTCCATCATCAGATCAGCTAAGTAATGTCATAATATTGTACTGTCTGGGCTGAAAAGGCTAGCATATTTTTTTTAAATTGACGCCGCTGCTTTCTTTGAAGAAAAAGTTTGCATTCGCTATAAAGTCAAAGAAAAGAGTTCAACGAATTTGCCAGTACCACAATAAGCTTAAAATTACTTTTGCTTATATACCGACTCCAAAAGGTTTTACTTGGCCAGATGTTTAACTGTTAATTGTTAAAAAGGCTTCGGTCAGAGACAAAGCAGATGGGCGCTCGAAGATTTATGTGCAAGCGCCGGCACATCTGGTCCTAGCAGACTACCTGGCTCACAGATCAAACGATATTTTGTGCTAACCTGCTCCATATTCTAACTAGAGGCATCTAGATACATATTTTTGTGCTTCAATCTATAGGTAATTATATAGGTCGTTATCTTGAGCGGAGGTCCCGGATTCAATTCCCAGTCGTTCCAAAAAAAATGCTAAGCACAAATTTTGCTTCTAAATCTTTACGTTTGTTAAAGAAGTGACACATCTAGGGCCATTAAGTGCAGCAACAGGCTTGCCAACCTGTACTGTTCAATATGGACAACTGGCAAAAAGTGGACACTGTTACTAGTGTCTCTGGCCACTATATATAATATATAATTTCAGTTCCGATTTCGCTAGTGGAAATTTTTGTGATGTGACAAGAATTTATCCCGAATTTTGCCCGACCCATAATTTTTCTCGGCATTCTAGTTTGGATATTCTCAGGCCGGGCTAGCTTGGCTGGCCCCGTCGTTTTTGCCCGTCGATTTAAACCGAAAGATGTCGCGGTCTTAAGTATGATAAACTCACTGATCCGATTAACCAGCCAAATTATCGAGATGAAAAAAAATAACCAATATGATCTCTGAAAAATTCATGAAAATCTGAAATTTGGTCTGGTTTTGGAATATTATTTGAACCAGAAAGTCAAATTCACGTCTTCTTCGCGGTTTCTTTTGTATGAATAATCCTCTAATATCCATAAAATAGAAAGAAGATCCAACCGCCTACCACGTGTCACTTTAGCATGTTATGTAACAAAATGTATGACGTTAAAAACATTATAAAACTTATTCTTTAATCGGCTAAAACAGTCGGTGGGACAGTTTTATGTCATCGGCCGCGATAATCTGCTTCTGTATAGTACGTACAAATAAATTAGATGCGACGACTATAAATTTTAATAAGCAGTGCAAAGTTTTAGTTTGTTATATTTTATTAAATACCTAATTAGCTTTCCGCCGCCCCAGCTTCGTCATACAAATAATACATACAAAGCATTTTGGACTTCTTTAAAATACAGTTCAATTTTTAGTAATCATTTCCGCAGCCTATTACGTTTTTTTAATGACCTAAACGTAAAAGACGTTCATCGAATTCATCGAGTTTCCTTAATAGCTTGATAAAAGCTTATTATCAAGAGCATATCACGTCTTTTATCCCAAAAGGGATAGGCAAAGCAATATAATATTTTATGACATGGAACACAAATATTCCATTATCAATGTATGAATTAACAATTTTAAAATTAATTACTTTTAAAAATTAAACAAATTTTTAGTTATTTCTTAATTTAATTAATAGTAATCCAGCGCTGCAAGATTGATCTTTTAATTTTCAAACAATACAAAATCCCGCACTCTTTTTCGTCGCACAGACCATTATAACCGATTGCATCGTGACACATGACGCTCATGCTTTAATTAAAAAAAGAACAAACACAGATCACCTGTCTACCAAGGTGTTCAGTCTCGAATCCGGATTCTCGAATTTCTACCTTTGATTCCAAACTCTAATTGCCAAGCTCTTAAGATTGTTGTCGCCCAAATATATAGGACATTCCCTAGAGCTGCATATACGGGGGGCGATTCAGTTATTCTAGGTTATGGCATTCATATTCCACCTTAAAACCACCCTTAAACAACTTTAATTTTATTTTTAAATATAACTAGCAACCCCGCCCAGCTTCATACGGGTACAATATTACTTTAACTTAACTAATGCCGATGGTATTTGTGAGGCTATACCTAACAGTGGCCAGTTCTGTTGAGGTAAATTTAGATGGAATCTAAAAGTGTGGTTTGTCGGATTATGTACGTAAGTTTTTAATTATAAAAATCCCAAGGCCGGGATCCGGGATCGAACCCGTGGTCTGCCTAGTTAATTCCAGACGTCTTAACCACTCGGCCACCGACGCACTAAAATACTAAGATAAGGTTACGAAAAGTTGTCCATTCGCTGTGCTCAGCAATTATGGCATAGGATCGGAAGCTGTTTAGATTTTTTATATTAGAAGGCAAGTTTCCTCTTGTTAAAAACCTTTTTGCAACTTTCTAGAAAACAAACAAATCTTGCAGGTGTTTTATTGTGAATATTTGAAAATAATAAACTCACAGTTGTGTTTTTAAGTTCTGTATCTATTGTAGAGTTGTTAGACAAAAGTGAAGACACACGTGCAGACTACTTGAATGCAAATAACTTTATGATTAAACCTTTTAAGGGAATTTTTATACTTATCTTAAATATTTAAGGATATTGTCGCCTTAATTATTTGCAGGTGTTTTTCGTTGTACTTGTTATAACTTGAGTAGGTACCTATTCTGTTTTCAGTTTTAGTTTGTAACTACATTTTTTTCTTCACAAGTTGCCTTATAGCAATTATAGCTCCCGAAACCCAGCGGAAGACAAGTCTCCCTCGTTAACCGATGGTATTTGTGAGGCTATACCTAATGAGTGGCCAGTTCAAATGTGACTACATATTTTGCAGATATATGAAATTGTCTATGAAAGGGTTATTAGACATTTTATTTCATAGTTCAATCTTCACTGATTTTCTGCAATTCTTCATTGGCTATTACGTATGTAATTCGTAATATTGATTGATTGAGCCGATTACGATTAAACTAAAAGCACTATTATTATAGAAAATAGATATTTTCACTAGATTCGTTCAATAATTTTCATGCAATTCACTGTGGTTGTTCTAAATTACTTGACCTTAATATGTACTGTGTACACTATGTTTGTATGTCTCGAATATATTACCACCGCGCCTGATATAGATTCACTGCCCCTCCCGCGCGCCGCGTAGTTTATAAGATTAGATATTAATAAAAGTAGAAATGTGCTTTATCACTTTAAGGACATTAGATATTTGATTAATGATAGTTCTTCTTGGTCGTCCTTTCTTTGTTGATCCTTTCGTTACCACAGCTTTATATAGGTATTTGCTTTCATCACACATTCATCATGTCCAAACCATTTCAGCGTTCCCCTTTCAATATTATATACAACACTATCAGTCATTCCACACTTTCACGTAGGTACATCATCAATTCTCATTCTATCTCTGAGTGATAGATTATTACACTAATCTCCTCTCAACATTATATTTATTACATACATCGGAATTAAAATACTCAAAGAATTTGACTTTCAAGTAAAAAACAGTTTAACTATAGATCCCACAGGCTACAGGGCACGGACAAAAGACAATTTTTAAACACAAAACGGATCTCTTAAATCATAGACAATGAAATAGGAGATGCAATGAAAATCCGCCTACAAAACCAATAAGAGGTTATACACAGTACTGTATTCACGATTTCACGAACCTAAGATATATTACTCACTACTGAGTCATTTCTATCTCACGAAGTCATGGGAACATCATGGTGACTCACCCTGATGACTTGTAATAACTATATTCTTATTTCCTTTAGGATATCCGTCTTTAATGGCCTGGATTCTTTAAATTTTGGTTATTGAAAAAAGAAAAATTCGCTGACTTCAAAGAGCATTGGATTTTCTTCGGTATTAAAAATAGAAAACATTTTGAGAGCTGTCATCCGAAATGAAGATCTCATCGAGACCTTTCATTTTGGTAATAACTCGACCAGTCTAGGGTCAGAGGTTTTCGATATATGACCCTTTTTAAATTTTGATCTTAAAATCGCATAGAGTACTAAGCCTATGGAGGGGCCATAGACGGGCTTCCCCTTTCGCCAATTTTTCCCCCTTTGACCAGTTAAACTGACCAGGTGCGCAGTAATAAGTAACCTTAGATTTTGTTGGTATCGTTTAGTGTCGCAAGACAGAGGTCTAGGAAAATAGTTAATTGTGATGTTTTAAATGGGAAAGGCGATCTAGGACGTCAAACTTGCTGAAACATAGTGTTTCCAATCATTAATTATAATTATTATGTTTGTATTTTAACATAATCATCATATAACGTAAAATCCGTTGCGACAATAAAACGACAGAAAAATACAGTGGTACAGGGGCTAGTACTAGACGTTTACCTCCCCTCCCGCCAAAATTGGCAGAAAAAATTGTTCGGTGATTTAGCTCTTCCCGTCTCCAGTCTTAAATACTCAAAGTAAAATCGTCATAACACCAGAAATTTTTTAAATTTCGAAAAATGTCCCGAGATAAATAACCTTTCTGAGCACAAGTAGAATTAAAAAAATGAAAAATAAGACTAGATTTAGGGTACCTACACCATGTACCCCAAAAAAATCATTTTAGAGCTTTTTTTAAAATACTTATACGTGTTGGCTATATGCGTGGAGTGGACTGTTATTTTATAATTTTTATAATTTCATCTTCTTCAATTGTCAACTAAAAATCTTTCTTGACATAACAATACAAATATTAAAAGAAACCCAGCGGCCTTATAAACCTTTAAATATCTGGTATAATTCAAAATGTTGTATATTGTAGACCTCGTCAATACAAAAGTTTTGTCACCTCAACCATCTATGACATATCGGCATGTCGCACTTTTGCTGAAAAAGGGACCCCTACTTGTACAGAAGCGATCGAAAAAACTATGTTAAAAAAAATTTTACTGCATAGTACATGGACTGAGGCTCTTCATTTAAATTTCAATCCTAATCCTAAAATCCTAACTTTAATTTCGTTGCGATGGCGACAGTAGCGACAATTTTATTAAAATAGAATTCGGGAGCTGTAACGCAACCCGTGAAAATTCATTATTGCTGCGAAATTAAATTCAGCATTTTATGTTTTGAAATTTAAGCTGTCATGTACTGCAATTTTGTTTTCGGCGGTCGTCATCGGGACAAGTTTTATCCATTTATTTATTAATTACTAGCTCTTGTTGTTAGCTTCACATTATAGGGTAGGATACTGTAAAACGGGACTATAAATTTCAGACTTTTCTATTTATGTCTCTGATATTATGTTATTTATGTATTACTTATTACCAAACATGAGACTCTCTGAAGTTTTTCAGAACAAAAAAGCTACTTCGGCAATTAGATTATATATTTTAGATTGACAGCCCAGCCTACTAGTTATATGTGCACTCGTTAAATGTGGACAATGTTACCGATGTCCCTGGCCGATGATTTAAATAGTATTTTAGTCACAGGTGATTCTTTAATAACGGCATGAAGAGCTTTCCAATAAAGATGGCTTCGCTACTTTCTGTTAGCAGTTAATACGGCATTCCTAAGCTTGACACCGCTGTAGCACGAGCTCTATACGTGAATGTAGGAAAAACAGAGTCCCAGGTTCGGTACCGATAGAAAAATTACCATTGATTATATGTTATATTAGAAATTCTACCATACTTTCCGTTTCCACGTGAGTGAAACCGCGAGCACAAGCGAGAGCATTGTATTTGTTTAAAAAATCCTAATCCGAACTATAATATAAATGTGAAAGTGTGTTTTTTTCTATCTTACAGCTCCCGAAACCGTGTTACGGTCCCAGGGTACACAGCAGGAGACCAAGTCTCCCTATTTTGGCCGATGGTCTTTTGTGACGCTATAGCTAACGTGACCAGTTCTGTTGAGGTATATTTAGATGGAAAAGCCTCTAAGTGTGGTTTGTCGGATTATGTACATAAGTTTTTTACGTTAAAACATAGAGCAACAGATCCTTTGGGATAAATCCTTAATTATGTCACATTTCAATCATTTCCACGGGCGGTAAGCTAGTACTACAGACTATTTAGAACCTTCTTACAAACCAAAGCCACAGACTATTTTTGAAAATACCGCATCAATACATTTCTAATTTGATGTTCGTATGTGAATAGGTATAATCATAGTACGCCCCACCCGTAGCTCTAGGTCGCAGGCCATGCGCCTCAAAGGTCGACACTGTACACCTATACTAAACATTCATAGTGATTAAACGTTAACTCTACCATTTAGCGAGATTTTAGGCATTAACTTAAAAAGAAAATTTTGTTAAAATAGTTGAAACCTGGTTCTGTCTAAAGTGGGCGCTATTACTGGTGTATCTGGCCATACTGCAAGGTATAAAGGCCGTCAAAATCTGTTGAAACAATATAAAATTTAATAATATAAATACAGAATAATATTTCATGTAGATATTCGTAACGTAAATATAAATGAAAATAATGTTTATTTATTTGTTTAAAAAAATATATCTTTTTTAATATCTATAGTTTATACTTCCGGTCACGTGACCGCAAACGTGAAGTGACGTCACATTCATGTAAATAAATAACCACAGACTACTGACAATACTGTCTGTCACTGTCGCTGACCAAGTTATTTTCTTGACATTTTATCTACTCTATGACCATCATGTTGTTAGATTGCGTTGGATTGTGACGTCATCATCGCGTACAGAACGTTTTCGCGGGAATTTTAAAAAGAAAATTAAAAACATGAATATAAATGAAAATACAAAACAAGTTTTTTTCTAATTATTCTACCTATTGCTGCACTTATTTTTAGGAATTAGAAAAATTTAAAGACCGATCGAGTATGTATATTGTTTCTGTTCTGTTATTAAAATGTTTATTCTATGATACCAGCGCGTGCGCATGGCTGAGTTCAAATCCATCGGTCGCACTTCAAGAGTATCGACGCGAATAAATGTTATTAATTGGTTTCTGATGCGACCGCTTTAGCGAAAACAATTGTTAAATTCGCGTATTTATCTTGCACAAAGAATATGTAGGTCCATATATATTGCGACTTAATTGACCGAATAAAAATTTGATGGATGATTTTGCTTATATAAAACCGCATCGAGGTTTTTCGTTCATTACTTTGAGTAATTCGTGCTATTTCACAAGTAGGTAGACATATGAACAAAAAGTTAATGTTTTTTGTTTGTTGGTATTATTGAAGGCTAAGGCATCTTATATTTTAGTAACTATATATATGTATAGCAATATAAAAAACTAGCTTTCCGCCTCCTGTTTCGCTCGTGAAAATATTTGGATTGTGAAAAAATATGTTCCTTATTTACCGGGTGATAAAGTCACTTACCGGCCCTCACCTCAGGTCCTCCAGCTAATTGTGCAAAAAAATAAGGTCGGCCCGTTTCTCCGTTTCTAGTACCTAAATCGGACCAAAGCAATATTTTTTGTCTTTGGGGAATAAGGGAATCCTTTAGGGGTTGAATTTAAAAAAACATTTTCTTGTAGGTGCCTCGGTTTTCAGAAGTGAGTGAGTATGGTAGAACGTGTGCTATGATTTCAAGAAAAAGCTATTTATTTTAAAGCATATTTATTCATAAAATGTTTCTTGCCATTGATAGTACAAATGGTATTAATTTGTCGCACAATTTTACCAAATCATAAAATACAAAGTATGAAAGGTATGATGAATATAAAAGAAGCGAAAGAGGTATGTCAGGAGCGGCTAGCGTTAAATAAAACGCAGCTACGAGACCGATTGCGTAGTATGGCCTCGCCCCAACGACTAAGTCAGTCAAAAAAAAATGTCAGGAGCGTAACAAATAGCATTCGATTGTCTCTGCCTTCATCTGCAAAGAATAATTCTAATGGAAAAGTTACAAGAAAATTATCAAGACCTGAATATCCCGCGCTCGATTCAGGATCTTTTAAAATGTTCAGCAAACTTTATAGCCCTTTTTGCGTACATCAAAGCCACTATTGGTAAAATATGACATAGATGAATTTATTCTATATACCTACTCGGATGAGACAACATATTATTTGGATAAGACTATTCTATAATAAATACACTCGGATAAGACAACATACATATAAAAATGATTAAAAACGAAGACATGGCCTATGGCCTTGATTAAATAAAGACTGAAGAAGGAAAAAAAATTATAATAAAATGAAGACGTGGCCTATGGCCTTGATTAAATAAAGACTGAAGAAGGAAAAAAAATTATAATAAAATGAAGACGTGGCCTATGGCCTTGATTAAATAAAGACTGAAGAAGGAAAAAAAAATGATGACTTGTGCTGTATGGACTCAGTTCCTTTGCCTGATCCTGAAAAGGAACAAATTAACCAAAAAAAAAATGTCTCTGCCTACCCCTACAAATTCGTATATAGGTTGGATGATCTATGGTCCGTTTTTCAGAACTAATACAATTTTTTTTAAACTGATAAAAATACATTTGTTAACCAAATCAGTTTTAAAAAAATGGCTTTAGACCCTAGATTCTATTTGTGCAAAAGTATATATTATATCCATTATCTATATTGATGTGGGGAACTGTCCAATCAGTCAAAATTCATTACCAAATAAAATAATTAACTAAGAGTGCAGTAACAAGATAAATATGTTTTGTAATCATTGCACAAATACCAAGTCAAGATCGATAAAGATTCTCAAGTTAATTTGTAACGCACATTAAAAATCAACAGAATCATCAATTAGTTAAGTCCTTAATGGTAACACCTACACTGTTCACGATTTTTTCAACATTTAAATGTCAAAATATTGCCACTAAAAGTTATTTAGAGAAGTTTATGATCTTTGGTTGTCATAATTAATTTGCAATAATATTCGATAGATTATGCAATGATTATAGAGGTCAGCTAGACTCAAAAACTTTATCATTTATCAAACTTATTTAAAATATCATTGTACAGTATTATGCTGTGCCTGTACCTAATGAACTGTCGTGTTTTGGAGTTTACGCCCTTTGAAATCCGAGGTATCGTATTTTCTTCTAAAAGAAGAATTGAGTTCACTGTTGTGTCTCTGGTCATACCGCAATATTTAAAAGTCGCAAATATTTCATATATTCACATACTACTTTTTAATATGTTTATACTCGTACTCCGTTAAAAAACATTGCGAATTGAACCGCTAACGGCATTATATGTTTAAAAGTACGTCTGCCTGCCTGTGATTTTCTCCGTTGCCGGATTTTGTTCCGGTTTTCATTGAATTAATAATTTGTGTTAATTAATAACTTATCTATTAGTAATTTCGCTTGCGCTGCGTACCGTGATGTGTGAAAACAATATTACTTTTAAATAATTACATCATAAAATCTACCTAATTGTGATCAGACGAAGGCAGACCAAGTCGCTAGTTATAAATCCGATTGAGACTTTACCATCAATTTGTATAGAGAAATATAACTAGAAGTGTTTTATTATGATAATATTGCCTTATTAAATGAAACAGACTATTCAGTAGTCGGTAAGAACAAAGTATAAAGTAATTAGTAACGAAGACATTAATCAATCAGTAAAGTAACCCACGGTAGATCTGCAAGATGAGACCGCCTTCAGGGACTCTAAAATGGACCTCTAACTTTCTAATTCAATGATAAAAAGCGCAATAATATAATTATCTTGAGCCCCCTGATATAATATATCTGTCCTGATATGCTAATTATAAAATATTTAGGCATTTACAGTCGGTCCCTCATTACTCAAGATCGCTACTCATCAACTTTTCCTCAACTATCTTCCTCCATTGGCTGCGGTGCTCTGCCTGATGAAGAGTTGCGGCAATGTTGGTGCCCAGGTTTTCGAAAATCTGATCAGACCATTGTTTAGGGAGCTCTAAACTTCTTCGAGATCTCTTTCCATATACCCTGCCCATCACGATAAGCTTTTCCAAGTTGTTGCCCTCTCTTCGTGTAATAGGGCCAATCGGTTTAAATTTTTTTGTCTGTCTGTATGATTATGTCTACAATGTAGGTTCCGAAATGACTAAAATGTATTTTAAATTTCCGATCTCATAATATAAAAATAAATGTAGATATTTTAATGAATCAACTAAATAAATAAGGTTTCTGAATACTATAATATTTTGGACATTTTAGACACCCGATTCTTAATCCATAGCTCACTTTCGCAATGCTCCAGAAAACAAGTTCCTTGCGTAAGTTTTGCAGATTTTTTTACAATAGTTACATAAACAAATCGTACTAAATGTAAAATTTAAATCAACTTGGACAGTAGTAGGTATATTATGTCTGGTTGAATATAATGTTGATATTATGATTTTTGTAATTATTTGAACGGGGTAAAAATCTATTATTTTTAAAAGAAGTGCGGACGTTCGGTACTTGCCTTTCAAAGCACGAGGCAAACAAAAATACTCACTCACATTCTCTCCTAACCATACTAATAATATTATAAATGTGAAAGTAACTCTGCCTGTCTGTCTGTTACGCTTTCACGGCTAAACCACGGAACCGATTTTGATGAAGTTTGATACCAAGTTAGCTTGAACCCTAGGGAAGGACATAGGCTACTTTTTTAAATCTATGACTGGCGATGAAAGTTAGTACGCGCCTTGGTAAGCTCCTTGAGAACGGCTAGACCGATTTGTTTAGTTTTTTTAACGTTCGTTATAGTCCGAATCAGGTTTTTAAGGACAGGAAAAATGGAAAAGTTGCCCGGAAATATGAAAAATTCGGGAAAAACTGAAAACTTTTTTTCTATGGGATTAATAAGCACCACGAGCTCTCAACTAATGATAAAGGTTGAATTTACTAACATAGTTACCTATTCGCATATATAAACATCATAGAAAACAGTTAAAGATTATTATTAGAAGATACGTCCATCATTATTACACGCAGGTATACAACTTCATGGGAATTCGTAAGAATTTATTTGTAATAGTTACAGAAGTGGCAATACACTGGAAAGTTGTGTTTATTGGTGAGCCCGACGTGATGTGCCCCACTTGACTCCCTTCCCAGGTCAGAGAACGATACAGTATGAATTGTCAGCTATGATGAACTGTGGTTGAATGCAGTGCGAAATCACATGTCGTGATATGGGAATGACCTGCCGTCATCGGGGCGTGCATTGGAGGACCTGGTAAGGACTGACATGTCGTCAGTGATAAATAGGGTCACGTAGTGTAGCTTGACAGGCTGTGTTCATACGGGATCACCAATATAAAAGTGACACTTCTATATTGGTGACCCCGATGTGATGTACCATCACAGAGTTAATAACTTGTCGTGCTTCGGTTGTCACTTGCGTCTCTATTTTATTCAGTATTAGAAGATTTGTTTCTATACAAATTTCACCTAAATTCGGCCAGTCAGCCGATGAACACCAGTTTTTTTTTTAATATGGTTAGCGCCGACTTTTATTATAAATACGTCTTTATTGGTCTCATAAATCCTCAATTAAAATTCATCGATTATAAAATCGTTCCGTCATCGTATCGAGATCGAATCGAATAGTTCGGTAGGTACCTACTATGGGACGCGTGGTCCAATTATTTTAGATATTTAATAAGATAAATGACCGTGGAAGTGTGTCCGTCTGTTGTATTGTACACGCGATCGATTAAATCGAGTTTATAGTCGCGATGACACAGATTATTCTTTTAAAACAAGTAAGCACGAACAGACATCATTTTGTATCAAATATTTCAATATGATATTTCCGAATGAACAGCTGGGTTAGCATATATTTTGACAGCGACACTTTCGTTTCGGTCGAATGGCCTTGAACAGGCCAAAACGTTCATGTCCAACAAGGACCGGCCAGAGATAGCCCGGGGCCGAGAGGTCCGGCCCAACAATGTGCGTGCAAATTTGCTATGCCGGGCAAAGACAAGTACACAGAATTTGCCCGCACATTGTTGGGCCGGACATTCTCGGACCGGGCATGTCCTGCACAAGAAAGCCGAGCAATTTGCTTGGCCGGACAAAGACAAGTACACAGAATTTTCCCGCACATTGTTGGGCCGGACCTCTCGGCCCCGGGCTATCTATAATATAATCATAATTATGTTAGTCACCTCCACGATAGCTACTATTGATAATACAGGGTTATGCCAAGGCAAGTGGACTGTGTTTGGTGAGTACAGATATACGACTCAGCGGCCATATTCTCTATCTATGGTTTTATTGTGGTTATAGACTCAATACGGTTATCGAGTCGACAATTGCTTGTTTTGGCTTAGGTTTTGGCATTCACTAAGCCTCTGTCAAAATGTCTATGCCGTTTGTAGGTACTATGGTTCTAATTCTAATTCTATTCTAATTTTTTTTCAAAATGGCTCCATCAGGGTTTTGATGATTCCGCCAATGTCAAGTATTATAGACGCCACAGTAACAATAAGCCGATAATCGGTAGGTAGAATGCTCCCGCCGGCCGCGATATGTCCTATTAATCACTGACTAATCACAACCATCACAGCACGGACGGGATTAAACTGGATTCCCCAACACGTCTTCGCGGCGCGTGCGCTTTCCACCAAGGCGTGTCGTGGAATCATACTATGGTTTTCTATTTGACAAGAAAGTTTATAATGTGGTTTTTTTTTATTGAATGGCAATGGACAACATTTCATTTTTATAATCACCCATTTTTATTACTTTAATTAAAAATATATTAAAAAATAAGTTACACGTATTTTTATATTTTATTTTTGGTTGAGTTTTTATATTTTTAATTTAATTATGAATTTTTATAAATTCTGAGGACTTAATAAAATAAACTAAAAACTTTAGCTAGGACTAAAATTAAGAAATATAAACTGTCACCCAAAGAAAGTGACAGATAGTGTCAGTCAAGCCACAGAGTATACGTTATAGAAATGCAAAGAGTATATACCGTGTTCCAAATAGGTGTTGACGTAGCCGGAACTCAAATCGCCTACAACATTATTTATAATGTATATAATAATACTAGCTTTTGTCCGCGGTTTCACTCGTAAATATATTTCCTGTGATAGTCCATTCGAAACTAGCAAAACTTCCAAAAAAAATTTATATAAAAGAAGTATTTTTATAATTATATTTAAAGAATAATTATTAATTAGCTTCAAATGGAATAAAAATGGGTAAAATTAATAGAAGGCAACACCTGAGTTCAATAACTAATAACTCTGTGAACAGACATTAGTATTTTTAAATTAGAGGGTTAGCACAGATTAGGGCACCTATTAATCCTTATTTTTCATTATTTCAGTATTTTTAAAATAACTCGAAAGTTAAAGGATATAAAAAATAAAAAAAAATAAAAATAAGCTTTCTAGCATATAATCTCCAAACGGTTTTCGAATTTTGGTACCTTCCGAAAAATGAAATGTTGTCCATTGTAGATACTGAGATAAGTACATTTTTGCCAGTGTCACGTCGTTATTCAGTTACATATAACTGTCGAAATTTAGTATTGGTACTTTCAGGAATCTGAAATAAATATACAATACTACTTCTATTTACAATTAAAATAATTAAAACTATTTACATACACTCGAGGAGGTTTTAAAAACCATAGATAGAGAATAGGGCCGCAGGGTATGTAAATGTCGGTTATATACTGGATAGTATACATAATTATTATATACTTGACGATATTTACAACGACTCTACCACTAAGGTATAAGCTATCTTAATTGATTCGTCTCAATTCATACAAATATTTCTATCTAACAGCTTGTATCATGTGGAACGTTTTCCCCAAAATCCGTTAGTTACAAGATCAAACCATAACTATAGTGTATCGATTTGACATGAACAATAAAAATTATTCCATTCTAAACAATATTTCGACGTTGGGTTCATTCGGTAAATGATAACCAAATTATAAAGCGCACGCAACGAAGATCCACCGATTGTGCTTTTTACCGGTATGAATTAATATTTCAATATAAATATTTATGGATTTTTATATGGTAAAAACAAGTAAATACCTATAGCTGAACCTTATGCTTGGATGCAAACTTTTTGGTAGCAATGTCCACATTTAGGGAATTTCGCAGTACCTACTCAATGGGACCTGAACTAACACTTCTTAAATAGATTAAGAAACAAACATGTGTGTTTTGGAGGATTATATTCAATCATTCAATCACTTTCTTTGGCAAAAAATAAGGATATTAATATTAACACATTGTATCAAAATTCGCGCTCCACATATAAAAATGTGTTTCACTAAACTATTTCGAAATAAAAAAATATACATTTACTAACATTCCAATATGGAGATGCACACCGATATCACGAAGAATGCAGTGTTATGAAACGGAGAGCGTTCACTTGCACAAACTATTACGACCAAGTCTTAAGCATAGCGATTCGCAAAAAAAATATAATATAATCGAAATAACATCATTGGTGTCTTGACACCGTTCTTGAACCATGTTACTAGCCCCAGGGTACTCAGCAGAAGACATAAGTCATTTTTCGTCGCAAACCTTCCAAATACTCTAAGGCTTATGTACCTACCTAACGATTGCCGTGCAAATTTTCTAATAAGTAGTAATATTCTGACTATCTTAAAATTATTATATTTGTCAGTGGGTGGTTGATATGTAGTTGAAAAATACCATAAAAGAATGACAGGCCGGATACCGTCTTATTTTGCCGGATAAGCGTTTAAAAAAATCAAAAAGCCTGATAATATCCGGCTTCATCCGGATGCCTAGCAACCCTAGTTAATTTATTTGAAATAGGAATTTGGAATTATTTTTACGCTGTTAAACCGAAAAGAAGGTAGGTACAACATATTACTTAAGGGTCCTTATAATATATTATTAATTATGGATCACAGTTGTCACAATTAAAAGATTTTATTTGTTTATTCTTCACGAGTTGTCTTACAGCTCCCGGGGACTGTTGCCGGTCCCAGGGTACCCAGTGGAAGACAAAGACAAACATTTATTTGTTTATTAATTTATTATATCAGAAAATCGCTAATTGCTTTAACTTGTGCCAAAAATCGCAGCAAAAGTTGTTGGACGGCTCGTCTGCTTTTGTAATTAACTGAAACACTATTTATACGTAACTTATTATATACTAGACAAAATATAGACAAACTGGTTTTATTATATAGAGTGTTATGCCATATCAATATTAAAATTTATTAACACGGCAATCAGACAATACCTATCTCTTCTGTATTTTCTACGTTTGATACCATACTTAGAGACCTTTTAAAGATCCAAGTTCTCAGAGTAAAAAGATGTATTGAAAATTCCACACGAAATGGTCTTGTAAATTTTGACAGCAAAGTCGGTGTCGGCAATTTAGACAGAATTTTATGCACTTCTAATTACTTATTTTCGGCGTTTGCAGTGGAAACAATGGGTCCATGGTCTGCCGAAATGAAAATATTCATGAAAAATGTAGGTACGAGACTAGTCCACGCCTCGGGTGACCTAAAGGCTGGCTCTTATCTTGCTCAAAATCAGTTTAATCATTCAGCGAGGTACCGCAGTGTTTTGGGAACCATGCCACAGGGAGGGGTTCTGGAAGAGGTATTCTTTATACGATTTTATAAAAACCTTAAATCAAATCTAAAGATTAAAAATAACTAAATAAACCAGGTCCGCGTGCAATAGTGGCAAGAATACTGGCTGTATTTCCCCGCTGAATCGCGATGCTGATTCGTTTAGCGAGGAAGGAGCCAGCCCTGTTGTCACCAGAAAAGATGATCAGGGGATACCTCTTTACAATTTACAACGGATTATTATACAATTTGTAGGTATATATAGTTTTTAAATATATTACTTAAGATAAGATGTAAATATTAAAATTAAACTTTGAACTAATAATCTAAGAAATACATACATACAAATTCAATTTTCCAAACGTATTTATAAATACTTTTAGAACCTCAAAACTGGATCTGACTTACTACTTTCTATTCAACGAAACGATACATCTCTTAACAGATAACAAACAACCATTACAAAATAACACGATCTTGTCTCTAATTAAAATAAATTATCATCCAGTACACGCGCATCCGAAACTCTCCTTGTACATTTCCTTTAATAAACCAATTAATTTAAAAAGCTTCATACAAAAACAGCAATGTAAATGGAACATTAAGAATGAAATGAATCCAATCGCATGTGCAACAGTAACTAGATACTCGAAATCAAAGAAACAAATTACAAGAACATATGACACGGCGACAAATTAGATAAACCAAAATATTTACAAAATCTTGCCGACAATCTGTAATAACATCGCCTAGAATATAAATTAACAAATCACTGTTTATATAATAAGCTAAAAAATCTTAATTATTGAGAAAAAATAGAAAATAAACTTTAAACCAACGAGACACGGTTGAAAATTGCTATCAATATTTTAAAAAGCAGTAGAAGCTGTAAGTGGATGCGGCGGTTCTTCAATCGATAGATCACAGATCTAAAAAAATGCAAAGAAATATTACAAGTCTAGATGTTATTAAAATCTACAGTCATGTAAAAAATTAATCAATTTCGTTATGTAAACCTCTCAAAATCTAGATTGTGTCACTGATTGTACCTTGGATGCATTTATTTATTTTATTTTGTGTGTGTGTCTATGTCAACTACTTAATTAAACTGTCACTTAGATTAAACAAGTATTAAAAAAGCTAAAATAAAATTTAAAAAAAATATATTGAACAAGTCTATATAAAATGTACGAGATATTTTATTATAAATGCAAAAGGTTGTCTTTCTTACATGTTAAAACTGAGCAACGGGTCAACGAAATTTTTTGCACAGGAATAGATGGAAAATATTTCTTTTACCCGTGCGAAGTCGGTGCGGGTTGCTAGCATAATTATGGAAGTCAGTGCGATTTCGTGGCCTCCGAAGCACTAGTCCACACTATTATTATAAAAGGTAATGTAGGAGGTAATCTCCGAAACTACTCATACAATTTCAAAAAAAAATTCACGAATAGAATTTCACGATATCCCTGATATATTTCATTTTGTTCGAAAAATCCACGGGCGAAGCTGGGGGCGGAATGCTAGTCGACAATAAAATACCGAAATTACCGGCCGAAAACGAATTTTTTACTTCGTAACATCCAAACAAAGTTCTGCTGCATTCAATTAAATCTGCCACTTCTAGCATATTTTAAGACCGCAGCAGCCTTCTTGCGTGCATGACCTTAGGTCAGGCAGCTCTCTATGCACCCTGCACACTACTGCACAGTCATCAAACACGTCGCCAAGTAATTAATGGGTAAAGAAGACCACTTGAAAGCTGTTCTACCTGCTTAGACTAACTTAGGAATATTACCAGGGTCAACGCTGGGCTAGGCTTGATAGACAAGTGAAATTGTCCTTTTCTAGGAAATCTTCTATTTAGCACAAACTGATTCAGAATTTGTTATTGATATTCCTAGAGACGCCAGTAACAGTGTCCACTTTTTGCCAGTTGTCCATATTGGTCTTGACTATTTGGTCGCTTTACTAGTTTTAAAGCGTTCGGGAGATCTAGTCAGTGATGAATGAAATAAATTGATTTTAATTGATTTATTGATTATTTTTATTATATCTCAGAGTCAAATTATAATATACCTTTCATTTTGTGACTGAATAATATTGAAGATATTGCTACACACACACACATCTTCACGGCCTTTATACCTTGCGGTGTGGCCAGAGACAACAGTAACAGTGTCCACTTTTTGCCAGTTATCCATATTGAACAGTACAGTAAATTGATATGTTTAGAAAATTGGTGCTTAGCATTTTTTTTGAACGAATGGGAATTGAACCAGGCTCCTCCCGGTTTCAAAAATTGTAAAAGTTACCCGGAAAATTGGATAATTCGGGAAGATTTGAAACTTGTTTTTTTCTATGAGAATTTTGTATGAACTCAAGACCATAATAGAGAATAAAAGTTAATATGAACTCCACGCGCGAAGCCAGTCAGAAATAATATTCATCCAAATTCGTTAAGTTTTTAATTTCGTTATTGAGCTTTATTATGTTGTTTATGAACCCAGGTTCTCCAGGTTTCAAAACCAAATTTCATCTGGAGATTCTAGATTTCAGGTTAAAAATAGAAATATTTCTAAAGGAATAGAGAAATACTTAATTTCTAAAACAAATTGATACGACCGATGAAATATCAAAGACCATAACAAATATTTATTCCCTGATGAACACAATAGAAATAGTTTCAGTTCCCAGAAAAGACTTGCGTCACGCAGGAAAATGTCGCGTGCGTGTAGCGATTACAACGTATTTCTTACTACTGTACTGTGCACACCGTCACTTGGACATTCCGAGCAGTGTATACAAATGTTTGTCACATACTTATATTATGTAAACAATCCAATCAAGAATGTCATTTCATTAAGAATCAAATTCTCCGCTTTTTAATTTATGAAGCTAAAAATGGCGCACGGGCCCAAATCCAAAGAAAAATTTTCTATTCAATTTTTTTTTATTATGGCTCCATCAGGGTTTTGACTTTTGATGATTCTTTAGACGTCACAGTAACAATATGCCGATTAATCGCTAGGTAAAATGTTCCCGCCGACTGTGATATGCTCTATTAATCACAACACGGACGGGATTAAATTGGATTCCCCATCACGTCACGACGAGACGAGTGCTTTGGTCGCCATGAATCCCAAAGAAATATTTTCAGTGTTTCTTTAATAAGTATGACACTCTTTAATAAGTTGCCCACAGTTCGTCCAATCGCCGGCGCGCTGCCATACGGTCCGCCGAAATCGACCACAGAACTCGTCCAACTCTTGTAACGAACGGTCCGCCATCCGTTTTCAAATCGTTGTATTTGTGGTTGATTTTCATGGCCCAAACCTAAGATTTTGTAAGACGATGCGTGGCCCGCGTTTAATTGAATCTTGCGTGTCTGTGTGAGTAAATAAATGGCATGTGATCTAAATGGTATGATTTACATCGCTAATGTGTGGCCCTCGAGCATACGGCTGGCCGGACCGAAAATTTTCGGTGAGATACCGGACCAGTGCCTACTTTAGGATTTGATTTTCGAAAAGTCCTTTCTTGGTCCACCTCTCTAAGGAATATACCTTCCAATTTTCATATTTATATCTTCAGTGGTTTAGACTGTGCGGTGATTGTCAGTCAGTCAGCGACACGACTTTATATTTAGAATTACAGGCTTTGATTGATAATAGTTCTATACCTGTTGAGATAAAATGCTTAGAAGTTAATTAGCATCTGATATTAAAATCCAATTTCATTTTAGCAGTAGACATAATGAAGGTCTTTCCATCTACCTATATCCTTTTTTTGGGTCTCCTACAATATCTCTAAAATGTTCTGATATAATTTTAGAATATATAGGTACATAAGATATAACATTACATTCTATAATTATTCATTTGCTATAATTTTTTTTTTACCCTAAAATCGATTTCTATAATTTTCAAAATCACTACATATAAGATTACATTCAATAATTATTTATTTGCTATAATTTTTCTTTTGTCTAAAATCGATATCCGTAATTTTCAAAATCACTATTATCAAAATATATAACATTAAATGATCTAATTTATAATTTGCTATAATTTTCGTTTTATCTAAAATTGTTTTCTATAATTTTCAAGATGTCTAAATTATCAAAAGGTACAACATTTAATTATCTAATGATTAATTTGCTATATTTTTTCCAGTTTATTTGCGAAATATTTATTAATATATAAAAATCTTCCTTTCTTATTATAAATAATATATATATATAGGTATCATATCCGTTATCAACAAGTGATGGTTGTTTAGGTATTTATGAGTTTCTGGCGCTTCGCCGTCCGCTGCCGCGGAACGCTCGCTTCGCTCGCTCGTCTCGCGCTCTGTTTTAGCACTATTCGAACCACGCTCGTCGCTTCGCTCCTCGCTAACCTATTTTTATTTACAAATTAGGGGAATAGGAATCGAAAATTACTGCAACAGACTTTAACAAAATCTACTGTAAATTTTAATAATAGTACTTATTTAAATTGATTACATTATAGAAAATTATTTTTTATGATAAATATATTTGTAAATGTAAATAGAATGAAGTTATACGTTTAAAAATATAGTGAGTACACTTATTTTAACAATCCATTAGAGCAAATGATATTATGATTAATAAATTTATAGAAATTGAATTTATATATTTAGAAAATTATAATAACTGCAATTATAGAAAAGTAACCATTAGTGCAACTAAAATTAGAGATTATAAAAATTATAAGAGATGAGATTATATATTTTCAAAATTATAGTAACAGCAATTATAGAAAAGTAGCCATTAGTGCAATTGAAAATAGACATTATAAAAATTATAGGACTTGAAATTATAGATTTTGAAAATTATGGCAACTGCAATTATAGAAAACAATACGTTATAGGAATTAATATTACAGATTTAAAAAAATATATCAAACAAATTTATAGATTTTTAAAATTACAGGACCTAAATTTATAGAAAATGAATATTTATAGCAACTAAAATTATAGCTTCTGAAATTATATATTTTATTTTAGAGCATTTGAGAGGATACCCCTTTTTTTGGTATAAAAATACCTACTATATCTCGCTTACTAATAAAAGTTAATATCTATATAAATGATTTGTCTCCCTCTAACAATAGGGTAGATGACAGGGTAAACAAAATATTATTATACCTACCAGCAGTCCGCCCCCGGCTTCGCCCGTGGATATTTTCAAACAAAATAAAATATACCCTACAGCACTCATAGATAATGGCTTGCCTGCACTACCCCTACCCTTACCCCTACCCCTACCCCTAACCCTACCCCTATCCGGCGGCGACTTTTTAATTAAATTTTTAAAATAAAAGAACATTTATTGTGACTTAACTATAATATTTAGACATATGCTATCGCGACACTTTTTGTAGATAATGATGTGTTCTGCAAAGTTGTAGTACATTATTTTGTTCTATCATCAATAGTTTTCGCAGCGCACGCGATGTAAGGAATTTCTTAGGTCATTTTTTTACACCTTGGGTTACATTATTGGAGTTTTAGTAAGGATCCCTATTTTTTTTTTTGAAAATAGAATACAGCCTATGTTACTCAGGGTGAATGTAGCTTGAAAGATTTTTTTAAATCGGCACAGCAGTTTTTGAGTTTATTCATTACAAACATACAAACTAACACACAAACATACAAAAATACAAACCTTGCTCTCTATAACATTAGTATAGATTTAGTCCGTCATTTACATTATCAAAAAATATTGGACACGTATTTTTTCTTTTGTCAATCTATCAAAAAATTACCCACATAAAGCGCGTCAAAGTTTGGGAGTGGGGGCTGGTGACGTCACGCCTTACTAAAAATTGTACTAAGGCGTGACGTCAAGCGGAATTTTAGCAGGCTATATCTTCATCATTTTTTGTTTAATTGACAAAAGAAAAAATACGTGTCTAATATTGTTATATATATGCAATGAAATATGAAATAAATGAATATGAAATCCCTTTACAAGTACCCTACATACTAGGTAGGTACTTACATACATATCAAATATTTTCTTATAACCTAACTGACGGACTAATTAGATTTTTTTAGTCATCATGCCATGCCTTTTATATGTATAATCTGGAACCTCAAGAAACTGCCTTTGATTACAAATGTCTCTGGCCACGCATAAAAGCCGTGATAGCAAACTGAAAGTATCAACCGCATGGGAACGATTATTTCTCTGTACTATTTTAACACAAACTAAAAACAAACATAAAATCTCTCTTCTCTCAAGTATACGACAAAATTCGTCTATTAAGTTATTAATGTATGTATACGAGTTAACAGAGGGATGAGGCAAGGTATCTATGATTTAATTAGAATGTTTATGTCGATCTGGTAGATAGAGCTCGCTCTCACGGCGGACTGCATTGAGAGATCATTCGTCAATATTGTCAAAGGACGGTTCTACACTGTGAACAGAATTCATATTTTATTGGTAGAAAACTTCTTCTTCACGGATTGCCCAGGAACCGTTGTCAGCCCCTGGGTACCCAGTGGAAGACAAAGTCTTCCTCACTTAGCTGAAGATTTTTTGAGACCAGCTCTGTGGAGGTATGTAGATGGAAAAGCCTCTTTGTACAGTTTGTCGTATAATGTACATAGATTTCTCCAATCTCAGTTGTGAGCCGATGTTTTTCTTTGGTAGACTGTTTTAAAGAAGAAGTTCTGGGGAATTATGAAGTCTATAGTTATTTAAAGGTAGAGTAAATGTTGTCTAACTGCAAATGGGTTTTTGGCATTTGGCATAATTTTGAATCGAGTAACCAATTCAATTAGACAAATTAGGATTTCAAGTTGAAATTGAAGTCAAGGACAGACCAAAGATTTAAAAAACGTATTTATTGAAGAATTTTGGAGAGGAACCTAAAAACACCGTTACAACTAGTAAGGAATTTAAATTATTTGTTCGCCTTGATTCTGATATGTTGTTCCGCATGAAAAACTAGCTGAATTTTCCCCTTATATCACATTCATTGAACGAGTAAGCAAGCCAATCACTTCCATTTTGTTAAAAAGACGCTGCCAATAGCTGCATTTTCTGAAAAATATCAGTTCAAATGAGTTCAGTTTTTTTCTCAATCAACATGGCTCTTTTCGATCACAAGCTAGGTGTTATATTAACAACAATTGTTTTTGGTGTGATGTGTTGTATTTAAAACAATAAACAATAAACAACAACAGTGTGTATTGGTCATTAATCCCTCAACAAGTTGATACTGGTTGACATTCCTCTTGACTACTGACGAGTAAAATTATGTTATTATGTCATTTGGGTTTTGAATATGTCCATTTAAATATCACTCCGAACTGATATAGTTCTATGATTTTATCTCCTGTTGGTTTGTATAAATATTAAATATTGGCCTTGATCATGAAATATTATTTGCATCTAAAATTTCGAAAGTGTGTTTGTCCTTCTTCAAGCAATTAGGTAGGTACTTGACGTGTTTTTGCTCAAAGGGCCGAGGAGTAACGTAGATATTCCCCGTGGAAATGTTTTTTTATAAACTACATTTTAACAAACTCGTGCGAAATAATATAAAATAATAATACTATGACTGAATTTTATAGTTTTCCATTAGACCACAATAGACCACAGAACATTATAAAGAAGGTAGTAGTAGAATGTTAGTATAGTTATATGAAAACCGATGATCAATGTTGTGAAAAATTACTCTAGTTAATTATGGTATGTTTAGACAAATTAATTATATATGCGGTTATCATTTTTGCACACAACATTTTTTTTGCTATATTCAGGAGAAATTCAAACCAATTGGTTATTTATAATTAAAAACTTACGTACCTACCTACATTAACCGACAAACCACACTTAGAAGCTTTTCCATCTAAATATAACTCAACCATAGATTAAATAATAATGCCTCAACTGAACTAGCCACTCGTTAGGTATCCTCACAATTAACATCATCAGCTAAAAGAGGAAGCCTTGGTCTTCCGCTGGACACTCTGGGACTGATAACACGGTTTCGGAAGCCGTAAGGCAAGCCGCGAAGAAGAAATAGAAAATTCTGAAAATGTGCAAAAATCATACAGCGCATATGTGTGTTTACACGGGAACGCCCACTTGCTACTTCTATTGTTTTTTATAATGTTCTGTGATGTAGACAAACAATAAGTAAGGATTTTTCGAAATTCAACACCCAAAGGGGTTAAATAAACCATTTTTTGTTTTGCAAGCTTGAAACTTAGTACAAATATTCTTGTTTTTAAAATCTTTTTAAATTAAAAAAATACAAGCGATGCTGGGGACGTGAAACAGCGAAAGACAAATGCTCCTCATTTAGACAATGCTATTTTTGAGGCGTGTATTTTGAGATCGAAGGTCTTCTTAGTATAGTTTAATTTTATTAATGTAAAAGGATATAAAATGTGTATAAACTTGGGGCGACCTTCTTATTAAAATTTCCCTCAATATTCGTAACATCCACTAAAATGTACATTATATTGTAAATAATACCAAATCGTCTGCTTCCTACGATATTACGGGCGATCATGCGACCTATTCATCAAATACAAAGGCTATTTAAAAGTAGACTAATTAAATGAGACCTACATTATATCTAGACCGCGCCTTTTGAAACAACATAATATATTATGCCTACGAATATGAAAATGGGGTGTTTAAAATTCGCTAGGTTGATGTAATTAAATTAGTGAAGTTTTGTGAAATTAAGTATTACGGTTTAAAAGATATAGCCACAGACAGACAGACGGACAGAAAGCGGAGTCAGTAATAGGGTTTCCATTGGCATCCTTTGGGTACGAAACCCTAACAAGTACGTATCGATCAAATAACAACAGTTCTTCAAAAGTTCAGGAGCAAAATGCAAAAATAATAAAAAAATATATATGCTTTCAAACTTTTAAGTTATAGTGTAAAAAATTATCGACGACTCTTTCATTTTCTGGTAGGGCTAAAACAATATTCTGAAATATTTTTTATAAGAAACGACCCCGCCCCCGACTTCGCACTGGTACAATATGGGTTTACAACAATTTGAATACCAACATAAATACGCTTATAACTAAGTAGAGATAGATATATGCTTCTGCAAACATTTTTATAGATCATTTTATTCTACACAATTCTTTCCTACATAATCTTAAATCTCGCTGGGGCTAACTTTTTCCCCGACTTGATTCACTTATACTGTTAATGTTCAGCTCCTAAACATGATAGGTTTATGTTTAATACTCGGTCACCTTCCCGGTGAATCAACCTATATAATAGTCAAAACCACAACAAAATCCGTTTAGTAGTTTTTGCGTGACATGGGTACAGACAGAAATACGTGGAGACTTTGTTTTATAATAATCACCGATAATAATAGTGATTGTATATCTGGCAGGCCATTATGTGAATTATACAGGTTTATAAATACATAATACAATAATTATCATTGTATTAATTGTCCATAATATGAATTTTATTTATTATAACATGAACCACAGCAATTTAATAAACATAGAGCCAAAAAAGTCAAAAATTTCTATGTATAATTTAGTAAAAAAAATTATGAAAACTAAAAACAATAACAGCCTAATTGTATTTGCTAATTGTGTGTGTGTATGTATGTATGCGGGAGTGTGAGTGGGTAAGAAATTCAAAATAAAAAATCCAAATCCCTAGCATGGAATAAAAACAAACATTGAGAATATTTATTGAATCACAAATGAATGCATCTATCAAATTATGATATCATTTTTGTACGATTCGCATGAATTCTTCATTTATCCGGTTTATCACACAATAATTACGATTACATACAAGCCAGGTCAGGGATTCTACTGTATATAGGCGCGGTTTTATTTAACAAAGAAAATGTTGCAATATGTATGTAAGAAATACCTAGTGTAATCATTGATAAGTATAATTTATTACTGTTTCAATAATTAATTCAAATCTTCACAATACTGTAAACTGTGCAAAACACGATAAGGCTAGCAACCTTATTAACTGAAGCATTCCTTTTACCGCGACTTGTGTGAATCTCAAGGAAAAAGACAAATTAAAGTGTCCTTAACAAGTTGTGAGTTTTAGAAATACTTACGATTTCAAATAAAACAATGTATTTAAAGCAGTTCAATTCGTGTTTTACATAGTTACAGTATTGCGATCATTTCAGTGTTAGAGATTCACTATATGAAAAAATGAGAATTTATTGGGAAAATGAAGAATTATATTAATGATAGAAACCGCCAGTCATAAACAAGTGTGAAATTATATGAATTGCTGGGGACAGTCAAATCGTTTTCACGTAAATTTTACAACAGCTGAATTTTTCATAGTTTGCTAAAGTGTTTTAAAACTAAATCTAAAACTCTAAACGCGTTGCATTTTACATTTTACAAGAGTAAATAGGTATGAGGCGTGGTTGCCTACTTCAGTTCTTAGACCAATAATTCCTCGGTAATACAGAATGTATGGCACACTAAATTAATGTGCGACCAATTGGAATAAAACCATTTAAATATTTATCGTGTACTTAAATTATATTTTATTTTATTTATTTACCTTTAATATTAATATTACAATTTATAAATTTTTTTACATGTTAAAACTAACAGCAGATCCTAATACCTAATAAGAATTGCAAAAAATAAAATCGAAAAAAAAATTTGCAAAGTTGCGAGTACGACTTGCGCGTTGAGGGTTCCGTACCATTCAGTTTTCGGTCAGAACTTCGGTTAGAACTCCGACAACATTTTCGTTTAGGTTTTCCAATAAACTATTTTTATTTTTTTTTTATTTTAGACTCAGTAGTTTTAGAGATAAGGGGGGACGGACGCTCAATTTTCGTATATTTTCTCTAATATAATTTAAAATTATAAAAATATATACATATTTGTATTTCTTATAACCCTTTCGTTTGATACGTCGAATGATGCACTTTGCAATTTGACCCTTTAAATTCAAATGGTGCTATTGTACTTTTTATTTAATTTTAACTGTTTTTTATAGAGAAGCTGGTTTCGCTGTTCCCTTACGATGAGTAGTAGGTAGGTATTCATATAGACTAGAGTTACATTAGTTTATCATGAAGATTCTCTCATTTCTTCTAAAAGTTGGAATAAATATCTTCTCCACTTTCCACTTTTTCTTCTTAGTTTGACTTGGTAGTCATTTTAAAATCAGAAAACTCAATGGTAAATTGAATGTCGCACCTAAATTATTCGAACGGTTTTTATCAAGTATCATTAACTCAGAATGGTGGTCCATACGTGTTGATATTCACCCACGCCCCTAATTTAAACAACGTTAATGTTTTGTCGCCAAATAAATAAACTTGTTCAATTTTACTATGAAAACAACATGATTTAATGAACTGCTATGAAAGTAGCCTCTCACAATTTTTTGTTGATTTCTAACTTTCAATCGAAGACTATCTGATTCTATGAAAAGATGAGACGATTTTTTTTTACTTTAAAAGTTCAGGTTTATCAAACTTAGTTCAACATCATACCTACCGTAACCTAGCTTCTAACCCAATGATTGTCTGTAAAAGTTCTAGTTTTTTTTAATAAAACCTACGTCACCAACATACTAGTTTGTATGAGAAGGAAACTTTTTTTCGTGAGTCTGTCTAGGAAAAAACCGGTCACAGCTACCAATGGGGCAAGAATAGATATAAAAATTATACCTATATCCATATAATTATTTTACTACAAATAAAACAAACACACCATCACGTCCATCACTGCCTTTATAGTGTGGCTAGAGAGTGGAAACACTGGTGACAATGTCCACGTTTATTATTTTGTCCAATGCCAGGCCTAGCATACCCATTTGGGAAATAGGCGTAAACATATGTATGTATGTAGGTACCTACATTATATTTGCATAACTAATGTTATCAAATAAACCAATACCTACCTATTTCAAAGTAGGTAAATAAAAGAAATAAATAAATAGTACGTAGATTTTACGAGAAACAGGAAAACACTATCTTCAAGTGTTTACCAAAGACCAAAACTTTTTCAGGAACTGTAGAGTGACTTTGCAAAGTCCGTCCTGTCTATATTATGATTATTCTAGATACAAATATTAGCATTAGCATACAGGTCTGACTGTCTGAGTTGTTTAGTTATTTATCTTTTATATTTAGGGGCACGTGTAGAAGCAGATGCGGGCTTGGGGCGCCATCTAGCGACGAGTTGCGCGCGGCCAGGTGCGACCAACCGGCTCTTCCCGCCCGGCCACCCTCAGTCCGCCATCACGCGCCAAGCCGAATGCACGTCTTTCGCTGTTCAATTTCGCTGTCAAGAGATCGCGAGTCGCGTCTACTCAGTGTTGTGACTGGCCAGTGTATCGTTGGGCCTACGTGCGAGTGATGGATTACTTCGGATATTGTGATCGGTGCTGACGGCACCGCTGCACCCTCAGGACTATATGCGCGGGCGCCGCTAGCGCCGGACGCGCCGCCATGCGCGCCCAAGCGGTGTTGCTGGCCCTCGTAGCGCTCTTACCACAGGTACGAACCTTGGGCTACCCTGGATGTGACCAAGTTGTTCCCACGCCGGATCCTGCCGCCAGGATCCCGGCACCCGAGTCGTGACCACTCGCCCCGCCACTGACATAGAAGAAAGTTCAAGTTTTAATAGCGCTCCGAGCGCGCGGGGTCAGTCGGGTCGCGCTAGCCTCTTCGAGTAAAATTAGATGCATTCCTCGAGCCTTCTCGACCACGTAAATAACCGTCCAGCAGCTATTTCGAGCTGGGTTACTGGAAGCCACTGCGATTCTGATAAGCTTTTTGTGTCTTCGTGTGCTAAATCTGATAGACTAACGCGGTCGACGTCCGCGGAGCCGTCAAGGTTGCAAAACTCTGATCCTTGTAATTAAATTCATTCCTTCATTATTTTAACCTCGCAAAGTAGCCGGTAGGTAGGTACGATCTGATCAACAAGTAGTTAGGTAGATAGATAGGCTAGGAACCTACGTGAATATTATTAAAAGAAAATGTTCCAAAGTAGGTATTTAGGTAGGTACCTATTAGCGAGATAAATATGTGAAATATACCGACAAATTAATGACAACTCCCACTTCCGTCAGCTATCTGAAACTGATTACATGACCTTACACCATCGGGGGAATTTTATCATTTTTCATACAAATACCTACTTACCTAAAAATTAGATGCAGATGCCTACCTATTTATCTACTATTTATTGTGTCAGGGCAAAATTATGCTATACATTTTAATACCTATCTACCAAAATACTGCATCTTAGTTTAATCTAGATTTACCGAACATGCCTACGAGAAGTTTCCTCGTCGCTCGTAGCCGCTGAAATACCTACAAGCATTCGCGGCGTGATTACTTCGAATCTCGAAACCTGCTTTCTCGTTTATTTGCAAGCCATTCCATTACACGCTCAACACTCCAGCAAACTAGTGCTTAGTCCCCCGAAATGTCAGCAACTATTCTATGGGCCTGAAAAAATCGATAACTTCACCCGGCCGATCAGTTTTTGTTCTCCCGCATCATTAGCGAGTTTCGCGAGGGGGACAGAGTTCCTGCGCCAGCGCAAGTGTCTGTAATATACCTACATTTAATGTGTTTACATGCTATACCGTTATGTCGACGACACATGGCCTACAATGAAATGACTTGTCTGTGTGTACTGGCTAGACGAGATTTTCGTATACTTTTTGCCTTTTAATTGTTTTACTGGGATATGTTAAATTATATATCCGGCGAATGCGTGTCGCACACACGTCGATGTCGCTAGTGGTGTGTGTACAAGTTTCAAGGCAATTTATACATTATGAATGAAGTCGCGTTGTTTAATAAAAAAAACGGTATTTGTGCAGCAAACTGGTCGACAGGTTCTCTGTTGCCCTCCGGTGCCACAAGCCCACAACTGCACTGTATTCGTGCATTTACCAATACATCAATAAAAACTTGACATTAAATTTTACTTTCTGATATCTAACATACATTATGTGTACAATTTGGTTAGGAATAGTCAACATATTTCGTAGATTCCTTTAAATCGATGAAGACGTCAAATCATCAACATTGATAAGTAGAAATCGGTTAAAAGCTAACAACACCTGATAAGTAAATGTGAAGCTACAATATATTTATTAGGTAATATTACCAAAGATATCGCGTGATCAACCGATCGGAAGCCGTATCGGAAACACGTCTGCCCAAACCGCAATCGAATTATTTTCAATATTATAAATAATCGCCGAGGGCTACTTTGTTCGTCCGATAATGTTTTTATCTCGAGAAATTACTTTAATTGAGGATATCGTCAGTTAAAAATATATTACCTTCTTGCCCACCTATCGTATCCTTGTTTATTTGCCGTAAATGGAACTTAGTCTATGTTATTTTTTCATAATAAATTATGAAGTAGGTATTTGTATCGACATTGCTATACTATATTATTTCTTGTACGGCGTCTATATGTCGCATATCTGGGACATAGCTCGCCTGTCATAGTTCGCATGGTCGGATAGGGTTGGGCATATGTTTGATTGCGTTATGATATAATTTTGTATGGTAGGTTACTTGTAGTGGGCATGCATGTGTGCGTACTGCGTATGCAGCCACATTGCATCTCAGCAGGTGAAGTGCTAATAGCCAGTCTTGTCTTAACTCTTAACATCTGCTTGGTCATTTACGTGTTTACACAAAATTCTTATAGCGATTTCAAGTGATTCCCAGCTTTTGTCTAATAACAAATATTTTCGCCAACACAATGTCTTAAGAAATCTGCCTTCAATGGATCGTTTAAGGTAAACTCGCACACATTTCAAAGCGACGACAATTAATAGTCGTATGTCATGCTAGTCGAAATAAGCATAAGTATGTGAACCTCCCTAACGGTCGTATTAACCCTGTTATAATTTGGTGCATTGTCCGAGAAGTTTTTGTTCTATGAGAACCGGCTCAATTATAGCGAAAATCCGTCTAACATAATCGTCGGTTTTTAAACGGCTTTAACTATGAGAAATTCAAAGTTTTTAGTTTCATTGTGTGCGACCCCCGCGTTGTAATGGCTCGATTGTCAGCCCACACGTCGGATAACCGCGTACTATCCTACCATCTACCATATGTGACATCTTTGACAAATGACGAATTCATTATGAGTTTCGTTCGATGTTGTTCGTCCATTGTTAGACGAAGAAGCTGTCCATTATACCTGTTTAAGTGTGTTTAATTTTGTTTTTGTCTCGCTGCATCCGCGTATTTAATTGATTCCTTCCATCCAGTAAAAAGTCATGATGGCCGCCAGGATCATTGATCAGATTACGCAATGTCACCGAACTGCATGCTTCGCCAGCGGGAATCGTTGCATTATTTATACACATATTTTTATAGCGCATCCGTTTAAAACTTTAAATCACAGAGAATATAATACACTGTACAATCGGTTCATGCATCGATAGCAATTTAAGACCAGTACAAGTAAAGCGAGCTGCTTCCCTTCATAAATACACAATAGGAATATTATTACCTTGCAATGGCTAACACGTTATAGCATAACTTTCAATATTTTAATTTTAAATAGCTCGATTTAAGTACAATACACTTTCATATTAAACAATGATACTACAAAATCGGTTGATATCTATTATTATCTATACCTATAACCTATTACGACATTGCCAAATAGCTGCTGACACTACCATATGATTTAAGATGCTATTGTTTAGCTGCAGAAATTATTTGAATTGGGTAAACGTTAGTAACAAGCGTAGGTTGGCAATCTCGCATTGCAGAAAGATGAGTTGTAGAAACTGCAATGTCTATGTAGGATGGAAGTAAAGGTTATCATGACAGTTCAGTCAAATAATTAACTAAGTATACACAGTAGTTTAATTTCGTGGGAGTTGCTTCTAAAGTCTTAAAACCCTCAAGGTGTAACGCAATTAATTTTAACTGCTTATTTTGTTCTTTGAAATATTTGTTTACGTGGGTTTCTTTCTTAGGAGTCTAACAAGAGTGAATTACTAGATAATTGTATGAAACTTGACATTTATCTTTGCTTCGTTTATTATATTACCTTTACACTGCAACTTGCAAGTCAACAAAGTGTAGAAAAATATGTGAAAAAAACAAGTTGAATTGATTTCCTAACAAGGAAATGTATTGAAAAGTTATGATTTGCTAGTAAATAATGTATTATTTATAAATGTCATACGAATTTATTAAAGTCGATTTCACCTTCCCGACTTAGCTAAGTATACCTACTTCCCTTATAAGAACCATTAAAGATTTTTCTATACAAAATATATATGAATCAAAGAGCAGACAATATTCACTGTGATCACTGAAAATTTCATCAAAATTAATGCAGCTGTTTCGGAGCCTGAACAAATTTCAGTCAATCCATACTGCCATACTAATATTATAAATGCGAAAGTAACTCTGTCTGTCTGTTACGCTTTCACGTCTAAAAACCACTGAACCGATTTTGATGAAATTTTATGAGAAATCTTGAACCCTTTCGCATTTATACCTCTTATATTATATATATTATAATAAAGATGTATCCCCTCGACTGATCATCTGTTCTGGTGACAAGAGGGCTGGCTCCTTCCGCGCTCAACGAATCAGCATTCAGCGGGGAAATGCAGCCAGTATTCTTGCCACTATTCCACGCGGACCTGGATTATTTAGTTATTTTTAATCTTTAGATTTGATTTAATATTAGTTAAGATGTATGTACCTAAGTAATTTGTAGTATCCCGATCCCACATTCCATAACTTCATAATCAATATTCGTTACAAAATAATAGTTTATATCTTCGTTACATAAGAGCAAGGATTACGTTTGCTCTCGCATGGATGGTTCATAGAATAATTTAATAGCTTCATATGCAATGCAACCAACCCGAATGATTTCTTATTAGATAATAACATCACGCACACGGAACTACATTTTGATCTATCAATCAATAAACTTTAAATACTAATTACTAATATTTAAAAAATAATTATTAATTAAAATAAAAAAAGGCAATATGTATCTCAAAAAGGTATCTCAGGATCGTAGCAAATGGCATTCGATTGTCTCTGCCTACAGTGCCTACCTAACCCTCTTAGGATAAAAGGCGTGATGATAGATACATAGATAAATAGATTATTAATTTTCCTATTTTTTAAACCAATTGAGAAGTTTCCAGTTGTTTTTTTTTTCAATTCGAGTGGCCCTTTAAACATTCTTATATACCTAAATATTTTTAAAAATGTTACTAAATTATACATTTAATGTGTCAATAAAAAGTTTGGTAGAAATTCGGAGTTCATAGTTAAAAATAAGAATCGTACAGATTATGTATAATTTGATTATGACTTAGGTAATAGTCTAGAATCTAGATTGCACGAGATCTGATTCGCGTTATACACAATCTGAGCTTCCCGACGATCATAGTACTCACGAATTCTCAATTCACTTGGGCAACTCGGTTAAATAACCGCAAAATACCTTATTACCCGATTTCCATATAAGTTCCTCGCAATTTCTTGTCGGTGTAACATTTTGTTACGTCCCATCTAACGTTAATTTTTGAGTCGAGGTTTTCGCAGCTGCATAGCAAAATTACAATGAAACCAAATGTAGCTGTTTTGTCCGACATCAAAGATTCTTGTCAAAGGAACGAAACATCTTTTGTTAGACGCGTGCACCCGTCTTTACCTACAATGTAAAAATACAAAGTTATTCTTATTGCTACACGCAAAGCTTCAATTTTTAGTTAACGATGTATGAAGTTTTTTTTGGTTTCGTAGAATTAGTGTAACAATTCTAATTCGCATTGTAAAGTCACAAAATTATTTTAATAAAAAAATGATACAAAGAAAACGACACAAAAATCTAAAATAACGATTTGATTATTAGTTAAGACGTATGCTTTGAATCGAGGCCAAAAATATCGCGCAGAAAACTTCATAACACAGTATTATATTTATGTGTTCTTAATTTAAACATGTGCGCGAGACATAAACGAAAATGCATTTCGCAAAATAAAATAAATCATACCGAGGACATATCCCCAAATAGCCACACTTGCACACAAGAGACATTTTGTACAGACGCCCTATTAAAAGTGGAGTTCGGTTATTTATTTTAACACATTTCGCGGGTGTTATAATGGTTGGCATGAAGAGCATTCCCCTGTGTTTCATTGTTTTGAAGTTGAAGTATTTTATAGTGCATCGATCGGGATGAATGTTTACACTGCGTTAACGCACTTGCTCAAACAAAATTGGACCAATTATAATAACCTGTTTAATATTAAGAACTAAATACTTTGTTATTTTCGGCATTATATTGGAATTCGATATTAGATCCGCCGCCGCAGGAGAGCAGGCATCGATATCTCCTCTCCGACACACTCTCCGGTTTATTAAATCATTTTGACACAGCAATTTAGTTTAAAATATGTCTAAAGATCGTGACCATACTGCGCTGCAATTAAGTGAAAAAAGAATTAATGTAGACGATATATAACTGGACTGCTATTGCGAGATCGACTATTACTCAAATCAATTTGGACGGTTTTGTCTGGGCCGGCGCAATTAAAGTTACGTGCCCAGCGCGCTTTCTTCGGTTCAAAGAACAACCGGAATATTGATGCGCACGCCGACTTTACCGGGTAAATCCTAGCTAGATATTAGTTTTTTGTAAACTCGCTAATTACGCTTTATTCCCACATTAAACAGAAGCTTATGAGGTTCAAATAGCCCGCTATAATCGGCATCAATCAGATGGACAGTCATCGCGTCAAATCGCCCTCAGGTACAAACTAACTACAAGTTATTGTTATTCGGTAGTCCGGTAAACTTTATTTAATTGTCGGTTACGTTTGGCCCGCGGCTAGAGGAGGTCGAACACCTCATCCCGACCCGATGCGGCCACTTTTTAAACTCATAATTTACCTTATTTACATTACGATTCATGATCAAACGAGGATTAAGTAAAAGTTGCGTGCGTGTCTCTTCCTCCCGCGATTACGTTAAAGATAATTTTCTTATGGGGTTCGTGTTCGAATTGAAATCGAGTTTTACAAATTGTTACTGTCCAAAAATAAAGAAAACAACCCATCAGGCTACTATAACTCATTTTATAAACAATAGCTAACTCATTCGGCCACAAAAAACGGGGATGTTTAGAGTACCCCGCGTCTTTTTTGGATCATTTTTTTACTGAATCCGTTTTTACCTGACGTTTCTCTTAACCACGTTGATGTGTGAATAGAAACAATAGCGTCGTCCCTTTTCATCGATAAGCAGTAGAAAAGGACGCACGTGATATGGTTTTTCGCGTTTACTTGGAGCCTGGTAATAAAGGTAGGAGGGTTACACATCCCCCATGACAGGAAGTCGGCTTGAAATCTGGTCTGTTTTTTACCACAAACTGTTTATATAATAAGGGTGGAATTTGACATTTCCAAGTAGACTGTCTGTCTACTGAGCGAGATCAGATAGAAAGCTTCTCTATCTATGCTCTTGTCTTAAGGGCCGTTGGTCAATGTCATCTTGTATCTGTCAAAAATATGGCAAATCTCAGTTAATCCTGAGTTTATTTATACAACATTGCGTAATTTCCAAAACGAGCATTGCTTTTGCGTTTTGGAAATTATGGCTATTTAGAACTCTTAGTAATGAAAATATGGCTCAATCCTATTTAAAATAATAACTATCAACTGTGTGGTAAGGAAATGTTGTATAAATAAACTCACCTTTCCAGGATTAACTGATATTTGCCATATTTTTGACAGATACAAGATGACTGAGAGCCACGGACCCTTAAGCTTAATTTTATTATGCTGGCAATTAAATATTTAATTTATGAACTATAAGAATAATTAATTATGTCAGAGACAGGAAACGATATCATCAGTTAACTCCATGTACCTCCGGTCGTGATTTGCTAAGCTGTCGCCATACATACCGCTTCCTTCCGATGCCATATAAATTGCGCGTTCGACACTATCGAATTAATTTCAAGTGCACGCGTTAAAAAGAGTTGTTTATTCCCCTAGCATTCCTGCGCAGGGCAACGAACAGTTCGATCAATTCATGCATGCAACTTGCTTATTATGCACAAATGTTTGCTCTTACCCTCTATTCTGCTAAAGGCTTAGCGACCCCACATGCAATAGTAGGCCATCGACCAACTGCACGATTCAAAGGGTCCTACCCGTTGCGGAGCACAAAAGACGCTATTATTATTCATAGTCGACAAAAAAGTACCGGGAATCGAAGTCATCTAGTTGACGACCTCTTATCTATCAACATGCGACGGTAGCTGCTAAATCACTCCTCATTTTTCATCGACTCCTGACGAAGAACACACACTGAGAGGAGAATGTGTGAATGAAAAAAAATAAGAAAAATCGTTTAAAACGGCCCGGGGGGCGTCTGCGTTTTGACGTTTCGATCGGGACTATGGCGCACGAAATTCGATTCAGGCCAGGGGTGTCACCTCGTCACCCCACGAGCAAGCAACCCCATTCTACACGACCTACATACTCGTGTCCAGTAAAACCGTTACTTATATTGAAATCAATATATCACGCAGCCAACAGTTGTGCAAATAAAACTGTTTGTGAACACCTAAGACTATCAACCCCTTGTTAGGTGTTGTGGAAATATTTACTCAGACATTGCCTTCAGTATCATCACCATATATTATAAAACAAAGTTCCACCGTTTTTCACCGGGAAGGTTTACCAGTATTAAACGTAGAGCTATCATATTTAGGAGCTCAGCATTAACAGTCTAAGTGAATCAAGTCGGGGAAAAAGTTAGCCCCAGCGTGTTTTCATGGCGTATGCTGTCTAAGCTGTCAGAGATAACAATGTAGGAAAGAATAAACCCATATTGTACCCGTGTAAAGCCGGGGGCGGGGTCGTTAGTATTTAAATGCAGTTTTAAAGTCACATATAAATATTAAAAGTTTATAGTAATTACATTAACATTTGAAATATGTTAAAGATATCAATAACGAAATGCATTTGTCTAGATAACCAAGTTCGTTATGCACGAACGCTTCTCGCTCGATTATTTATTTTCTTATAAAAAGTTTCCACTTGGGCAGTCGATGGCCGACTCAAGTATGGAGATGGCAGTTGGTCCAATGTCCTAGTTGACCCATAATAGTATGGAATATAATAAATAGTGACCGGTGTGTTTCTGTTACAGGTGCTGTCGACCGGATCTTTCGAACTTAGGATAAAAAGTTTTACGAACTCATTGGGTAGGTTAAGTAGTGGCCAGTGCTGTGATGGTTCAAATAGTGAAGCGCATTGTACCGCGCCGTGTAGGACTAAATTCCATGTGTGCCTCAAGATATATCAAGCTAATATCGATACAACGTCGCCGTGCACTTTTGGCGACATCATGACGCCTGTGCTGGGCGGCAATTCCCTCAATATGCCGAATGTCAGCGCGGATGGCTTCAGCAACCCCATCACGTTTCGCTTCAACTTCAGGTGGCCGGTGAGTTTCTTTTTACTTTTATTTAGAACGCTGAATCGAATAGTGGTGCAGAGTGTGATAATGCTGGCAGTATCCAGTTCTTGTATCGGGCAACTTAAAATTTTGACTCCAACACAAAGAACGTCAGCATCCCAGCATTGAGACCAAAGGTACTCTTTCGTGAATATCTACAACTCCGTTGTTCACTTCAAACTACGCTACATGTACATCAGAGGCACTAGCACGAATTTCTTGCATTATCGCATTTCTATAGAATTCTAATAGTTTCCACAGTAACTTACGTCCGTAACCAACGAGAAGTCCATACAAAAGTTCTCGACAGGATGGCGATGCAATACCGCAAGAAACTCGTGGTAAACTTATGATCAAGTCTGAAGTTATGTTCTCCGTAGTATTGACTACAACTATAATATAAATAAGTGGGCGATGTTAAAATCAATACTTCGTAAAAGAGCCATTAAGTGGCAACTCCGTTTCAATAAATCACGCCCGTCGACATTCGAATTCCAATATGCAGGAGCGCGGGGCCATCGCGCTCGCCATAAATAATAGACAAGAGAAAAATTAAAGATTCGATATTCAAATTTGACAGAATCGGCGCTGATAACAATAAGGGAGGGCTAACGAGGGGACTAGGGTTGCCAGGCATCCGTATAAAGCCGAACATGGTTAGGCTTATTGAACGCTTGTCCGATCTGTCCGGCTTTTATCACAGAGCTGTTTTCTATTACCTATCACTTTTAAATATTATTATATTTGTCTTTTTTTTTAACATTGTCCGTCCGGCCTTGTTAATTTATTACCCAAATATCTGGTCAAACTGACTGATAAATCAGTATTTCTGTTTTTTAGTCCTGGCAACCATACGTGGGACTCTTACTGCACTCTAATTAATTTGGAAGAAGCGCCTCGACGCATTCACGCTCTATATGATCCGTAATTACCGTTTATTTACCGCTTATTTACCGTTTACTTATAGATGCACGTTAATTGGGCTCGAGCGCAGTTTCGCGGGCGTGAATTGTCTCTGAACAATCGTAGTGTAATTTCCACGGGCCCTCCACAAGTTTCGAGGCTCGCGGCCGTGTTTGTATTTTATTTAGCGGCCCGCTTCAAATGTCGAGCCGTCTCGTAATGTTTGAGCAAACAGACGGAGCGGTTCGCTTGCACAAGAGCTTCGGCCATCTGTAGAAAAACGTGACATTTGGTCCGCGAGTCGACCTGACTAGAGAAGTCCATACAAACAGCAGGAATACTCCGGAACAACGAAACTTTAGATCACTTACGTGCGACATATGGATGATCTCTTGTCCACTGATAAAGTTCCGAGCGAATTGGCAATAAATGGATCACTTCCTCTTCTAATTATCGGATCAGCATATGTCGTCCAAAATCGATTGAGCGTGAGTGACATAAAGTTAATCCGATGTTTGTGAAGTTTCATAGTTTGACAGCGCGTTGGCGGATGTCAAAAATCGCGCCATATGCTATACTTCTCGGTGCGGATCAATATTGTCTAGAAGCTGTCAATACTGTCACCTTTTTAATACGCAATACAACGAATGGCAAACGGTTCTCATGGGCGATGCCGGATATTTTAATAACAACAGTTGCAATGCAACACCGTTGTTGGACATTGCATCTCATACTTTGATTTTTTTTCTCATAATGAGGTCATCAGAAGCAAAGCCTGTTTGCGGACCATATCGGCACAAATGAACATGCAGAAAGCGTTCCGCTGGCTTGCGCTCGTGACTCGGTCTTGCAGTCGCGGCAGGTGAACGGTTTGCTCGAAAAAGGAGTTCGATTTTCGAAATTGACATTTAATTTACTCATCGTGACGACGCAAATGCGCTCAAACGGCTTGTATCACAATATTTTGAAATACGATCCCTATGCGCCCGAGCCAGGTCGCTCCGTAACGGTCCCGGAATATCAGATAGACGGACGCGATCAGGCAGCGATAATAGGTCATGAGCATATTAATATTACTGACAACATCGAACAGTAAAATTACATGTACGCCACGCTCGGCGTTAACGACGCATAGAAACGATTTATCAAGCTGCATTTAAAGAAAGAGATGGCTCACTCCGCTCACTCGAAAAGAAATCTCATTTGTATTCAGCGGCTCGGTCCGGGTTTCATTTATTTTACTCTTAAACAATTTGTGTTTCTAAATCACAAGTTTTATATTGTACGCTCGGCTTAGAGCCGTTACCTCCGGATGTCACAAAGGTGAGGCGGATTATGACTTAGTATTCACGTACGAGCATAAAGAGCGCGCTTAATTATTATGTCGCTTAACACGAGTCGAAAGCCGGTATCCGTGTCACAATTGCTGAGAGGAAAGGTTAACGCCACGAAGACCGCCTCGCAAGGGGAATATGTCTCACACCCCCGTATTGTCTTGGAGTCCATTCAGAAGTTGCCAATGAACCGTTACGGCCGCCCTTTTCCTTCCCGTACCGTTAAAAACCTTAATTCCACTTATGTAATTGAGTCAACTTAATTAATAAGATGTTAGTACACCTGCCGCAAGTTTGCTAAAATGTCAGAGTTTCCAAGCTATGCTCCTTTTAAAAAAGAACGAAGCATAGGCATAGACCTTGCTGGCCGTGAACTATACTTTTTATGGATTCTGAGATCCTGGTAGGTTCGTTTAAGCATTACTCATCTCAGTATTGTTGTTCAATATGTTATCTTGATGCATTGTCCATCTTCCATTGTTGTAACAATAGATAACTAGACAAACTATAAATTAGATATTAACCAATTGTAACTCTCTGTATTAAATGAGATTTGAAGAAATCCTGTTGAAATATTTGTACTACTTGGTGCGCCGACACAAACGAGTTTCTTGTTTGCTTGTTATAACTATTACGTACAAATACAGATTAAAAAAGAAAACTTTCTGAAGAAAGCTATATTTTCACCTGTTAGTCTCAGCTCTGACTACAATGCAAAACAATGGTTATTATAATGTTTAATGCAACGACTACCGTGAGACATTGGAACCCGCACTTATACTTAATTAAGACTAATTAAATCACGGACTCTTACATTAATAGCAGTTATGGTCATATTTAAGTTATATTTATGTGGTCATTCTAACACGTACAGACCGTGAAGTCTAACTGCCAACCAACTGAGTTCATATCATCGCGGGGGGCACATTCTGAGATCATAAAACGCTTTAACTACAATACTCATTAAATATGTAACTGAAACTTCCGTGAGAACTAGAAATTTGAAAATATTTAAAGTTCAAAATATAACTCCTTACCAAACAATAGCTGAAAGGTCTGAGATAAGCGTGGACCAGTTTACAAATCTGTCATGATTTCAAAAACTAAATATTGTTTTTTAAACGTACCCAAAACACTGACGATATATGCACTTTGTTTGTATGGCTTCTGTGTAGCCCTAAATGAAATAGCTCTTTTCTTTACACCGATTGCACTATTGCATTTTGAGGGAATATTCTTATATGCGTCGGTTTTTTTATTGTAAGACAAGCTTGTACGAAGGCAGACCGTTCCACCTCTCTATAGCACGAAATGAAAGCCTTCAGATACGTGTTAAATTATTTGGCAATTATATTTTAAAGATCATACACGGTCTGGTGACCAAAAGGAATCTAAACGTATGTTGTATTTTAACGGAATGAAGAAATGTAAGTGGACTGTGAGCAACAGCGTAACTAATTCAAGAGATTGTTACTTATTTTGCATGTTTCGTAAAAGTTTCACGCTCTACATGAAATTCTAGTTGCTTTACATTATAAAAATACATATACACACGCTCATATAATATGCCCAGTGGGGTAGGCAGAGACTAAGGACACCCTCTAATAGAGCATACACAGAGTAAGCAATAGACATAATGCATCCAGCATTATCTGAGCGTAATCTGTGTTGGGTTAAATGCCACGATGCTGCATGAATAACTCTTGTTTCTTACTGTCATTAAATTAATTTATTTTGCAACACTAAAAAAGTTTTTAAATAATTTATTAGATTAATTTTCATAATTAATAGAGTAATTTATCTTTTTGTTTTTGTTTTCACCATTAGACTCGATATGTATTCGTGGAATTTAAAAACATATTTGCTAGTAATTTCAACTTATTTTTCATAGAAGCCGGCTGCTATTACAAAGAGTGTCTCATATTACCTAAAAAAATAATTATTTCACTTATTTTTTAAATAACATCATTCAGCATGGCCTGTTTTTACAAACCTGCATTAGAATTATCGTGGGAAATGTAAATATTTACAGTTATTTTCAAGTATCAAATTCAATACCCAATATGGTAAACGCACGTGTCACATAGACCAACTAAATTGGATCCATCGAAGAACGGATTTTAACGACGTCACGTTATTCGAATTTCAACACGGTACGGTAAAGTACGACTGTTACCTAGAAAACACTCAAAGACATCCGTATACATGTAGTAATTTCTCTAAAGATTTATCACACGATCTCGAGACGGATCATATTATATCTAACTGGAATAAACGGCGTTGCACTGTCATCGTTAAATTAACTACTCTAACTGTAATAATAAAACTTAATTAACTTAAAACTTTATATTCACTCACTTTTACCAGCTGCTTCGCTCACGTGGTAATTATACGATGACATAAGTTTTCCCATGATGAAAAACGGTGGACTTGAAACCGGAGGTCCCGGGTTCGAATCCTACCCCTGCCAAAATGCTAAGCACCAATTTTCTTTAAGAATATGTGCTTAAATCGACTCCTCGTGCTCCGGAGGGCTCTTAAAGCCGGCGTCCGGTCACCAACCCGCCTGCCAACCACTAAAAATGGTGCACTAGAGGGAGACCATGATCCAGCATTGGATCTTAAAAGGTTGATGATGATGATGAAAATACGTATAAGTTATAGAGAGATACGCCGCACAACAGACATATTTACAAAACATGATGATCAAAACTAATATAAAACAATAATCTAGAGATAAATCGATACGCATATTTGTCAGATTAATACGTCGACGTATGAGTACATTGTCTTCGTGCGAACCCGACGGATGTTCTTGCACAGTGCACACCCCAACCTAGCGGCTCTCCATTAGAAACTAATTAACAATACATTTCACTTCAAACAAAAACTGCAAACCCCGTGCTCAAAGTAAAGCTCTTGATCCGGTCAGTTACGGTTAGAGAGCATTCAAATCGTGGTTAAATTAAACTAAAAGTTTGTTATTGTCTCGTTTTTAGAATCCAACCATAAATCCAATAGTTAACACTATCTATTTCCACTTTGTATCGTTTGTATCCAGTTAAATTCACAGCCGCTGCTTGGTTTAGCTCTGAATTGTTTCTCGAATTAATTTACATATTAACAGAGTCCGCGCAAGATACCCAACGAAATGTTAAAATAATCGTGAGTTTGTATACATCTAATTGCGATCGAATTGTAATCGATTACACGCTCGCATTATTATTCAGAAAATGTGTCGCCGCTTTATGTAACTATATTTCAATTACGTTAAACCTTGTGGATCATTCGCACGTTTCTCACAGTTTAAAAGCCGTTGCATTATTATTGGATCTATCTGGGATGTCATCAAGCCGTTACTAGCACTAATCTCTGAGAAGTTTATTAGGAAGTCTGAGGACTTAGCCTACTTTCACCGAATCAACCACAAAAGTTTTTTGCTTTTTATTTTCAAAACTTCTAACCATATTAAGAATATGTACCAGAACTTCATGCACTGTACTTGAAATGTTTGCGTCAACTGGTATAGTAACTTTATAGTTTTTATTTAGTGACTTCCGGCTCACCTTTTTATTCCCAAAGAAAGAGTAGAGCTCTTAATAATTTCCTTTATCTCAATCCACTCACGCGCGGCATCTTTAAAAATACTTACCCCTACATCCGCTTCTTATAATAAAGTCTACCGAAGCCGTGGAATGCCACGTTCGGCCATCTTATTTCCTCCTCCATCCATGTTATCTTTGGCCTCTTCACTCGATAATTAAAGTTGAAAAAAATATGCAGCGAAATCTTCGTAAGATGCTCCTGTCGAACCTTATAAATACAACTTCACAAGAGCCTCACTGCTACCCATCAATTAAAATTATGCCTCAAACTAAATCTTCACCTAAATAAACCACACCACAAAGAGGCTTCCGTCCAATTATATCGAGAGCTGCACCGACCGCGGTGCTAAAATAACAATCGTTCAAACCAAAATTCAAAGATCATAAATAGCGATTAGGCGTAGACAAGGCGATAAAGAGAATAAGCTCATCAACGAAGTGAATAGACAATAAAAGTTGACCGCCTCGTTACTTCAACCGCCGCTCCTCGAGAACTTAAGAAAACACTCTTTTTTTCTATTGGACCAACATTTACGGTCAGATCTTGACGTTTTAACTGCTTCTATCATTTACGACTGCTAATAAAAATGTTCAAAGAATACCGATTCAAAATATTAGACGAACTTAATTTCTTGGTGCAATTTTTTTCACTCCGTACTAGCTAACTTAAAACGTGAGGATTAAAAGCTCCACTCAATTAGATGGCATGTCAATCAAATTTAAATTAATAAAAAACAAAGTTATTTTCGACTGGACTAGTCGCGTACCGATTGCGATTCGACCACCATTTTAGGCGACGTCTGCGTTCCATTTTTATTAGTTTACGACGGCCGCTCGGATAAGTTCTCACGTAGTGTCTCCGCGCAGGATCCCAAATCTGCACTCATGACATTCCACGCATTTTTGCCTTTATTCATCACACGCGCACTGCTTCTAGGAATCGTTATATACCTACGTTGACGCACACAGCTCGGTTAGGACTATAATAAAAGAAGGCTTTCGTAATAGAATAGAATCAAGCCGTCTGGGAAAAAGCGATGGATCATCTGCAAATCAGAGTGGTTTGTATGCTGTCGGAAGCGCTGAGGTGATAAAACTTGATTAGATCTAGCGTCCATTGAAGATTTAACGTTGAAGCGTTCTCGGAACGATGCGTTCGGGCCATTGTTGATGCTCAAGATTAGGAGGCTATCGCTCCGCTTGAGCGTGTTCGACAATTTTCGTTTATTTCCATTCGCAGCTGCGACTAAAATACAAACATGTGACTTTTCTAGAATTAGACATCTCCACGCCTAGCGCAACTTGACTGCTTTGCATAAATCGGAGTTGTTGAAGTTCTCGAAATGAGGTGAGCAGTTCCTGTCCGATCTTGTACGGAGGCTGCGACCGCGTCACCTACAAATTAAACCTCCAATATCGTTAGAATGTTTATTTTTGGTCAGGTTTCGATTTCATCGCTCAACCCTTCTCAGGTTTATCGCGCTCCGATCTACGCGGCCGGTCGCCGGGCAGCTCCGGCCGCGCATCACTCGAAAATTTGTTATCTTTGGCTCGTTTTATTTTTTAATTCTTATGGTTCATTCAAATCGTTGCGTTGTTTACGGCCGACGTTTCCATGTTTGGAATTCTCGGCGGCGAGCGTGGCGGTACGGGATGCCGTCGGAGAGTCCATCGTGAAATTAAACGTTGGCATTATGCTCGTTTTTCGCTTTGGGACGATTTAAAAGTCCCGAATTCCGGAGGTGGAGACCGTTTTTTCGCGATGATTGTAATTGTGGGTAATAAATTGTTAATGTCCAACTTATTTCGTATCTCGTTTCTCGTGAGTGCGCGGTCGTTAGTGGTGAAAAAGTGGCTACACGCGTCTTAATGTTCTATCGCGGCCTCGCCTAATCGTCAGCACAGATATTATATTTCACTTGGACATGTCGTTCTCCACTTTTTAACTCCCGCTACCCGTCAACCCGTGGCCCGTAATTAATTCTGTCATAATGCCGACTATTGCATACCTCGACCTGAGCTCTATGGTATTATCATTACTCGTTGTAGTTACAAGTATTTTATTGCTTCTTACCGCGTACTGACTACATTTTATGAGCAGCGTGCGAAAATCTTTCCGAATTGTTTAATTGCCACTTTCGTATTGGGCAAACTGTGCGAACGATCGGTTACTGACTTTTATTGGCATTTTTAATTAAGAATATGACATTATTTGTCGTGCAATCTTGCAGTCTATATTTACGATACAATCGATCGACGGTCAGACAAAAGTTTTTATTTTCTGTTTGACTTTTGGCATGGTAACATTGGTAACGGCCGAGGAGAAGAGAAACCTGTATACAATCTCGAACTCGACGTACCTCCGTGAAACTAAATTGGGAACATCGTCGACCCGGCGCGAGGTTACAATTTGTTTGAAACTCTTTGTTTGTCTTCACCATAAGTAAACATTTGGCGAGTTTAGTACCTTAAATACTTAGCGAGCAATGCGAAAGCTCTGCTCTGTTGTACATAGCATTGCTTTGGAAATGTCCCCGCGTCGAGACTTGCCTGCTTAGCATTCTAGCTAAACACTCGTGTACCTCGCCACAAAACGGTGGCCTGGATAGTTTTTGTGGGAACGCGCGAGTACCTCCGATCTCTGTCGACGCCGTCTGCTAAAGTACGATCTACAGCGGTCCGTGAATCATACATGGGTCATTGAACACAAACGCCAAAATAGAAGGAGATAAATTTAATTAAATGCATTAATAATCCGAATTAAACGCTCTCGAAACGCTTAATAAAGCGCGAAACCCGTTCCGGTTTCGACGTCTTATCAGCCAGACTTATTGAAATTTGCATATCTTTTAATTTGACGTATGCTCCGTAAAGTGACTTTTTCAATTGATCACCGGCATCACCTCCGAGAGTCCGCGACTAAGGCAGAGAACCTGTTCAAACGAAATAAGAGCACACTAACAAAGTGTGAAATATGAAATCACGACTCCACCACGACAAGTGTTTGCGTACCAAATATCTAACTATCTTCTGGTTTCGAAACTGGAAAGCAGGTGATTCAGTGTTTTTGTGATTTACCTGTGGCTCTATCGGTTTGTATTGACCGCGTAATCGGTTTCATGTTCCGAACGTAAAATTAACCGGCCTTGTTCTATTTTTATATTCTACCCACTTTACGCTTTTCAAATTTACTTTCATACTTTTGCTTCACCTACGGTCGCTCGTATCGTACGTCCAACTTTGAGAGACTTTCTAATTCACACTAAAAATTATTACCTTAGATATTTCCACAAACAACATTTGGGTGGTCAGTCATAAAATATTCGTCAACATCTGGCATGGTTACTTTTGTATTACTTTATATTAGTACTTTTCTAAGAAAGCTAATAACAAAGCTCTCGAACACGTGTACGAAATATGCGTCAAAACACTTTGCCCACCTGATAGAGATGTTTTGTTCTATATTCTTAAAAAACATGTTGCTATATTACAAAAGATATTATTATTTAACAAACAAAAAGGTTAGGATCATTTCCCACGAGCCGGAGTGCTGGAATCTCTAATTAATAACAAAATAACTACACGACCGATATGGAAGTAGCCTCATTCGGGTTCCCTCATAAAACGATTATCAAATAATTCCCCATTCGAGAAGCATGATATCACTCCGTTAAAGTCATAATACAATTTTACGCTTCATTGGTTAACTTTTCCCGTATTATCTTGCTTTAATTATCAATACATATATAAAACAAAACTACTAAACGTTTTTTTTGCTGTTTTCATGGCGTATGCCGACTAATTCGTCAGAGATATAACAAAATGATGTAAGAAAGAATAAATAGTTGTGTAGAATAAAATTATCTACAAAAAGTCCGCGGTAGCATATAACTATCTCCAAGTAGTTGTAAGCGAATTTATGTAGGCATTCTAATTGTAAACCAATATAGTAACCATAGGTATAAACTTTTTTTTTTCTTCGCGGGTTGATTTCGTTTAATTTATTGTTATTAATATTTTCGTTTTTCTAATAATGCTATATTTTACGTAACGCTATTTTTTTAAATAAAACTACAATAATGTATATTTATTTATAAGAGTGAAGTTTGAAATCGGTCCAGCAGTTTTCGAGTGTACTTCTTTCAAATCAACAAACTCTTATTATAATATTAATATAGAATATATAGAGAATTCTGTCGAGAGATGTTGCATTTTATGCTGGAACTTTCTGAAGTTATGCCATGCCATTGCAATTTAAGAATGCTGTGACTTGCAGTGGGAAAAGAAGACAAGGATTCACATACTTTAAAAGTTCTTGTTAAATTAATTAATGATTTTTTTTTACATCGCAAGATAATTTTGAGACAAACTTTTTTTATGTAATTATTTTATGTTTTATTTAAAAACATACTTATTCCGAATTTATTTTTATGTTTTCGCCAGCCAACAATATCAGAGAAAGATATGTTACTGTAAGATACGTTGCTGTAAGAGTAAGAAATTTGATTCCTCGTCTTACTTGCCCCATAGACGACCGACAAACACTTTAATAATTAGCAATGTCCATTAAAAATTACACCGTGCATCGCGAAACGGCAGGAAGAGAGTGGTGCCAACGTGACAACACAAATATAAAACTACCTGCACGTACTCTTACGTCGCAACTTTTTATGGCCCGATCGAGTCACAGCCGTGGGAATCAACATCCACTTACGGCTACAGCTGACCGAAATGCGTTCTCCATACTCGATTAACAAATCAATACAACGAATACTTCGACTAACATTATTTGGTCGTTTTATTTGTAGGTAACTATATGTATAAAACGGTGCCATAATGATCAAGATCGCTTAAGCGCGCTGTCCACACTTGTTTTGTATTCATACACCGCCTGAACACGTCCGTTTTGTGCCGTGTATGTACATTGTACATGCTTAATGAATCGAATTAACTACTTTATAATTCGTCAAAACTAACTTAACTTGTTGGTATTAACAAATTGATTTATATTAAATGGATCTGTTGGTTCCGGTTGTTTGATTGATAGAAAGTTAATTATCCGATATTATCTTTATTTAAGTCAAGGTTAATTACAAGATTTTGTAAAATAAAATACTAAGAGCTTTCAGAAAGCCTCCACAATCTCTGCCGCCGCTTATTAAAAAAAACTACTTTGTAAACTGCATCGATTTAGAAAATATGTAACATTATGATAGCTTACAGCAAATAATTTATTTTGCAATATAAAAAGCTTTAATTTTGACAGTTCTTAAAACACTTTGACATCTGTCATTATATATAGTTGTAAAATAACTTTTTATATAAGTAAACATATTTAAATATAAACAGGTGCTTAATTCCCTACGTTCCTCACCCGGTCGCGATCGCGAGAAGATTTCCCGCATTGATTTCTATCAATTGTTCTTTCAATAGACCGATTGGTTTTATGTAAATGATGCATTGTCTCGTGCCACATGCAAATAAACTTTTCATTCATCGGTTAATTAACTAAGACATCTGTCGTGGAAACTGAATCACTCCTTAAGACGTAAGGAGTAATCAAATAGAAGAATTAAATGATGACCCTTTGTATCCGCTTCAAGCAGCTGCTTGGGACGTGAGCGTCGTAATCTCCTACAATTAACCCTCATCCTCACATAATGTGTAATTTATATAAAAATAAAAAAATCATGGACAATTTTTCGTAAACAAAACTTTTTATGTCAACCTAATTGAGATCTCAGCCATTAAATTCTTAATTTTAAAAAATAAATATCAATTGACTTTTAAACGGATTTATACGTCATTAATTTCAAATTTGGAACACGAAATAAAATTTAAACTGACACCGAAACTGCTAATCCATTTTGGCGGACAATGTTGCCGTTTCAAAATAAAAATAAAAGGCAACTTTAGTACTTTTTATTCGAGAGCCGGTGTTGCGCACTACAACACGATCGACTTCCATGCACCTCGAAGATCTATAATTAAAGTTCGATTTACTGAACAGTTAAAGGTCGAATTGTAAAGAGTTTGCGTCGGCGGTTACGCTGTTTGGACTGGCGGGTCGCGGTTCAACCTCAATCTGTGTTTTATGGGCAGAAATAACCGGTTGCTGTTGAACTCGACTGCCTCGCCGCCGGGAGAAATTTCACGAAGCTGATCCTTTGGCAGAGGATACAGTTTTCGCATCGAAGCCGGCAGCGTCGATATCAGAGGCCACGCTCACCGACGCGTTATCACACAACTGCCGTTTGGCCTCCTTAAATAAACATGGACAAATGTCAACAGATCGTCCTACCTGATATGCACTCGCCGGCACCTATTTTTTATAGACCATTCCACTATCCCATATTCGGCGCTCGATAAGCGTATATTGCACGTATCGTAGCTTATTATACATTTGTACATTTTATTTTTAGCTTATATGAAACCATTTTTGCGCCTGTACATATATTCGCCATCTGCCGCGCAGTTCACCTGTCCATCATCTTGTTAATTTACACCATACTTTAGCATTCCGTTTCGAAGCTGACCGTGCACGACTCGTAATGATTTGAATAGTAATTACTATAAATATTTCCTGTTTTCCAAAAGCCTGCCACGTTTTCCCTTAATAATATTGTTCTAATTTGTTTTTCAGGGTACTTTCTCACTCATTGTGGAGGCGTGGCACGACACCAACGAGACGTCGAGATCTGATGGTGAGTGCATATTTTCATTTTTCTAACTTATGCGACATGTAAAAATGACAAAAGTTGTAAAATTCCAATCACGTCTGCGGTGAGACCACGACTCGTTCACATTCAGGTTTCCCTGTAATTCTGGGCGTTTATCGTGCATTTAACGGACAGTATGTATATTTGAATACTCATATTATCATATCGTGGAAGACAAAAATGTTCCCATGGCGCGCGGCTTGGTGTGCTGGGCACGCGGCGCACGCGTGAGTTGCCTCGCAATGCGCTTCTATTCTAATAAACACAGCCTTCTGTAGGACGAAAATTTAGTAGAAATGTTCTAATGTATTCACGTGGCCGTTGACCGACGTCTGTGCTCCCCGCCCTCGAACCTCGTTTAATATCTCGCTAATCGCGTGCTCGCTTACTTAGCCCGGCAAATAACTTAGGAATATTATTTATATTTACAATGAGACCAATAAGTTCGACTCGTCGATATCACGCGGAGACTATAAACCGCGTACTCCGCACATGCGACATAGCATGACCGAAAAAACGATGTCGGGACTCGGGACGCTATACCGTGCACCATGAGTTACTCCAGCCACCTATTAACATACTATGTAGAATGTAGATTAACTTAAAACCCGCCGGACCTGCAACGAGGCCCGCCTACCTGTTAATTACATTTTCATATCCGCTGCCCTCTGACCGACATAATTACCGACTCCTGACCGAATAACAAAAAAGATCCGGTGATTTACTAGAAGGAGAGTCGATCGGAGCCGGTTTACCGAAAATCATTAGTCCAGCGGCCGCAGAGAGCTGGTGCGAGCGGGAGCGATGGGCGGGCGCAGTGCCCACCGACCATCCCGCCACTACTGAGAAATGTTTCCAACAGAAATCTAATCAACGATAATAACAGGTTACGTGTAGTGTGCGCCGTCCGCGCCCGCCTAATGCTTAATTAAATCACGAACTGTTTTTTGTCTAACATCTGTACGGAGCGGGGCAGCTGCATCTGTACTAGAACTTTGGGTATAATTTTTACGCATGTCGCCTTCCAAGAAATAATAGAAGACAACTATCTGGGAGAATAATAGCGAGTCTCCAAAGAATGTAATATATCATAGATAAACACACAATTGTTCGCGAGAACTGGTCCCATAAAGGGATCTTCGATCTAAACAAACGATTCGTCGCCGACGACAATAGCCGGTCGGTGCGCATCTCGACTCTCCGCCCAAATGTTCGCCCGGGGCGCTCTGGGCCGCACCTGGTGCTAACGGGCCGCTTCTTGTTTACTCGCAGCTAAAAAATAAGCTCGCCCCGGAGGGAAGCGCTTCTTTCGTTTACATTTCGTCTTTCGTCATCGCCGGCTCGAGATCGCGGAAGACACTCCGGAAGGTTCGAATTTACGAGGCGAGGGAGGCTAGCAGGATGTGCCTGTCGACAGACGCTGAGCACATGGTATAGCACACGCCGGTTGTCGCGGCTTGTTTACGTGACGTCCACGGGCACGGGGCGGGAACGAAACGAAAACAAGAGCGTGTGAAAAATGGTGATAAGAGATTTAGTCGCGAACAGTGAGGTAATTGAGGCTCGACCGGTCCGGCCGCGGGCGACGTGCCACCGGCCACCGACTACAGTTATGTTGTGACGGCCGTCTGCGGAGTCTCGCAGCTCTGATAACGAGTCTTCTATTTGCACCACCTCGGGAGGTTATCATTCGGTTTCCCAACGACTGAAATATAGTGCGACTTGCACAACCCGTCGCGTTCATCGGATTCTCCGGGCGGAACGAAAATGCTCATTTTCTCACAAAACAATGGAGAATTTAAACCGCGAGCCTCTCGTCCTCGAATCGCCATTCTATAGTAACTTACATTTTCCTTCTCTGCGTCTTAATCTTCAGTACGCTTATTGGCTGTGAGTGGAGACTGGAGAGCGGTTAGACCGTATAGACGTCGAGTGGATGAGTTTATTTATGTAGTGTGTCGCGGGTCGGAGGAGGTACTTCTGCTGCCACTCGAATTTGAATACGAATGGTCGTCCGGCTAGAGCGCATTAAGTGGACAGTTTTATAAACAGCAACGAATGCTCGCCTCGTGTTTGTGTACACACTCCATTCATGAAATTCCATTTCCCACCGAGTAGCGCCGCGTCAGAGCGTCTTTCGTCCGGTGACCTTATTTATTGGCTGATGAGAATCCGCTCACCGGAAATGATTCACGTGATCTGGAAAAAAACAGATCGATTACCAAAAATCGCATCCCGTTGGAAACCGTGCTTAGATAGCGTTCGTAGCGATCCCCTCGGAGTCAAATTATCGGTTGTTTCTTGGTTGTTTTGTTTGCGCGGTCTTTATTGTGGCGCGTCCGAGCTCGTGATTGCTGCCCACGTAGCGCGTCTCTCCTAAATGTATTATTTATTTGTGAATTGGAATTATATTAATAGACACGATAGACGGTACACCTTCATTTAATATCGTTACAATTCGGATCCGAATTAGGATGATGGCTGTAATTTGTGGGCCGTTCGCCGTCCGAGCGCCCGCTGCGGCGCTTACTTATGTTTCGACGAACGTTAAACCTGAAGCACAAAACATCTTAAGGCGCATGCAATTTTCTTACAAATTGCATCCGCAGAATGAATACATAGGGTTCGCACACTCTTCCATTAAGCCCTAGATTCATGATTTTTTTGTTAAACGCGTGTTGATGCTGCTGAAATGTTAGATTGAATTGTTCTTATTGTGTCAACGGGATAAAGGGTATGCTGTTCAGTCCGCACTGTGGTATGCTCACATTAAGCGACAGCCCTGCCCGCGAGTGCAGTCTGCAGTGTGCACGGTTGCCATAATTCTCGGGCGCACATTTGAGTAAATTGCACATCGGAGCGGCCCGCGTTCCCACACATCATTTTTCTAATTTCCTCCGAACTGAGTATTCTCTTAATAACACTTCTTTGTACTGCCGTATTCGATTACGCTCACCTCTTACAATACAAATTATACATTACTATTTATTATTAAGCTACCTTTTACTATTAAAGCTTTGTTATCCGTGATCGTCTAGTTAAATTCCTAGCTCATTGTTTCATTAAAATATATCACGCGCGTTTTTCACTCCGATCACTCGATCGACATGTCCATCTGCACTCGACAACTGGCAGCTCGAAATAAATGGATATTTATTGTCTGTCGATTATATTTTGGTCGGCCAGAGTATGCCGAGCGTTTTATCTCCTAGATTTATTGGATAGATACGATCGCCGCGTAAGCCTCTACCGGTCGTGTGTGCTGTACGCCCGTACGCCGCGAACACGGACTATAGCGTACCTAGAGAACAAAGGAAAATGTTGAATTAACAAGGCTCCTCCTACTCAGCATCTCTGAATACCATACGCCACAAAATTAGTCGGATCGATCGTTTTTATATACGTTTTAATTTTATTTCGCGTCTGGTTTAATTTTATCTGTCGAGATTACGGGCGCTTAGGAATGTACCCGGCGTCCGCGATGCAACAAGAGTAAAAAGCTAGCATACACGACGGAGAAATAAATAAAGGCAAAGGGAACTGGTCGGCTGAGGTTTCTCAGCAAGTCTCCGCACTTGCGACGCTTATTCCCAGCTTTGATGAATGGACAGGCGTTTTTTATCAATCCTACATGTTGCACGTTGTTTTCACGAATGAAGTTTTTGCGAGCAGTTATGTCATGGCGATAAGCTACCGGGCAGACCGCTTTTTCCTATCCATAGACGCAGTTTATGATTCTGATTCTGCAGTTACATAGTTGCGAGCGCACATATACGTACAATGACTCCCACAAACGCTTAAATCTCATTAAGAAATAGTTAAAATCGTAATAAGACAATAGTCTGAAATCAAAACAGTATTATAGGAACAATGAAATCTCACGCTCGAATGCGGGCGTCAAACGGTCGATTATTAACAGGTCAATTTAGTTTTGGAACCCTTTCCCACGATGATAAACAAATATTTAAGTAATTGATGTATACAACATTTTTCATACATAGTTCTCTTGTAGTCGACTCTGTTATTTCCTTAATTAATTTACAATGAGACGTAATATGTCTTGGTGCAATTTTAATTGGAATTTTCTTCATTTTCTGTGTCGTTTATCTTATGACGTTTATAAAATCGCGAAATATTTTAATATAATCACAGCATTTTTAGATTAATTTCATCTCCCTACATTTTATTTTCTTTATCAATTTCAGATGCATTAATAGCCCGTATGACGAAACAAAGTATAGCGGATGTTGGCGGTCCATGGGTTGATGAAGAGCAAAAATGGGGATCAGGAGACCATCATTTAAGGGTATCATATAGAGTAACATGTGCCCCTCATTACTACGGTGCTGGCTGTGAAACTTTCTGTAGATCAAGAGACGACCCATTTGGACATAACACCTGTTCTGCTGCTGGCAAGATTGTCTGCTTGCCTGGATGGACTGGAGACTATTGCAATACCCGTAAGTACCTTTTTATAGTATTTAGATCATCGATGTGACTTAGGTATAGCCTTCGGCTAAATGAGGAAGATTTGGCTGGTAACAATGAAAATCGCCCTATTTTAGATTTTAAAATAATGCTTAGTCAGCATAAGTAATAGGAATACATTGCTCAGCTCATTTTAATACACAAAACATTTCTCAAGTAATGCAGTTCAGAAAATAGCGCATCCAAATCCTTTAGCTGTTTCTCGGTAGGAGGTTTTTTATTAGAATACTTATTCAAGAACTTCAATTTCGAATTAGATACCTACACAATGAGAGGTATGATGAATATAAAAGAGAATCGCAGCAAATGTCATTCACAGGACCTTAAAAAATAGTCCCAAAATTTCATTTGTTGATTAGTAAAATGGAAATGTGGGCCACAAACAATGTGTAACGTCCTCGACAAATTCACTCATCCTCATTAAAACTGGTTACGGAATGACGGTGTTTTGTGCCCAATGGTGGCATATCCTCTCATAAAATTACCTAAATGATATTCACTGACCTAAAACCTTTTGTATTTATGACAAACATTACATCCTTCAAACAAACAATCTAATCAAATTAAGTTAAGAAGATTAATTAAAAATATGCCTTAACACTGTGTCAAAGTTAATGTTTGATATGTTATTTTGAAAATAATTTTTGCCTTTAATCAAAATTAAATGTTTCTTTTAAAATTAGACTAATTTATTTATTTTTTAAATGACGCCATATATTGGAGATCAGTGGAGTATATTGGAGAGAGAGTTGAACTATGACAACAATATTGACACCTGACTGACTGTCCATTCGTCAAAATTACATCGACTAAAAGAGGAAAGGCCGGTCACGGAAATTAACTTAGTAAATCAAAGTTAAAGATTAATTAAAATTCGTGTACATCTAACCTTCTTCAAAGGTCCATAGCAAGTATTTAGCAATTTAATTTTTTAATTCGTCTGGTTAATAACACCTATTCATAAAATTTAAATTAGGCCATTTCGATTTCCTGCGCCGGTGGCCTTCTAGTGGATTTTGTTGATTGATATTTTAACATTTCTAAATTAAATAATTTACCAACCGTTAAACTCGTTTGTTACTAAACTTGATAAAAGTAGACATTGTTACATGTGCCTAAGAGTGCCTTTTTTATTTAAAACTAGCTGTTAACCGTGACTTCGTCCGCGTGAAATAAATAAAATTAACCACGTTGCAAAATCCTCTACTTGCCTGTGAAAATCCCGTCGTAATCGGTTCACCCGTTTCGAAGGTTAGCCCGGACAAATTAAAATAAAAAACTTAATTTTTATTTATTTGTATATATAATGGCTAAACTAGATTAATTTGTTTGTACCTACTTATTTTTTACTGTTTTTCTTTATCTTTTTGTTGTTTTTGGGACTAATAATGTACCTATAACTTTGAGAGAATGTAGAGGTGGCGGGCAGAACTTATTTTTTTTTAACTACTTTATGTACCTATATAATGTATGTCTGTCTACTGCTGTTATTTCTCCTTAATAAATAAATAAATAATTATAGAAAAGTCATGTAGGGATCTAATATAACCCGTATATATGTGAAGTATTTGATATTTAAACTTGTACATAAAGCAACTGCATGTAAAATCGGAGCAATATAAATACACGGTTCTTTAAAGCACGTCTGGCATTATAACAGAAAAATAAGATAATTGCTTCGCGTATAAGCTATTAGGATACATAATTGCCTTAAACAGGCATCTACTGTGCATGAAATGTTCATTTTATGTAGGTACGTATATTTTCGTTGAAATCTTTTATTGGTCGCTGACTTAAGTTTCATGGTCCCATCTGAGCAACGCGAACGATTTGCTAATTGACTTTTTAACTAAATGTTCGTAATTAACCATACGTAAACTAACATGCAGTACCGAATTGTCCTAAATTAAAAATTAAGGAGATGAAACTCTGAATATTTAGATGACTGTCATTTAATACCGTTGTACATTTATTTTAATTAACAAAGATTAAATGTTTGTACTTAAAAATATATTTACACTTAGTGGTAAGTAAAAATTACAGAAATCATAGCGGCTTTTATGTCTTGAAAGGTAGGCAGAATCACCCAGTGGTTTAGGCTTTGCGTTGATTGTCAGTCATATTTAGATAAATATAATAAATACTGCAAATTGAGGTTTATAATCATAAAAACAGTAATATTATTAAGTTATATAGTTTTATTAAATGAAAGTTGAAATAAAATTTCCAAAGTCAATAAAGATGGCTGTTGTTAAGCACGCAGCGAGCAAACAAACTTGTTTGAATCATTTCCTTTAATCAAATAAAGCAATAACTACTTGTTGTTACTATCCAAACCGAAAGTTAAATATAAATATACAATTACACTTGAGTTTGTCTGTCTGTTTACAAGAGAGTTGTCGAGTGTATTACGTTTTCTGGTTTGTTTATCTTTTATCAACACAATTGAGCTTAGTTTATAAACAGAATCAAGAGATGCGGCTATTAAACTATCGTAGTGACTTTGATTCAGGCAGTCATTTTCCCCAGAGAAAATAAACAAAACCTTACTAATACGTACTAAATAAGTTACTAATTGGATTTTAGAAAATGTTATAGCTACATTTATTTAATTAATACTTGCTTGTCGCCACCACTTCCTATTGACATTGGTTTATACTGCTCGGCTCCTAAAAGATGAAGCGTGATGTTTTGTACAACTAAACCTTTCTCGTGAACCAATCTATCTGATACAGTAACAAAATCGGTCTAGTATTTTTTGAGTCTATGCGGGACAAACAAACATTAATTTTTATTTGAATAGATTAATTAAAATGTGTGTCGTCATGTATATGATATTGTAAAACAAAGCCGGTCGCGGTGTAGCGAGATGGTGGATGGTGCATTGTGGTAGAGCGGATGTCGCGTCGCAATCTCGGCAACCCCACCTGCCGCTTCGTTCCCACACTCCGGCGCAGCAAAAAACTCGTCAGAAAGAGATACACTGACGTTCTTGCTCTCTTAGCCGCCAGGGCTGCCCGCGAAGCCTCCGCGCCCACTAAATACGAATTGTATTGCATTTTAGTACTCTACACGACTATATTCCTTCAATAAGAAAGTTTATAAGTCGGTGATTTAGATTAATATTTTTAATTTATTTCAATAATAGTTTTAATATCTAAGTATCCAATTTAATATTTTTTTTAAATAACCAAAACCATATTGCTTTCATAATTTCCAAAATTCACGAGTTACCTTACGGCTCCCTTGTAATATTTGTAACCATCCCATTGAAGACAAATGTTCTACATTTAGTCAATTACATAAAGACCCAAACAGTATAGCACGAACAGATACCATAAACAGTCGATATCTTCGATCGACTATCGCCAATCACTTCCCGTTTACATTCGACAACCCTGTATTGCAAAGTTGTATCGGCGATTACGAAAATGTAAAAGCAAGAGAAGCGGCCATAATGAAATGAAAACAACGCATAAACTTCTCGCACACAACGAAGTTGGTATATCTTTGAACCGGGTCAAAAACACCTTTAAAACACCATTCGCAGACTCCGCTCTGACCGTGTCACGAAAATCCTCTCCCGTGCACATCTGCACAACGGTATCCGCCTTCTGGGAAAACTATAAACTGTATTTGCATGTCCCGATCGCATTATCGCCGCTCCCGCTCTCCTTAATAATACGCCCGGTGTTTCATTATACGGATCCTTAACAACAGAACCATTCCGCTAATTATTTTAAGAGTTTCTTTCTCACGAATATTATCGCACAAAAGTAGAATCGCTAGTTCCCTTTCGTAGGTCTGAACAGATGTTGTCCTGGAACGTTCAAATATTTGCCTTCGAGTACAACACGTGTGTACTGTGTTCCCCGGGGAAGGTCGAGCGTCTTTTTTTCGCCGGCGGGTGTCAAACAATATTTTTGGAATCGTTGCTTCAATGAACAATTTGGTCGCTAACCTTGATGAGATGGGCGCAATGCGGTATCGATAGTCTTTCATTAGAAATCGATATAGATTCTTTAACATACCCCATGGCCACATCTAAACATAATTAATAGCTTGGCGGGGTGAATGGGAACAAAGTTCTTCCCCGCGGCGTCCACTTAACTATTTGAGTGTAATTTTTACTGCTTCTGTCTTACCTACTGTTTCAACTTGCGATAAAGTTCGAGTGATTCCACTTGAAGCTCCGGCTTTGATGCACCGCTCGGCTGCATATTTAATTCATTTCTATATTCGTCCTTACAGTTTGGAAAGATACTCAAAATCTTTGTATAAATCTTACCACAAACTTCACAGATGCCCCCTTTTATAACTTGACTACCGGACCCGGCAGTCTTAGTAGTCCCCTAACTACTAAGTAGACTACCACTAACTTTGGATATTGTTCATACAAAAATACTAAAATCGCGATTAAAAAATGGGGATGGGGGGGTAATAGGGTGAAAAATAGTTTACGACCTATTCTCAGACCTACCGAATATACACAAACAAATTCATACAAATCGGTCAAGCCGTTGCGGAGGAGTTTGGTTACAAACACTGTGACACGAGAATGTTATATATATAGATCTTAGATCTGGACAGTGTGTTAGCGGTCCCTTAGTAATTTTGAGGTTAAATATTAAAGCTTAGTACAGTTTGTCGGATTTATACTTTGAAAACTGTTTAATAATTTTTATTTCATTTGAGAAATTGTGAACTACAAAGTGCTCTTCCGGTAAATAGAGAATTGCTTTTTATCGCTATTGTGCGGGCGCTTCAGACAGCTTACAAATAAATCCGCTTTGCTAACTCTCTGGCTCGGGACTCGCAGTTTCGGGGCTTTGTGGACGTTCGCCCAACCGAGCTAAACTTATTACGGTCTAGAGATCTGCGCCTCGAATTCACTCGCTGAAACTAATCTGTTATATTTAGACAATCTCCGTCTGAGCTGGGATATCCGTTGACTATGTTGATGTAATAGTTGGTTTAATACCAACAAAAATACATTTACACAATCCTCTTTCATACTAGGTTAATCTATCTTCACACATTATCTGAAGTTTCATGTACTATTTATAATAATATTTTGTGTACACTCGTAGTTATAGTAACGGTCGACCGACGGTTGACTCCCCGCACTATCGGCCGCCCCCCTCGTATTCGCTCCGATAACTTGCGCGCGCGCACCCGACCGACGCGAAACATTCTTATTTCAAAACTTACTTTTTACGCCAACTTAACATACATTACCGAATGACTCCAGCGAATAGAATGCACTCACTCGCTTTACGCGGCAATGGACGCTAATCTTTAGAAAGGAGCGTCGTCAATAGATCGTCCTGGGGTGCATTGCAACTAGCTCCAAGAAGGTTTGCTAGCGCGGCACGAAGCGTAAATCACGCGGTTAACGATGCGCGCATACTACGACGGTAATACATCACGGGAGACTCAAATGCAGCTCTTTATAGCCCTTATTAATATTCCTTTTCCTAGCATCAGATATTAAATCTAGAATGAGGAAGCGACGCGCGAACATTTTCCGTGCTAGCAAAGTCCGAACTGGGCACGAAGGGAGCGTGTTTACTTAGTTGTTTCTCTGGCTCGTTAGTAGGTATATATATATATATATACGCGAGACGCTTCCTCTTTGTCGCCAACAGATTCGCCTAGACACTATTTACTTATTCACCTCCCGCCGTTAGTACAAGATCTCACGGTCCCTTTTCAAATTAATGATTCACACAAACTGTCTTTGGAAGTTAGTTGTTTACTTCTTAAATGCTTATTTAAATTGTCTCTCTTTTGTTGCAGCTCTCTGCCGACCTGGCTGTCACTCGGAACATGGCTCCTGCACTAAGCCCGGGGAATGCATGTAAGTATTAATAATTTTAATGTAAAAAAACTGATCGTTTTAAACATTTTATTATCTCAATCCGCTGTTATTACCTATTACTAATTTAATTAATTTAATTTACAGTTGCAATAAGGGCTGGGTAGGCGAGCTGTGTGACCAGTGCGAGCGCCACCCGGGCTGCGTGCACGGCACCTGCGCGCGACCCTGGGACTGTATCTGCGAGGAGGGCTGGGGAGGTCTCTTCTGTAACCAGGACCTTAACTACTGCACCAACCACCGACCGTGTCGCAACGGAGGCACCTGTCACAACACCGGGCAGGGATCCTACACGTGTGTCTGTCCACCTGACTACACCGGCTCCGACTGTGAGAAGTCTCTACACTCGTGCGCCGTGCGGCCCTGTCTCAACGGTGGTGCCTGTGTCCGGGACGATGCTAGCGACGGAGCCGAGCCCGTGTGTGCCTGTCCCGCCGGCTTCGATGGCGCACGCTGCGAAACTCGCCGCCTCACCTGCGCCGACTCACCCTGTCGCAACGGCGGGATCTGCGAGCCGCGCGTCGACGCCGTAGGACACCGCTGTCGCTGCCCCGCCGGCTACACCGGCCCCGACTGCGGTGTGAAGGAGGACCCGTGCGCGGCCGCTCCCTGCCAGCACGGCGTGTGCACCCCGTTCGGCGATATTCACCGCTGTGTGTGCTCACCCGGGTACAGCGGCGAGCGGTGCGATCTTGACGTGGACGAGTGTGCAGGCGTCGTGTGCGAGCATGGCGGGACCTGTGTGGACGGTGTGGACGGACACCGCTGTCACTGCGCGGCCGGCTTTGTGGGACCTCGCTGCGAGACGCGCGTCAACCTGTGTCTCGCCAAGCCGTGCGCTAACGGAGGGGAGTGCTTCGTGCTGGACAATGACTACGAGTGTCGCTGTCGATCGGGCTTCGCTGGGAAGGACTGCGGCGTCGACGTGGACGAGTGCGCCTCGAGTCCGTGCAGGAACGGGGGCGTGTGTCGGGATCGAGTGGACGGATATGAGTGTGCGTGCGCTGCCGGCTGGGGAGGGAGGTCGTGTAGCGTGTCTCTGGCGGCGCTCGAGCTGCGGGGCGGACGAGAGAGCGCGGGAGGGGAGCGGCTGTCGGCGCGGCAAGTCGCGTTGATCGCGGCACTGTCTGCGGCGGTACCGTGTGCGGCCCTGGCGGCCGCGGCGGGGGCTGCGTGCGTGCGACGACGGAGGAAGCGAGCGAGACTGCAAGCTGACGCGGAGGCTCGCGCTCAGAACGCGGCCAACGCGGGCGCCACGTGCGGCCGGGTCATCCGCAACACGTGGGGCAAGTGCGAACCGCAGCCGGACGCGCAGTGTCAGAATGCGCATAACGCAGCCGCGGAGGAGTGCAAGCGCAAGACGCTCAACACGGACAGTGCGGCGCGATTGCTGGCTGCGCTGTCGCCGCTGTCTGGGGACTCCGCCTACTGTGCCGGCAGGTGAGCGAACGTCCAGCCTAATTAGACTGTATTCCCCACTTTGTATGTATATATCGCGGACCGTAGCTGACTGTGTGTTGTTGTTTCAGCGACACGTCGCTGGTGAAGCGTGCACTGGAGGGCGGCGGCGGAGTGGGCGGGGTGTGCGGAGTGGGCGGCGTGTTCGTGCTGGACGAACACAGACTACCGGCGCCGCCCACATTCGCGACACAAGTGTAGCCGCTACTTTATATTTATTGAACACGAACGCTCGTGCGAACCAGGCTGTGCGCCGCGTGTACATATAGAGATAGTTGTAAAGTGACCACTGTGTAATGTGTATAGACTGCTAGTTGTAAGTGTCCAATGTATTTATTGATCGAGAGCGAGCGGTTCGAAGACGCCGTCTGTAAATATTGATGAGTGGCGCGAATCGCTATTATCCGCCGTCGGCGGAATTCGCCCCGCGCGTCCGCGACGTCGCGGGCGAGGACCGATTCCGTCGCGGGGCCAAAGGTGGACTCAGTGTTCATCGTAAGCGATCTCTGTAGATTGAAGTGTTGCGAGCGCACCGTCGCGGCTGCGGTCCCCGCGGCGGGGCGCGCGCGGGCTCGAGTCGCAACAGCCGAACTCACTGTAATTTGTATAAAACTATGTTCCATATTAAAATATAATGTTCGCTGTGATATTGTCCGTGAGACTCGACCCCGCGCTGTATCCGCACCGACTACATCTTTCCCACATTAGACTCGCACCAGTATGAAGCCAAACAGTGCGTACAGTAAGAGTAAATATTTTAGACTAATTTTATAAAATATCGGTTACAATGATATTATAACTATATATACAATACAACATTGTGATTAATTATAATTATTATCATTTGTTCCTATAATAATTATGATGATTTGTGAAATCTTCTACTGAAAATCTTGATCCGGTTTTCTTTAAAATCGACATAGATTTTTCCATATTTCCGTGTTCCATCTTCCCACCCGTGACGTGGCATGCCACGATGCCCACGACCTTCCAAATAATTTACGGAAAATTCATTTTTACAATCCCTAACTCGTACTAGGAGTTAGGGAATGTGAGAATTATTTTCTTCACATAATCATCGAGCACATAATTAGTCTAGAGTAATTTATAAGAATCGAAAATAATGTCGAAACCTAAGTCATTGTGTATAGTTTAGTTTAAGTTTTGTGACAAAATGGCGGTCGTCAGGCAACATGACACTGTACCAATGAAGTTCTATGTACTTAGGCAGTACCACTTAATTTATTTATTTTATTTTTGAATGTTTACGTGTATTGTCGACCGTGACTAGATTCCCTACATATTCCACTCTGAATCTGTAGGGAATTAATTCATATAAAATAGGTATCTCTATATAGGTATATATTGTGTAGATATTATGTTTAAGGAGTTTTAGAGTTAACCTGTTATGTTGCCTGTCGACTTCTACTTATTTATGTATCGTTCATGACCCTGAAACTACGTATAGGTATTTTTTTTAATTCAACTTTACAGTAAACCCATATTGTCTTATTTTTTGTGTTTTTATTGAATATTGTTATTATAAAATTGTGTGATGTACATTTTTATGTATGAATTTACTAAAAGTTCAAATCATTCCATTTTTTATAAGTAATTTTATACGATTAAAAAAAAACAATACAATAATTTTATGTTTGTCATCTTTATTTCTGCATGCTGAAATTATATTTGATTTAATTAAAAGCCAATGCTATAATTTATATTGTAACCAATTTGAAACAATAAGGAATTATTTTATTTATTAAGTAGTACATTCACACATTTTATTAGGCGCTTGAAAAGAGAAATGAAGCTATTTTTAGCTAATTTTTGATATAATAAATTCCGTCACATAAAAATATCCTTCTTAAAAGTCATGATATTGCTTGTAATTATTGATTGCCAGCAGGTGGTATTATGTGTATATGTGCAGTGATACAAGAAATAAAATGTTAATAAACAATTGTTTACAAAAGATTAAAACTGGATTTTTTATTACTTTCATACTCTTCATGTGTAGGTATCTCTCTCTCCAAGTTCACGGGTAATGCCCGCTCCTTTGTACAGGCACGTAAGGCAACAGCCCCCGTATTACGTATCTCAGTTACTAACAAAAATCGAGGGTTACCATCCACAGATTAGTAAATTAACAGGCCGAGAGCCTGGTATATATACTCTAATCTATGGCCGAGAGTGAGTATACCGTGCAAGCTCGCTCTTCTCTGTTTATCGTACATTACTAATCTGTGGATGGTAACCTTCGCTTTTTGTTAGTAACTGAGATACGTAATACGGGGTTTTCGAAAAAACATTACCAATGTTAAAATAACTTCATAGATTTTGAAGTGGAATTTATAAAATGTCTTCTAGAAATAAAGTTAGTAAATACTACCATTACTTGGGCCGCTGGAGTAATTATTATTATATCTATATGCCGCTGATAACAAACTACACATAAGCCAGTTTTACATAAAACATTTAAAACTTGTTGAAATGTTTTGTGTTAAATATGAACCTAATTTCCTAATTAACAATAAGATCTCTACTAGCGAAGTACTAGGAAAGCAGAAACAAAAAAGATAAAATGTTAACCTACCCACATTCGGGCCTTCAATCTTTTATTTACTTTTCTGTTCTCCTGGTGCTTAAAATTTTGTAATAACATTAAAATAGGTCAGCAGTGGTGGATGGTACCAGGAACTTCATATTCGAGTCTAGTCAAAATTAAAATTCCAAGAAAGCCAAATAATGAAATAAAGTACCAGGAGAACAGAAAAGTAAAAGAGTAAAGCCACGACTGTGGGTAGGTTAACATTTTTCGTTTTAAGCAGAATAAAAGTACTTTATATCGAAGCACGCCATCTGTTGGCGAGTAGTTGAACTTAGTTCTTTTCTTATATATACATTCATGAGTAAGGCAACCTGTTACCTACCGGTCCAGCCAGGCCCGCCGCTAGCTGCTGTTTGAACGCCCGCGTGCAAATACCGTTTACACCCCCCCCCCCCCAGCTGTCACGGGCAAATTTTTTTAAACATAAAAAGCCTTAGTAAAAAATTAAGCTTATTTTACGTTTGCGTTTATTTTCGAAGCTGACCAATTATTCAAGGCAATGGCAAGTCCAGCCGCTTTGGCCACTCAAAGGCCTAGATTACCACTCGCCATCCGTTTGCCTGTCCAATATCGGCTTGACGTGCAATGACGTATTATATATCATTGTTGACGTGCCATTGCCTTGATTAAATAGACATGATGATGATGACATTTTTATGACATGATAAAAATTTAAAATTATGAGTTATCGTTTCGATATCTGTTTTTGCCGCCCCCTCGAAAATGCCGCCTTTGTGCGGTGCACGCCCGTACGCAGCGGGCCTGGGTCCAGCTTAGAGTACCCAGCGGAAGACAAACATTACAGCCGATGACATTTTAAGGCTACCTAACGAGTGGCCAGGAGCCGTACTAGGACTTCTAGAGGCCCTAAATTAGCACTGCTAACTTGTTAATTAAGACTATATTTTGACAATCAATGGCTAAACGTTTTGAACAAAGTTAATTATTTGTTTTTGAAAAAATAAAGACAATCTCACGATTTTAAGTTATAAATTGAAAAATATGGATTATAAAACCAATACCTAGGCTGTTTGATAAGTACCCGTTTTCTAAATATATTAATATCACTGGCCGAAAATAAGTATACCACCTTTTTAAGCCATTTTTCAGAGGCGGGAGAATTAAAAAAAAAATGACATTCTTTTGTTTTTTCTCATTTGACAGCGATTTAGTGAAAGCGTGAACTTAAAATAAATTAAAATTGTTAAAATGGAGAAAGAACAACATCGGTCTGTAATAAATTCTTGTTTTTGGAAGGAAAAACATGTGATGAAATAAAAGTAGGTAAGAATTCAAGCGGTTTACCATGAATGAATGTACTCCTTCTATGACAACCGTCAGATATTGGTACAACGAGTTTAAACGGGGGAGAACAACCGTCTTTGATGAGGATCGCCCAGGCCGGCCAATTGAGGTGACTACAGACGATATGGTTAAGAAAATTGAAAATATCGTTTAAGCCGACCGCCGAATTAAACTTCGAGAAATCGTTGATGCTGTAAACGTTTCAATCGAGAGGGTACAACACATATTAGAAGAAAAATTGGGTATGAGGAAAGTATCGGCGAGGTGGGTGCCGCGTTTACTCACGGAGGAGCAAAAACGGAACCGACCGACTACTTCGGAGCAGTGTTTAGCCGTGTTCAAACGTAACCCGAAGGAGTTTCTGCGTCGTTTCGTGACCGTGGACGAAACGTGGGTTCACCACTACACCCCGGAAATGAAAAAGCAGTCGAAGCAGTGGATTTTACCGGGTGAACCTGCTCCAAAGAAAGCAAAAACCGTCCCATCGGCTGGAAAGGTCATGGCGACTGTTTTTTGGGATTCGCAGGGTATTATACATATTGACTAATTAGAAAAGGGGAAAACGATAACAGGGCAGTACTATGCCAATTTATTGGATGAATTTGACGCCGTGTTGAAGGACAAACGACCCCATTTAAAAAAGAAAAAAGTACAGTTTCATCACGACAACGCCCCGGCTCATTCGTCGAGAGTTGTGACGGCTAAATTAGCACAGTTACGCTACGAACTATTGCCTCACCCCCCGTATTCTCCAGATTTGGCCCCATGCGATTTCTTTTTGTTCCCAACCTAAAAAAATGGCTTGGTGGTAAGCGATTTGGATCAAATTACGAAGTCATTGCCGCCACATAGGCCTATTTAAATGACTTTCCAAAATCATACTTTTTGGATGGTTTATTGAAGCTTGAGCATAGGTGGAACAAATGTATAGAGTTAAAAGGCGACTACGTAGAAAAATAAATGCATATATACAAAAAAACGTTCTTTTTTTCCATAAACGGGTACTTATCAAACAGCCCTCGTATCTCATTCAGCATTGCCCATGGACCAAATGGATGCGTCTCCTAGTGAAGACCTGCTCAACCAGCACTAGCAATTTGTACAAACGGAACAGAAGTAAGGGAGGACCAAAGCGAGCATGAGCGCTCCACAAAATTGATCATTTCGGCCGCCCCGGCTGATCTAGACGGACCGTTCGTTAGAAGAATTGGACGAGTCTGTGGTCGATTTCGGTGGAATGTACGGCGACGTGACGAGGATTGGACGAATGTGTGGCCATTGACCATAGACAACAGGAAAGGTTACTATCAAGGATATTCTCAAAAGTAAACAAAATATTTTAGTTCTCTTATAATTTATTCAAAATGTTACCAGTTAACAAATTATAATATATACAAGACTCCACATAATATGTAAAGGGTCAATTTGTCAACAATACGGTAAGTTAATTACATGTGGTTCACATAATTAAAATTCTAAACACTCATATCGATTTAATTATTTAATTATATGCAGTACATAAACATGAACCACAGGTTAAATAAAAGCAAAGCTTCAGAAATCCTTAATTAATATAAAAAGTATTATATATAGTCTGTAAGATGTAATAACTGCAACTCTGTCTACACTATGAATCAATTATCATTATTATGATCTATATACTAGATACTAGGTACTATAGTTAAAGGTTTAAATGCTTATAAAGAACATAAGAAAATAAAAAAATAAGTGTTACGACATTTGCAACAATGTTACAAATGTATCAAATCAAAGTGCACATAGAAAACATAGTAAAAGAAAACCAATACATTAAATTATGTAGTCGCTATTCGTACCACTAACACCAAATACTATTTATAAGTATTAATACGTGCAACTCTCTTCAAAATGTCAATTTTAAGGGGGTTGGACCCCGGCCCGTAAACATTCATCAGTGGATTTTACTACGAGACAGTCAGGATAACAGACGGGGGTCGGGGATCAATCCTAAGATAAATATGGAGACTCTTTGTCAATAGAAATTATATTAGTTTTAATAAACGTTATATTATGCCACCCAGATGATGCCACAAATAGACAAATCCAACGAAACGTATGGGAAAACTCAAGAGCTGCACATATTCTTATCTTACTAACACACCACAAATCCATTGTTACCCTCGACATTATACTAAAAACCTTACATATCGAAGCCCTAAACGTAAAAGATATTACTATAGTTAGAATGCTTGATAAAAGCGATATTGGATCGAGACGACCAACGCGAACGTCCGAAGCACGAGGTGTAACATTTTTTGCCATATCCAAAGCTGCTAATCGTCACGAAACGATATCGCTTTTACGACAGTTCCCAATTTAGGCATACTTGGTGTATGTAACAGACTTACATAATTAATTACATACAACACGGGCGATATATAGAATATTGGGAACGGCCGTTACAGAGCATGCTAACCCCGTCCGTAGCGGAATTAGTCCCCGCTGCGTGGCGAACGATCTCCCTTAGCGTCGCCATTTTGTCTCGGTGAAGCGGAGCGGTCGCGAGATCCCGAGCGAGAACGCGAACGGCGGCGGGAACCGGAGCGGGAACGAGAATGGGGCGAGCGGGAGCGGGAACGGGACGGAGACTTGCTGGCGCGACGCGGCGCCTCTTCGCGCTTGGGGGACTGCTCCTTGCTGGGTGAGCGGGAAGTGCGCTCCCTGAAAATGATATAAGTATTGCTTATGTAATGGCAATAATTACCGTCGCATTGCACTTTTTTATAGTTTATTTTAACGTGTAATAGGAGTGCAAAATTTATGAAATTGTATGCGGACGCTTTTAATATATAGCCGACGGTAACTGCATGTAGTACCGCCATATAGTAAGACGACAGAAACGTGCTGACACGGAAAACTATAAAAGCGACCAATGTTTTGGCTAATGGTAAAGACCATATCTAGAAATATCCAGAAAAATAATTTAAAACAGACTGAATCTTGATTTAGGGACGTATTTTCTGGTACTGAATTAGTTTTTGAAAAAGAAAGTATGGCTATACTGCCGCCATTTTGAAATCGATCAAGTACATTTACTCCGCCATCTTGAAATTATGACTTTTTTTATCGACGTAACGAAACAATAAATTAAAACTAAAAAGAATAAATTGTTGCAATATGTAGATATACTTTCCAATTCCACGTTTGTATTCTCTTACAAGCAAAATTGCCAACAATAATTACATTACTCTACACTATCTTATACTTAATACATGGTATAAGCAAGCTACATAATATCATGCTAGGAATATAATATATTAATCTCACCTTCTGGTTATATGGTGAACATGGTGGTAAAGTGTAGAAATATGTTAATAATCCAGAAGGAAGAATGATTTGTTGGTGCCATATCAAATATAATTTCCGATTGGATTTGCTGTCCTGATTTGAAGTTTCTTAAGAGTTCCCTTGCTCAAGACCTTTTTTTAGCCCATGGGAGTTTTTGAAGCTACCTAACCAATGTCCATTCTTTCAATATGGGAAGGCCTCTTAGCACGGTTTCTCAAGGAAAAAAAATAGTGGAAACCATAATATGTTTGCTGTGCATGTGTTCACTTACTTGGAAGTGTGTTTCGGCGACCTGGACTTGCTTCTAGACTTGGTGCGGCGGTCAGACTTCCTGGACGGCGACCTCGACTTAGAGCGGCTGCGCTCCCTAACGACCGTACAGTAATACATAGTAATATACATATATACGTAGCTATGTTACACTCTCGGAATACAGAATAAACCAGAATACTGAATAGTATACGCTTCCGTTATACTTATTTTGGGATAACTTCTTAAAATCAAGATATATAATGTTAATAAAAAATAACTAATCTATGGCTTTATTTTTACTTTTACAAGAAATACAACAACCAGGTACTGCATTTAAGAGAGCTATTTTTAGCCATAGTTTCTGGTTTCTCTGTATTCTGAGGTTACACTAAATATAGTGTTCGCCAAACAACTTTGTCTCAGATTAACATTAGGTTTACAGAGAGTGAAAGTTACGCAAAAGGGAGGAAAAAGCAATTGTACGTTTGTCAATTTAATTCGCACAACAGTCGTAATGTAATCTTATCGTACTAAAAAGTAGTTTTAGTAAGTAAATTACAGCATACGATACGATTACGCTACGACACATGTTACATAAAGTTCACAACGGCAATGTAATTCAGCGAACATTATAATTATGTTCCATAAAGATAATAAGGAAAACAGTAGATAAATATTATTATGGTTATTAATTAAGAAAACGCATTTAAAACACTATCACTAAATCCAGTCAAATACTCAAATCTGCTTTCCTTAAAACAAATAACCCTTTATAGCAGAAAAAAGAAAAAACTACTATTAAAAATACAGTAAGATATCAAATAAAAAGATACAATTGTTACATCTAAAGACACGCAAGAGTAAAGAGTAACCGGTAAGTGAATACTTACGTTTGAATATTATGTTCTGCGCAAGATACTACGCACCTAGCCAAATTAACATGCAATTAGAATTTACAAAAACATGCTCGTGACAAATTTAATGGCTTCAAATATGTCAATCTACATTGTTAAAAATAAATAAGACCAAAAGGATAAGCACGAATTTCTTGCGTTATTCTATCGTCATCGTTTCGCGCATTTTCTCGACACGATGGCAAGAAACTCGTGCTAGGACCCGTATTTGACGAATACAAAAAAAAACTTACTTAGAGCGAGACCTGGATTTCCCGGCGGGCGTCTTGCTCTTCGGGCGGGATTTAGATCTGGAGCGGCTGCGGGAAGAACGACCTTTAATGCATTGTACATTAGGATGTTTGAACATAATTAAGGGGGGATTTTTAGTTCCACTTGTAGCAGCTTCACTTCAGATTTATAGTTGACATCAGAGTTTTCAGCCCCGAAAGATGGTTAAAAAGGTATCATCATGTTTGCAAGTCTGTTTACTGTCGTTATTTACGGTGAAATCATCAAATCGGTCGTCAAAGTCATCGCGTATATCCAGATTCAATAATTAATAGGATTTAAAAAGGCAGATTTTCTATTTCCCCCTCGCTTATTGTGTGAGAAAAATGTATGCACGAGGCCGCCATTTTAAATTTCATTCTTTGATGATGCAGCCAAAATTGTAAATATCTTGCGACCCCCCTCATCAAATATTTAATTGTATCCAAAATATTATTTTATTTTTCGTAGAGAGTGAGACTTCTATTATACATAAACGCGATACCCCTAGAGGTCGTCCGGCTCAAAGGACCACAATAATATTCGATCAGTAATTGCATATTTAAATTGATAGAAAAATAATGTTTAATTGCTGCGAGAAGCTATTTGCTATACGATAAGAATGACCGTTAAATGCGTTTTGTTCTCATCTCACAAAGGAAATCGATCCATCCACCGCAAAATTATTTCGCCATCTTTTTTATTATGACGATTTCGTCAGCTTCTCAAATGACGATTCCAACATTACCTGGAGCGAGAGCGGCGACCTCCCCTGGATCGGCTGCGCGAGCGACTTGAAGAAGAGCGACTGCGGCGGCGGCTGCCGTTACGACGATCCTCTACCAGACGGATGCGGCGACCGTTCAGATCGGTGCCGTCCAGCTTCTCAATGGCGGCACGCATATCCGAATGGGACGCAAACTCCACAACGCTGAGAATAAAACGTGCTTTATTGTAATGGCTAATTGAGAAAACTCAGGCAAGTCAATTTAACCTCTTATTGGAGAAAAATACACAAGTGTATTTGGAACTACGCCTTTGTGGCGTTTGTATCAATCCAATGACATTAACAAAACAACTTTGTTGTGGCAAAAACGGACCTTGGGCAATTTTTAATAGACTTGGCTATAAGACTTAATATGCTAAGCCCTTACCCCTCATTCCTGTGCTGCTTGTGAGCATCAGCATAAGTGACCTCACCCGCCTGACGCATGTAATCCTTCAAGTCCTGAAACACACAACTCGCATTACCAACTACTCAATTAAGCCCTGTCATCAACGTATATAACCACGATAAAATCCTCAGATTAAAATTTGGCATCAAGGTTTTCAGCCCCGAAAGATGGTTAAATAACGATATCATCATAAAATTTCGATTAGGTATGTAAGCGAAAAAAAAATCCATTAAGAGATTTAAGAAAAATGTGAATATGCCTGATCAGCAGATATCTTAAAGATGGCGACTGGCAGTTGTTATTGCTTTTATGGTTATTCCATTTGTCTCCAGGTTGTGCCATGTGCCTCCCTCTTAGATATGCCTCATTGAGTGGTGCTGCCTTCTGTGCTCGCTCCGACCCCGGTTAAAGCCTCTCATCATCACGTATTCGTTTGGCGTCCGTCATTGCATCGTCATCAGTGCATCAGTTCTCGACAAGTTAGCTCCACGTGTCCTTGTACAACACAGCCATCGCGATTGTGCCTTCGGTCCGGTCTGTGTCCCGTCCTCAATGCGGCCGCAGTAGATTCGCCTCCATTCATCGGATCGACGAGAAAAGCAATATCAACCGCGACACCGATCCTAAAATATCTACCAAGGCGTCACAGTACGATATGGGGGGTATATGTGAATGTATATACTTTGATACCGGCCGCGATGTCGTTTACCTGGGCTGGGCGGGGCGGCGACGTCGTAGTGCGAGGGGGCTGCGGCTCCGGCCGTGTTAACGTCCTAACATCCTCAGATCACATCACACTCGGTACATCGTGGGGCTCACACCGCTCAGATACGCCACCTTCTGTTTTGTAGTTAAAAATTACTTTTTACTATCATTTATAGGTTAAAACAAAATTGACTATTTGATGAGGTGAACCCTAGTTTGTTTTGAAACAGAGTTCGACATTGGCAAAGAAGTTACTTTAACATTTGGCAAGGATAACTTTACAATTTGTATAAAAAAAAATCTATTCTCTTTAAACAATATAAATGTGAAGGTCTTCAGGTCTTCGAAGTTCTTGGTGTTTCGTGATTTCCGTCCTCGGGTCATCTCGGTCGGTTTGGCACCTGTTCCTCCATGTAACATTCCTTGTGTGGAGACATCATCACATCAGGTGGTATATTGTAACCGATGGCACAACATCCTTGTAGCATCATCCTCCCTCCATGGCCCGCGGTGTTGCCCTAACCAGTGTCCATGTGTGTGAATGCCCCTCGAGTCCGCACACCACCCTCAGATCCGTCACCTAATGCGGTAGTTGTCAACACGCCTGTCGTCCAGTATGCTTACCTGCCAGCTGATGCGGCTGGACAGATTTTCAACAACGAGACGAAACTCCGTCCGAGTAGGCGGGCCGTATCTGTAACTGTAGTCGCTGTGAACGGAGAATGGTAAACGTTAGATGTGCCTTTCATATATACATAATCTGAGCAAAAAAAATTAAGCTGGAGAATGTATTTGTATAGATATTGCAACAAAATTAAATGATAAACAGCATAAAGTTAAATCTTTGTATTAAATTATGGGCTTCTAAAAACTAGCAACAAAATAGTTATGTGCAATCAAGCGCACCAGGTCACAGCAAATTTTCATTGCTGGTCTGCACTAATCGTCCGCCGTAACACACTACTTTCCAACTATGTAACTAGATGAAATACAGTTAGATCAGTGACACAGCCCGTCATTTACTAGCAATGCAACATGGGACATATTTATAACATTCCAATTTTTAAATTGGTAAATCTGTATGACTTTGAATCTGTTCTATTTTCCAACGGTCATAGGGGCCCAAAGTTTAAGTGTTGATCAAGTCAGCCAGTAATACTTATTGCACATATTAACTAATAGTTCTCACTTATAGTGTCTGAAGTTGCTTCTGTTACATTCATGGACTCTAGTGCATTGTAAATCGCATGTGCCATCTATAAAAAAAAGGCAGAACTCTCGTATCGCGATATTTATTAGGCACTCACTTCGTGTAGGCGAACATCGCGCTTGTGTGCGTGTTTCGGAACGCTAATATGAAGTTTCCACACTCTCGGCTTGCAGGATAGTTCGAACCTATAGCACCTTAAAGGATCCGAAATTTCCTAATTCAAAATCGGACGATCAGTGCAGCGCCTCTACAATACATAGCTACACTACGTGTGTGCGTGTTGGTGTGTGTGTACGGACGCGTCGCGGCGGCGGTGCGCCGAGTGCTGTACGACGCGTCGCTGCGGCGGAGGCGGCGGCGCTGGCAGCTCCTTACTGCGCCACCTGTCCGAGCCGCGCGGCATGCCCCTCGCACGCTCCACATTGACCCTACAACAGAGTTACTCACTCGTAGCGCGACCTATTATTGCGGTCTCGGTCGTAGTGACGGTCGCGTCGGTGGCGGTCCACGCTGCGGTCGATGCCCCGCGCCGGCTCCACCACCACCCTGCGGCATACGCGCTCACCGTTACTGTTTAGTACAACATACACACTCGTCAGTACAAACTCGCAGACTCCGACCTAGCACAAATACAGACAGAGCAGGGGGGCTAGCACGAGTCTCTTGCGATATCGTATCGAATAATTTTCCTATAGAATCTCGACAGTAACTGTCAAATTTCTATAGAAAAGTTCTTGACACGTTGGCGATACGATAACACAAGAAACTCGTGTTAGCCCCTCTAATCTCCAAGACTTCATTTTTGGTATTCTTAGGTTGATGATATCACAGAGAGAAAGAGAAATTCTATATTTTAGAACAAAGTTTAAATCACAATTTGGTCAATGTTATGTGATCTTCGTGAACCAACAAACATTAGTAAGCATACCAAAAATGAATTTCTTAATAAAAGATCAAAAGTGAAACAGATTAATATTAAAAATAAAAGTGCACTATACTTTTGTACCCCAAAATTGTTTTTTTTTTATTTCCTAGACTAGAAACTATTTAGCTTTAGATACCAAGCATCCATAACCATTCACAAACAGTTTCTTATGGACATACAAATCTCGAAAATGTGGAGCCGGCGCAGTAACCAAGTACATTTTAATTAAATATACAATATTTAAAAAAAAAATTGGATGCGAGGAATTAATTGAAAAAAAAAAAGTGCAATGGCAAGGTACAAATGCTGTTACTTTAGGTATTTAGGTTAAAACGTAGGAGAAACTAATAGGGGTAATAAAAAATACATGATATTATTTAAGTAGTGTCAGAAAACAAGAAAAATATTGGTATATTGTATACCAATTTCAATTTAATTTTTTATGTTCAGTCAGAAGCTTGATTATGTACCTTGCAAGCATTAGGCAATTTCCATCGTCATATTTATGTAAATTTTACATAAAGCTTTGTATGACACAACATTTCAAAATTGACACTGAAATTGTTAATGCTTGCCGTTTGCAAGATACATAACCAGGCAGTGGATTGTAGGCTGACTGGTTGACATTGTTTTTTATTGTCTTGCTGGTATTACTTTTTTTTATTACACTCACCTTTCACCAAGTAATTCCTTCCCATTTAATTCGTAGACAGCATCATCTGCATCGCGGTAGTCTTCAAATTCCTAGACATTTAAATAAATATTAGACCTTATGCAAGACATACATAAAATGGTTATTTACTTTTTATTGTAAAGTTATCTGTTGGGGAAGGTTAATTATTTTGTCATGTACTTATTTTGGAAAACTTAATGCAAGAGGAACAGTATGGGGCATCATGCTGGACAAAAAGCTTTTTTTGGCTTTGGCTCAATTTTTTCTTATACACATAACTCCTCTGACTGATAATGTACAACACGCAAAATGTACACCACTCGCAAAATTTACATATGTGCGGTTATAAAAAAAAGCAACTCTAACCTACATAATACTGATTGCATGTGTGGTTATAAAAACCCTCCTCACTTACCTCTACGTGCCAATAGTACTTTATTTACAGTAATTTCTTTTATACTTCATGTATATTTTGTATATGTACATTTTGCATGTTGTACAGTATCAACCAGAGCCCATAAACATGTAGTCCTAATTATGACACTTAAAATCATTTATCATAAATAAAAGGTACTTTACAGTACTAAGTATTAAGCATTTTGACACAAGTGTTTAATAGGGACAGTATAAGAACTTAAAAAGGAGGAGATATTGTCTTCCGCTTGGTACCCTGGGGCTGGCAACAGTTCCCGGGAGCTGTAAAGCTACCAGTGAAGATTTTTTTAATTAACTTCCTAAAGTGGGTATGCTCCCTTCCTCTACTATACATATTTGCATATACACTTCATCATCACTACATATTACAAATTAGAGTCTTCTGCTGCGCTGAGTTTGTTTGTTAGGGCCAATCTCAGAAACTACTGTACAGATTTTCATACAGTTTTACCAATAGAAAGAGGGATTATCTAGGAAGGTTATAGTATCCTATATTGTATATACATGCGAAGCCAGGGGCATGTATATATATTACATTTCACAACTTTTTATCTCATGTTACATACATGTTCAAAACAGACTGATAACTGTATTTGCGATAAAAGTAGGTTCATATAATAAATATACCTACTGACAGTATTGTCTCGATTGTCTCTGCCTACCCCTCTTGGGATGAAAGGCGTGATGATAGATAGATAGATAGTATTGACAATATAAATGGACATATTTAAGGAAATGTTTTAGTGCAATGCAAAAATATTTGAAATGGAAACTGATAAAACTAAAGAAAAGGAGTTGTATTGTTAGATGCTAAACTTACATTAGTTTGGAGTCGCTAGCTACACAGTGCTTGAGAAATACTGCTTAGAAAGGATATCATAGCTTTCTATTCATGAAAGATTTTTTAGAATCCGCTCAATAGTTTGAGAGATTACCCCTTCCATATAAACTTTACTTCTTTATAATATTATATTATAGATACAGGTAGGTACAATTAAATGTAAAAAACCTCCAGTTCTGAAGGTCAAACAGTACCTAGAACACCTTGTTACATTACCACTTCGTATCTTTCAAGCTTATGCTTTTTATTCCATTTCAAATTAAAATAAAACAAAAGTAGTCCTTACCACAAAACCATAACCGTTTTTGATGAGTATATCTCGGATTCTGCCAAATCCTTTAAAGAACTTCTCCAGGTCACGGTCTCTGACACCAAAAGGTAACCCTCCAACATACACTCTTGACCCCACCATTCTGTAATGTAGGAATTATACTGTTACTTCTATCACTGACCAAGATGAACTGATTTTTTTTACATTAACTTATTTAAGTATCTAGTCAATAAAGTGGTAATTATTGTAATTACCTAATTAGTTAGCTGGAAGTAATTTACAATGGTATAATAGACAGTAAATAATGCCATCTTGAATCCAGGTAGTAAAGTATTCTGTTGACCCGTTTCCACATTGCCCTGAATATCAAATTCTCAAACCAAGCTAAAGATAAAGGCTGAACTGAATTGTTTAAATATTTTTTTAGGTTAAAAACACATGGCGAATAAACAAGGTAACAATAAATTATTTAGGCTAGCCAATTAGTTTAGTTTACGCTATATAGTATAAACATCATATTACTTACGCAGTAAATTAAATTTCCTGTATCATAATTAGATAATAATAAATCAATATGGCGGCTTTATTCAGTAGGTAAGCAACATGGAAATGCAAGAAAAATATGTTGTTGACGTTGTTGTTGTTGTAAGCCTTATTTTATATAAATGTAATGTTTATGCACGTTTGATTTTAAATGTTAATAGTAAAAGTATGTAGAGAATTTGCTTTGAAAAGCAATATTAATATAAACAAAATGGCGCATAAGCCGGGCTCACTTACTTGATAAAAGACCTCAATCAATAGTCTGTAGACCACTTCTTAATAAATTATGATGGTGCTTGTCCACTCGTAGTTTGTTTTTATATTACAAGTTTGTAAATAATACAATACCCAAACAAAATCTATGCAATATCTAGCCGCCAACAAACACGCGTCTTTACGGGTTTACTAAAAATTGATGAAAAAAGTTTTTTACTGTAACGTGCCAAGATTCCGGAAACCGGGGTTGCCAGATTCGAATAATGAAATTCCTACAACTTGGATTAAGTATAATAATATTTTATACTTTTAAAGTGAAGGCGCGTTGAGTGATTATTAGTAGCGGGAAATATTATAGGTTCGCACCACGACATGCTTTCGGCACAAATGCCGACTAAGGATTGCCCGACCTGAGAATGTCCGGGTCCGGGTTTCCACGTATGCCTCGGTCGGGCATTTTTGGGCGAATAAAATCTTTGGATAAAACTCTATTATAACCAGATAGAGTTTTTTTTACTTTAAATAGAGTTTTATTTTATTGACTAAACAATAAAAAAAATCTTCGTGATTCAAAATTAATCAAAATCCTTTTTTATGTTTGTACAGTTTGGGGCAAAAAGCAACTGCCTCATTTATTCTACATTTCTACAACATTAGAAGTAAGACCTGCAAAAAATCCTCTTTGCTTTTTATTTATCAAAAGTTTTCAATTTTTAACTTTTCCCCAAAATGGCGAAAATAAACAACCTGGAAGCCTTACCGGAAACGGATGGTAAAAGACAGACGCCCGCCGTAGCCCGCCGCCGAAAAAGCACAGTGTTACCAGTGGCAATAATATATTTTTAAGAATTCTTGTCTATATTATTATGTCCCAACTTGACAAACTTGTCCCAATGTTTGTCCGAAACAGATGAAAAAAACGCGGATTTAATTTGTTTGCTCTAAATAGTACGTATTCACTAAATAGGTACATAATTTATTAATGCTATTTGGGCAGTGAACGAATAAACTTCTTTAAATAGGCGCTCCACATTCTGAACACCCGTGAACAGCGCGAACACGAATAGCTTTAGCGCTATTCAGACATTCCCCGCGAATTCGGTTTTCCTGAACTCAAGCACGTCTTCCACACTCGCGCGTGAAAGCACAATCGCCTTATTTACTTATTCTAGCAGTCTACGAACAAAAAGGACTTTTGAAGTTTGGAAGTTTCAAGTGTGAAGGATTGAGAGCGTGGAAGGTCATTGACTTCACGGAAAAATTACGGCGTGAATTTTCAGCGTAGGTAAGTCACGCAAGAGTGTGGAGTCAGTTCCAGTTTTTTGTCCTTGGGTTCAAATGCTGCGTCAAATGTCAATCTAGGTTCACACGGCATTGAATGAGCAGTGGCGCATACATTGAGTATAGAACCGTTTACATGTCGCCTCTACTGCAAAAAAACCTATAGAGCTAAATACGTTTACTTAACGGACTTGTCCATCAATCCGAATGAACTTTTAACGTATTCATTCGGTCTGCAGTAGCGTCTACTCAAAGAACCTACCCAAGAGATTCAATGTGCTACCAAACAGTGGTCGGTAGGGAATCATTTCAAAGCTCGGTGGTGGTCGGTGACTAATATTTTTCGTTAGAAACCTATATAGATACAGGGAGGAACTCGATTCTCAAAATACAATGTGGCGTTCGGTCCAAGATGGCGGCTTAACTTTTCCTTCATAATTTGTCTTTCTATTTATCTAATTCTTTCTGGGATGCCTCAAATTTCTGTATAATTCAGTTACTGAAATTTGATTCACATCCGTTATCAAATTGATCTGAACTCTGAACTCGATTCTCTATAACCATTATGGCGGTCGCTTACCTTTTTCTTAGGGTTTGATTCAATATTTATGGAGGAAAAAAAATATTGCATAATATCTAATAAACTAGATATATCTTTGGTTAGTTCTCATGACAATCAATCTAAATCTAATAATACAACAATAAGGACGAAGATATAATATTTATACACCTGTCGGAATTTTCGTGATAAAGTAACGAAAACTAGAAATGCTTTCTCTTTCTAATAAATAACTCACGAACGTTGACAATTAAACCAAAACATCATTCAAATATTTTTATTTCCATTCCAAAAAGCCAACATGCTATGACGCAAACATTTGTTATAAGTAAAATAAATCCCATTTCTAAAGAAATGAGAATGATATATTAAATGCACAATTTACAGTATTGCGTTCATTCAATTTTTCATTTATTTATTATAACTTAAAGTTACCTACAAATCAAAATAAATCGATATAAAATGATAAGTAGACATACAGTGGCGTCTTCTTAAAATTAAACATAAGCTACATTTACTTTCTTTCTCTGTGGTTTATATATTAAGTATAGTTTTTATTTCAATAAAGCATTGTTAAATTAATATAAAAATCACTTCGAACCACAGAGAAAGTGTACACTGATAAAAACGAATGCGCCAAATGTAGATAACTTAGATACAGATATTTATATACATTGTCACATTCCAAGAATTTGTGTAGTATTAGCAAGGAATTAATATCATGGTCAATTAAGTAATTATGTATTTATTAGGTGACATTTTGGTAAGATAATGAAAAATAATGTTTTAATTTCCATACTCTTCCATTGCTAATAAAACAGCAGGAAATGTGAATGTTATTCAATATTCATTAAGTTTAAGTTAACAAAGTTGAATGATGTCACGATAAATTTAAAATGCATACATACATGTCTATTGTCTAATGTTAGAAAATATTGAATGAAAATAAAGTTTATACTAAAACAATAACATACAATATGATTTATTGTAGACAGGTAACAAAATTATATAAGGTACTTTAGACAGACATTTTAATCATTATTTATGAAATACAATAATACATATTATGTAACATAATTCCATAAATAAATACAAGTCTGCATTAGACTAGTAAGAGCCATTATGAACATTTTATGGCATCAAAAATTATATAACAAAATCAGAATCTTCATTGATCAATCACACTATAAATTATACCTATCCCAAAAAACAGATAGGGCTGGGCAGTAGGTATTTAAACAGAAATATTACAAGACACAATGTTTGTATTTAAAATTTTACAATCTAACTACAGAGGAAACATGTTTCAGTCTTTAAGAGGTGCATATAGGAATATAATATTAAGTGTAAGGCCCCAACTTTTTAATTGTGTAAAAGTTTGAATGTTTATTACTAATATTATTATATACTAATAATTGTTTGTTTGAACGCGCTACCTATCTCTGGAACTACCAGTCGGATTTGAAAATTTTGCATTTGATAGCCCAAATCTTAAGTAAGGTTATAGGCTATATAACATCACGCTACGACCCAAACAGACGGAGCAGCAACGCGGGTACAACCGCAAAGCACAGCTACAATATTAAGTGTAAGGCCCCAATTTTTAAATAGTGTAAAAGTTTTGAACGTTTATTACTAATAATATAATAAGTATAGAAAATGACCGTGGAAGTTAATATTTTTTTTAGAAAAATTGCTCTCATACGAATTTTATAGAACACACCTATTTGGCAGTAAATCATGATTTTTGTCTTAAAATATAAGAGGAACATGTAGATGTAATCCGGCGCATTCTCACCTATTTAAAGTATTATTTAATAAAACTTAATTGTACTAAAAATAGGCATGCGTCTAATCTACTTAAACCTAACACAATCAATTTGTTAGTCGATTAATACCTACGCTTAATTCTACTTAATACAGTAGTAAAAACGCCTGACGCTGATGTCAGTTTGAACACTTAAATTTGAACTATGTTTCCCTTTATGAGCAAATAATTAGAAATGTTTCATTGTCACTTAAGTACTCTTGTCGTAGTTTATTTTAACTAAAACCTTCTGTCTAATACTTTTTTTTTGTAAAACATATTCGAACAATATATCAGATTTCTTTGATCCAAGGCTTCATTCTTAAAAACCCCGCCTTCTCTAAAGGTAGAAAATATTTATACAATCGCTACAAACTTCACAATCCCTTGCCTAAATTACAAAATGTTAGTAATAACGTTATTCCATTGTCGAATTTTGAATAAATCGAAAATATATTGATCTAAGCACCATGATAAATTCTATTTAAAGGCAACAAGATCAAAATTTATCAAAAAAATCTAGATATAAACGACATATTCATTTTCGTCAACTCCTTCACATTGCTATTGTTAAGTCATTTTCAATTTATACTGACGAAACGAAGCTAGACTCTAATCAGAGTTTAATAAAGGCGCGTTCACATCGGTGGTGGTCCATTCATGTAGCGTAGTTGAGGCGTCAGTGATTGAGCCATGGAGTTAGCATTATCGCAGCATCGTGGCCTCTCTACCAACCAAGCGGCAAGAATCAACGCCACGAAGCATAATTGTATTGGCAGCGAAGACCGCAGTATACGCCAGAGCCAACCGCCGCGCGGGTTATAATCAGGATCACCGGCGCCGGTTTTGTGGCAGCCTATGCTCACCTTACTGTCATTTCTGTGGACAAAAACAAGTATTTACAAAACACAAACAAACACACCTTCACGGCCTTTATACCTGGCGGTGTGGCCAGAGACACCGGTTACAGTGTCCACTTTTTGTCAGTTGTCCATATGTGGCAAGCCCGTTGCTGCACTTAATGGACCTAGACCGACCACAATGTACTTCCACTTTTATAAATATTACCTACACAATTAACAATTTTACACAATACATATGCATACTTCCACATGGCTAAACTCAAATCAAAATACATTTTCGTTTTCAAGTTAAGTATTATTATACTTAAGGTACATTATATTACCATATATTTTTACCAGCTACTCGTAGAACGATGTCGGGGACAATTATTTTAAACACATGCCATTTCCCAGAAACTCGTCAATACCAAATACTTAGGTTTCTAAAAATGTGAACTTACATGTCATCTTCCACTTGCAGATCTGGTACACTAAGCTCGACCAAAGCGCGGCAAGACTCTTGTAGAGTTCGCACTTCATTCTCAGTTTGCTCCATACGCTAAAACGTACAAAATTTACATTGAGAATGAAAATTCATGATTAATTAAAAAAAATGCAGATTAGATAATTTTAATCTAGAAAGAGATATGATATGCATGTTGACAATTAATCTTAGTATTATAAGAGGTAAAGTTTGTAAGTTTAATATTTTATTTTGTTCGAAAATATCCACGGGCGGAGCTTGGGACGGAAAGCTAGTCATTGATAAAGAGATGTGTTCGCGACAATAACATGGGTGTTTTGGAATATTGTGCTTATTAGGGACTACCTTAGCATTAGTAGCCTTAATTTTCATTACCTTCAGTCCTTTTATTTATTAATAAACGTTAGAGCAAGACCAAAGAAATATACAATTTTAAAATAGCTTACTTTAGCCACCGCCCTATGTGCTGGTGAATTAGGTGAGAGTGCAGCCTGTAGACGCCGCGCCAGTTCGCGTAGTGCACTCAGACGTCGCGCTCTCCCGCCCGCACCTTCACTATCTCCATCTGATATACCAGAGTCCGACAACGAGTCGCATGACGATCCACACTGAAAAGTATATGTGAAACTATCAGTTAAATCCTTAGACAATTTGAAAAGAGAACCGACGTAGCCAAGGGAAATAAACCATAGACCTAAAAATAGCGCAACATTTTCAGGTTCGTGGAATTAACTAACATTATTATGAATAGCAACATTTCCATTTGTCAATAGGGATAACTTTGGATAATGAGGATATCCTTAGTATTAAGTAGAAACTTAAAAAAAATAAAAATCTAATTTAATAATCTAACCTTTTTCCTGTCAAGTAAAGAAGCTGCAAGTTGTTTAATCTGTGCCGTCATGTCCTCACGGTGTCCGTTATCTTGTAGCTCTTGTAAGGCGGCGAAGTCACCGCGCAGCGCTCCTTGTAACTCTCTTAAAGCGCTCTCCCACTCCAACCAGGCACTCGACGCTTTTTCCAAAGATAACAACTCGTTTGATGTGCTGTAATTTTAAAAATGTATGAGATAATAGTAATGTATAGACATGCGGTTTGTCTGGGTCCATCATCAGTACACATTATAAACAAAGTCCCCCGCCCGCCATTGTTTGTTTGTCTCTCCGTGCGCGAATTTCTCCGTAACTTAGAACAAATTATGATCGATTGAAATAATAATTTAATATTTATTTTGTTATTTTTAACTTTGATGGAATGAGAATTTAATTACTGGGTTATGTATATTATATGTTTAAAATATTTATTTTGTTCTTATTTTTACGTAAATGCATGGGTACACAGTTTTCACCTGAAGCCGACCGAAGGACGCTAGAAACAAAATGGCGGCTAATTATTATTTAGCTTTTATATCAGCTTTGAGTACTACAAATGAGTTATTTACGTAATCAAGATCCGATTTATTTTATCGATTCGATTTTTAACTGACTATATTTATTTTTCAAGTCGAATCACTAATTTAAGTTAATCAAATTTTAATGTGTTATAACCCCCTTCAAATAATGAATAGAGTGTAAATGTATTGTATGAATTATCTGACTTATGACGTCGGAGGTCAGAAAAAAATCAATTGCCAATGAGGAAATAAAAGATCAAGCTCTGTAGTGTATTAATATTATTGTAAATACATACCGTTGATAGACGATCTCCCAAGCTGCCAGTAGCGCGGTCACATCAGATGAAAGTGGGTTGTCATTAGGTTCGTTATCACCCAGAGCCTTCCTCACTGATACTGTCAACTTCAATATTGATACTTTATTGTCGCGCAGGCGGGATAGGCGTTCCTGGATATAAATTTGTGTTATTTAGAAATGTGCGGCGTGGACAGAGACAATGGTAACGATGTTCACATTTAGTACTTAACTAATATTAATAAAAAAATATCTATGGATTTGGCCGACTAACCGGCTCCAAAATGAGCGACTATTTATTAGTCGGTAGATCCCTAGTAATCTTCTATCATTATTAGAATGGACATCTTGAGAATATTTATAGTGGCCACTGATGGCACTGACCAAAAATGTATGCCAATCTATAAAGAATACCATTGCAAAAAGAAATATATTTTGATAAAATCTCATAAATTGTATACTTTCTGAAATAATTTGGTAAGTAAACGACTGGATTATTCAACTAATTTAATTATTTTTTTCGAGCAGACCTAGTTGTTTTGCAAAAAAAAACAAAGGTTTGCAGTTATCATCCAGAGTACTTCTGACATTGTGGTACTGTCACTGCAAGTTCTGTGGTCACTGCTATTTGTCCTAAAATAACCACAAAAGCTAATGGGTTTTTTTATAATTAAAAACTTAGGTCCATAATCCGACAAACCATATTACGAGACTTTTCCATTTAAATATAGAACAATATAGAAAATATATTTAGAACAGAACTGGCTACTAGTTAGGTATAGCCTCACAAATACCATCGGCTAATTTAGTTTCCAATCAATCTAGGTAGGTATAGGGTGCCATACGTCCGGAATTTTCCGGACATGTCCGGAATTTCTACAATTAAGTAGAGTGAAATAAAAAAAATCGAAAATTTGCATCGTTTTTCACATGTACAATGCATAACGACATTATAATATTATATTTACAAGAAAGTCCGGAATTTTCATTAAATGTCAGGAATTTTGTCCGGAATTTAGATTTTTTGATCTGGGAACCCTAAAAAAACATAGAGTCCGCGCCACCAAAGAAGGCTATTAGCGGAACTAAATGTAAGTAAGTAAACATAGGTAAGTTTTAGTAACATGTAACGTGTGATATAAATATATGATAATCAATTTAATTAATTCACAACATTTCTTCGGACGACACTAACGCCGCGTTTACGAGATTTCTTACGTTTCTTTTTAGCTCTTTACCCATTCACAATGCCCACACTGACCTTAAGTTCCTCGATGCGTCTACTAAGTTGAGCCTTTGTATGCGGTTGTGGTGGGACGTCAGGTTCAGCAATGTCAGCTAGTGCCTCCTTCAACAACGCTACTTCGCGTCTCAACCGACGAGCCCCGCCACGTCGAGCAGCCGCCGCACGGAGCGCCGACCATCTGGCCGACACAGCTGGAAATAATAAGAAAATTGTGTTTTACTAACAGTATATCGATCAACAAACAAATACACTTTGCATTTATGATATTAGTTAAGTACTTTGGTTTACCCCTTTCACCTACCTACTCTAAGTGCGTTCCGAATCCGTAAAAATACGTTCCGAGTAGTTGTATAACTATTTGTATGATAGTTGACGTACTAGATTTCTAAACAGATTTCTCTGCTTTATCCGTACTTCTGACAGAGGCTAAAAAGGCCTTGCAGTCAGATTTGAGGAGATAGCAGTCGTAGGATGTGTTTAAGATGCGTAGGTAATGTACGAGCTGGATATTTTGAGCCAGGACCTGTGGGGCTAGCATACTTGGACAGCGGTCCGCGACACCTCAGGCAAAGAGAGTACACGGATTTGCGCGGACATTCTCGGGCCGGATTTTCCTTGGGACCCGTCGCTTTTTGCCTTCGTTAAAGTCAAAACGAAAACGTGTCATGGTCCTAAGTAAAATGAAATGAGTGCATACGATATAGTTTTATACTTTCTCGACTAAAATTCGATCTAGGAATTTTCAGTGGAGCAACTCTCAGCCTACAAACAATTAATCATTGAGTTGTACTAAGAATAAAATGATAACGGTGCCTAGAATCTGGCATATATACTCCCTGGCATAGATCGTAGTTAGACTTTTTGTTATAAATAGGCTATAAAGAAATGCACTAGACTTGATACAACCTAATTTTCATAAAGTAACCATCGGATTTTAAAAAGAGACTTTGGTGTCAATTATAAAAAAAAAACATATTTATAATACGATCAATTTCGAAGACCGTATTATAAAAATGGATGTTGGTTTGTTTGAAATTAATAGACTCAAAAACTACTGGACCGATTTTGATACGGTTTTCATTAATATATAGTCTCATTCACGGGCAAGGTTTATGTGCATAAAACATCACGCGACGTGTTTTAAATATAGGTGAACAATGTCAATGTATGTAGAGGTATTTTCTAGTGAGAATAAAAAATGAGTCGTGTGACGCGGTAATAATGGAAATGAGGTTGGCAGAGTGCATATTCCGGCGACCTACATATAGCAGCCAGCGATCATGTAATGTAGATGTACCTACTCTATATCAATTTGTAAACAATGTATTTTTATCGCCAGCTGTTTAGTTTAAAGACTACGAAAAATCACTAATTTAAAAAATAAGTCGATGGATTTTAACAGAAAAAAAGTAAATATTTCATACTTTTCTAAATGCATTTCAATTCAATTTTGAAAAATATCTAAGTATTTGAGATGTTTTCTATACTAATATTATAAAGAGGTAAAGTTTGTATGTATGGGGTAATTTCTCAAACTACTGAACCGATTCTAAAAATTGTTTCACTAACAGAAAGCTACGATATAAAGACTATATTTTATTTTGTTTAAAAATATCCACGTGCAAATCCGGGAGGGGAACGCTACTAGTATATACATGATGACCTTAACAAAGGTCAACCGTCAACTATACACAGCATTAGGAAAATAAGGCAGTAACATTTTTTTTTTATTCTTCACGATTTGCCTTACAGCTCCCGGGAACCGTTGCCGGCCTCAGGGTATCCAGTGGAAGACAAGATTGTTTTTGAGGCTATACCTAACGAGTGGCCAGCGATGTTGAGGTATATATATAGATGGAAAAGCCTCTTTGTGCGGTTTGTCGGATAATGTATAGGTGCCGGGACGGTTCTTGAGCGGTGGTCGCGCGTTAGATGCGCAGAACACTATTTTTGGGTCTGCTTGACGATATGAGGTATTAATTTTAATTTTACCAGCAGTAAAAAGCATCCGTAAAAACAAACACCAATAAATCAATTATAATAAATATACAAGTTATATTGCACTCGAATTACATATGCGCAAATATTCCCCCACTTTTTCGTCGAGCGCTCAAGAACCGTCCCGGTACCTATACATATATTTTTTTATTATAAAAAACCCATTGGTACATGGTCGGATGCAGAAATCGAACCCGCGACTACAGTAAAAATATCTAGTCGATATCGAGAAATGAAATAAAGAGAAGCAGCGGCGCATGTCACTCCCAGCCCCTCTGGAGCAAACAAAAATCACGTCGATCCGTTGCTGTGTTTTGAAGTAAAAGAACTCACTTCCTATTATACTATTAGATAGGATGGATAATAAAAACTCGGCTAGGACGTCTACGGAGCCAAAGAATTTGGAAACTCTGATGTCAATTCGCTTTAAATAATTACAAAACCATATTTAGACTTGTCATTATATTTCGTTTGTAGAACTTTACACAAACCATTCGTATAAATCTCATCAGACAGAGCGAAACAGCTTCCCGTGTGATGCTAAACCAAAAATAGAGTCCTACTTAAATGTCATCTGATGAACTTGTCTGTTAAACTTCTCTTTCGAGTTATATGCCAAATAATAATATCAAAGCGAAACACTATCATTCAAATCATGACAGACATATCTCGAGTTGAACTACTAGGTCAAAAAATGTTCGTATCAAAAAAATGCAGGTAGGTATTGTTGACAAGAATGTTGGAGCATATAAATGCGAAAGCAACAGAACTCTGTCTGTGTGACTGTTACGCTTTCACGGCTAAACCACTGAACCGGTTTTGATGAAATTCGATACGGAGAAAGCTTGAACCCTAGGGAAGGACATATGCTATTTTTTTTTAATTCCACCACTCAGGGGGATGAAAGTTAGTACGGTCCTTAGTCTAATATAATAATTTATGCTGTCGTTGGATTTGATATCTTAGTTTGGGACCGAGCAATATCACGCATGACCTCTATCAGGGTAGGCTGACATCACGATCTCTCAGTATATCACATAAGCCCGGCCATACGACGTGGAAATTTGGCACTTTCGGCAGCGATGGTCTAGCCCGAAAAAATATTTTTTTTAGATAATAACCAGCGATCATAATAACCCAAAACTGTGAAGTGATAATATTGAAACATTATTTCTCTGGCTATTAAGCATGTAACGATTTAACTAAGCACTCAACAATCCGGCTGAACAGATAAATAGTTCATTTAAAACTGCAGGTTTGTAACCCATTAAAGAAAATAAATAATTTACATTACTCTATCTACCCCTCATGCTATTACAGGCATCACATTCGCCAACTCTAAAGTAAGGTTCCCTCTAATTATCAAGTTGGAAATAGCGTGCGATCAGGAAGTGGAGGCAATTTGCGAACTGAAACACGTCACTGGGATGTACAGGCAACAGACAGGCACCGTCGCTTTGTCAACAGTTTAACTTGAATGAAAACTTGATGATTAACTTTAATAATTAAATTTTGATAGCAACAGAAACGCAAAGTAATACCAGTTAAAGAGATTGAACATCTATTTTATCGTTTCCCAAAGTGGTCTATATTATGGACTCTCAGGGGTCGATTTCTACTTGCTGGGGACCACGTCAGCAAGGAAAAAGTACTACAGAGGTCTACAGAAAATAAAATTATCTAGGAAAGGGATCTACGGCGTAAAAACGTTTGGAAACCTCTAATCTATCTCGAGGCAAACATAATTTCAATCGCATAGGATGTCATACTAACAATTTTTTTAAACTTCGAGTTCTTTACGACACTCCCAGAACATGTATCGGCCCAGGGTACCCAGCGGCCTGAACCCAAGTCTTCCTCATTTAGCCGATATTTTCGAATCAAGTTCATTTATACCTTAGTGTTGCCATATTAAATAAAATGCGTTAGAATAGAGCCTAGAGATCTCGATTATTTCTAACAATCGAATCAAAGAAAATGAGGCAACGAAACAACAACTATACATCCAAATGTTTCTCAACTAATATAATTTAAACTACAAACGATTGAATTTACTACATTTTAATGATCAAGAGCACAAGCCTTAAAACTGCAATGTGACAGTAGCCTACGCTAGACACGTAATGCTATTTGAGCCGTGCTCGATTCCCGGCCGCGGCTAGAATTTATGTCAGATTGATTTCTATTTCTATTGATGCTAATAAAATATCGCATAAAGCCATACATACGTATGCAAAAAAAGATACACGGTAATTTATACCGCGGGCGAAGTCGTGGGCGGTTTTAGTAAATAATGTAATGCAAATAAACATTAGCATTTGACAGCGCGAGGTGTGTGGAATTTGTCGTCGCAACACTAAACTTGTTCTGTATTTACTCTAAGACCACTTTTATATTGGTGAAAGCAAACAAAATTGTATAATGTGATCATTACTATGCGCCTGAGCACCGGTCTTCGAGGAAACAATGTCTATGTGTGTTGCCTTGCATTTGGTGTTACGAAAATAAATAAGTAAGTACATACATAATGAATACGTAATGAAAATTTTAAAAATTATTTGGCAAGCAGAAAAAATTTCAATGACAAATATTTTTCAGTCAAAACATTTTTATGTAATTTTTCAAAAGCGAAAAGAGTCAATAACATTTAATTTTAAGTAAGTATACTATAAATGTCGCAGCCGAATTATAGAATCCGCCGTAATACAAAAAGGCTAGCTGCTCTACATAACAGAGCTGGCCACTCCTTAGGTATATATAGCCTCAAAAAATCTTCGGCCAAGTTAGGAAGACTTTGTCTTCCGCTGGGTACCCTGGGGCCGGCAACGAAAGGTATTTTTCTTGGTCACGGAAACCTAAACAGAACCAACCTGGATAAGGCGGTAGGAAGTCTGCGCTGTCCATTTCAATTGTGACACGTGACTCGTTTGCAAGGTTATCCGTCGCAATGCTAACCGCAGACCACTTCACTGCACTATGCAATAACTGTACCTAGGTACTAAGTATATACAAGTCTAGATTTCTAGATTTATTGTATCACAATTCGAGGTCATAGGCGCACACGCACACGTCTATGCTCAGCCGAGATCAAGCGTGAATGGTGCTAAAATTACTGATAAGTAGTATGAACAGCATCATTTAGTTATAAATTATATATAACCTTAGTTAATAAAGAGGTTCACTACATTGGTGTTTCTTATTTTATTCAATACTAACCCGTATATTTTATCTATTAGAGATAGATTTATGATACCGTAGATTTTTTTGTAGATAATTTTATTCTACTTGTTATATCTCTGACCGATTTGACAGCATACGCCATGAAAAGTCGCTGGGGTCAAAGTTTTCCCGGACTTGATTCACTTATACTGTTATTGCTCAGCTCCTAAACATGACAGGAAACAAAATTTAATGCTGTTCGTTGGTAAGCACATCACTTGAGAACGGCTTTGGTAATTTTTTTTTAATGTTCGTAATCGTCTGGATAAGGTTTTTTATGGAAAGAAAAAATAACATATATTTAAGTGCAGCAACAGGCTAGCTTTTATGTTCAATATGGACAACTGGCAAAAAGTGGACACTGTTACTGGTGTCTCTGGTCACACCACAAGGTATAAAGGCCGTGACGGTGTGTGTGTGTGTGTGTTATGGAAAGAAAAAAATTGTATGAATTTAAGACCATAATAGGGGGATGAAAGTTAATATGGGCTCCATGGACGAAGCTAGGGTGGAAAGGTAGTAAGTAAATAAATTAAAGGCAATTTGGGTATGGATATTCAGTTTTAGGCACAGAATATATAATACCTAGTGTTTAGGTCCTTCAGTGGTTAGGCAAAAGTAAGAAAACTGTTGTTTTTATAATATTTTCGCCTGACTATATGATCCAGGATGCCCTACCTTGGCAACGTCCATACAAATGGTAGAAATTATGTATATTTTTAACCGACTTCAAAAAAAGGAGGAGATTCTCAATTCCACGGAATCTTTTTTAGGGTTCTGTACCCAAAGGGTAAAAACGGAAACCCTATTACTAAGACTCCGCTGTCCGTCCGTCTGTCTGTCTGTCTGTCCGTCCGTCTGTATCTCATGAACCGTGATAGTTAGACAGTTGAAATTTTCACAGATGATGTATTTCTGTTGCCGCTATAACAACAAATACTAAAAAACAGAATAAAATAAACATTTAAGGGGGCTCCCATACAACAAACGTGATTTTTTTCCCCGTTTTTATAGATAATGGTACAGAACCATTCGTGCGCGAGTCCGACTCGCATTTGGCCGGTTTTTTTTATGTATGCTCCCCGATTACTTGAAGACGCCTGGACCGATTTGGAATTTTTTTTTTGTTTGTAAGTATACTTTCCAGTTGGTCCCAAATCGAGAACTCTTCAAATTTTATAGGCACACTTGAAGCGATTTGATATTTTTTATAGTGCATTTGCTTTCGGAAAGCACACTTTTCAGTGCATAATTTGTGAAGTCGGTACACTTTTTTTAAAAGGCAATTTTAACAGTACATTAAGTTGTCACCGTCAATTTTCGCCAGACGGGTTGTGCAACCTATTGCAACATCTGACAGATAATGATCGAGAGTCGAGACCGCGTCCAAATATAAAAAGCCGGACGGACAATACGAGTATGACCTACTGAACAAAAATAATTGTTGCAACGAGTTAAATTGACTGAATTGTAAATTAAGTTTTCACTTAGCGATTATGAAAACAAATTGACTTTAAAATATAGTGGTTGATGCGTGACGATAATGACATACCATTTAATGTCAATTCTAATCCAATTGTTGTCTGTCCGTACATAATTTGAAAAAAAATAGTAGATTATGAATGTTTTTAAAATTAACACTGTTTACTTTTAGGAAACCACATTTTATTAGACACTAGCTAATTGCCTGCTACTTCGTACGCGTTGTATTGGAAATACAATTCACCCCCTTGAGCGTGATGTTAAATAACCTATAACCTTCCCCAAGAATTGGACTATCAAATGCAAAAAATATTTTTTTTATATCGGTCCAGTAGTTTTTGAGTCTATGTAATACTAACAAATTGGCAAAAACATAAAATATATATTTTGACTTGAGTAGGATATGACGAAAATAGCTCAAAAGAATCTGCCCAAGCTCATCGGCTAAACAAGGAAGTTACACTGTTCGCTCTACCAACTGATAAGTTTTAAAAACGATCTCTGATTTGTATAAATAAACTTGTGATAGTCAAGTTTAGAGCATACATTTTCAAGTATTGACAATTATTATGTTTACTAATCGTAGATTAATTCTTAATCATGAATAGTTTTGGCAGTTCTTATACAACTAATCTCTGATTAGTTCTAATTAGACTTTCAGAAATTGGGCGTTAGAAATGGCCACCTAAAGTGTTATTTGGGCAAATCGCAGATCGCTTTCAAAAATCAGTTTATAGATCGTGAAGTCGTAAAAAATATAAAGAAACGAAAACCAGCTTTTCCCACTTTTTACATGACTCAGTAGCACGGCAAGAAAGTAGAAAACAAGTCAAATGTAAACACAAGAGAAGACAACTTGTTAAATGTTTGATGCAGTCTGTGGCCTGTGGGTCGAACAGTCGTGGGCGGACCTTGCTAAACAACTATATGAATGAGGTCAAGTTTGAATGCTAAAATATTAATTCTAACTATATTAAATTATATATATAAAATAATATATGTGCCATGCTTAAATGGACTTCTCGTGCTTCGGATGGCAAGTAAAACGTCCGCACTATTTCTAAAAACAAAAGATAGTAAGGTATGTTATAGAATATGTTTCCGGTGCCTATGGCTGGTCACACCTATAAAGGCCGTGAAGGTGTTTATAATCACAAAGTCAAAATTATTTCATGAAACGTCTATGACCTCAATAAACATTTCTTTAAAAAAAATGGCACGTTGGTACGTAAAGGTTCGCCATCCCTGGCCTATACTATGCTACAATTATGAATTATGTGCTTATAAGTAAAGTACGGAGCTAAAATGGAAATAGAAATTGGTAAATGCTTTTGATTTGAGCGAAAACCGCACTAATATACATTCAGCAGTTTCTAATTAGCCTCAACACATACAACAGACAGAGAGATGTAGGTAGTATAGGTATGAAATTGGCGAGGTTCCACGGTTTACAATCAGTTAATTATTTATGCAATCGTTACGTAATGAAGGTTATTAAAACACAAGTGTATGTACACAGTGCAGTTGCACACAATTCTATATACAACCTTCGTTTTAATTAAATAACCAAATGAAATAGAAATTTTAAAAATGTACTTAATATTTGTTTTTTTTAAGAAGTCGACAAAGACAGTATTATGTTTCTATCTCTCCTAGAAAAGTATGGTTATAGTCATAGTCCCCAGTTAAAATAAAGATTCTGTATATAAGTGGTTATAATATATGTAAAGTGACAATTCATATCATGGCAAAGAGTATATTATTATGTCAAGTTATAGCTGTATGTAGTTCAGAGACAGCGTCACCCAAGTCAAAATACTTTTTCAACAGATGAGCAAACAATTTCTGCAATTTTCAGTGTGATAATGAAATATTATCTACCGTTTTGTGGGGTGTAATGTATGACATTACAAACGTGTGACCGATTTTATAATATCGAATTTACAATACGGGTTATATTTTTAGTATATACCTACTAACGACTCCTCCCCCGGCTCCGCACGGGTACATGTGGGTTTACAACAATTTGAATAGCTACGTAAAAATGATTCTTCTTATCTATTAGAGATAGATATATGCTAGCGCGGACTTTTCTCTGACGGATTAGACAGCATACGCCATTAAAACTCGATGGTTATTTTCCCAACTTGATTTACTTATACTTAAACATCTTTAATAATGGTAAACCTTCATCATATGTTCAGTAGTTTTTGCGTGAAAGGTCACAGACAGACGCGGCGGAAGACTTATTTTTTAGTAATTATTAATTATATGTATAGTGTAACTGAGGTCTTACCAATATCTTCATTGTTCGTTGTTGTCGTAGAGGAATAGGACGCACTCATTGTAGATTGTAGCACATACACTATTATTTATATAACTATATAATATAGTTGTTTCTTTATTTAAGTTTGTATCTATTGTTCTATATTAAATATTACGATCGAATATAATACAAGAAATAAAGGCCCAGGCCCACATTAGGGGCTTAATTTCATATATATTTTAAAGTTCATTCTATCCCTACATTAAATTTTCACGCAAAATAACGAAAAGGCTTGTTTATGTGTCGAGGGTCGACTAAAATATGCCAATGCATACAAACAAGTATAAAATAAGACAAATAAAATTCGCACTCTCCTACTTTCTTTCACAGACAACAACTTAATAATTATCTTACCGTAAGAGAAGACTCCTTAGTGGTAAAATTAGTCTTTGACGATTTTGACTTGGGAGTCATAAGAAAAGTTCAGGAATTTTCTGCTATATAAAAAGGACGATTAGCAAACTTTTGCCTATTTTAAGAGATGAAATAGATCTATTTATCGTTTTTGTTCTGACTGGAAAATGAAAGAGGCCTCGCAAAGCTGATGTCGCCGACGTCTACATTTGGTCTAGCGCCGCCACTGCTTATAAAAGATCCTTTACAAACACTCATTGAATTGTGGATAATCCCAAGCGTGCTCTGACAAACTTTCATTATTTATTTAACGAAATGGCAGATATTCGTTGGCCATATCATGAAATGGCCGAATTCTACGATCGGGAGAAATTATGAAATTGGTACCATAAAATCCCCTTTGTTTATCTAAATATGTAAAAAACCATCGTGTCACTGACTGACTGACAACGCACAGCCTAAACTACTGAAGATATAAATATGAAATTGGAAGGTATATTCCTTTATAGGCCCTAAGCAATACCAGTGACTTTGAGTTTGACATGGCTGCAATGGCTTAAGGGGTATAGATGCCTTGTGGTGGGTCTGCAATTTTCTGGCACTAAATTGCATTTTAAAACTATATTGCCTTTCACACTTCACAGTACACTGCACTACACCTTGTCAAGACAATTTATCTAAAGCGGAAACCAAAGCAACGTATTTCTTCCTAATTATCAGTAAATATTAACAAGTCCTAAGATAATATTGTTAAGTTGTGCATTAAATGATAATAATCTACCGCAAACAAACTCTTATCTAATACTTTATATGGAGAGTAAAATACTGTATTTTATAACAATAGTTGCATCACAAGTTTTAATTAACTTCCCTTTCGGTGTTTATTTGCAATGCAAATATTTATTTAATTACTCAATTAAATAAGAGAGAGCTGTGTAGTTTTATAGAAGACGTAATAAATAAGAGTTTCGGTCATTATATGGATCAAGAGAGAGATCAGTGGCCATGCAATGCAATTTTATAAATTCTGTTCTTTAGGGATCCGCACCAATAAAAAACCCAATTGTGCCAAAGGCCGTGGAAGGCCAACGTTGTCTGAGATTCTCCTAGACCGTTTTTTCTGAGCTTGTATTGTACATTTTTTAAATAACCGTTTAAAAAATATGATCATTACTGCAAATGTAATATTAGCTTTAAATTGTTAAAAATCCTTTTAAGAATTTTAAATGACAACTTAATTTAAAAAGACTTGTAAAGATTCTTCTTCTTCTTTGATATATGGCAACAGTGCTGACTTTCGTCGCAATTTCTGCCAGTCTCCAGTGTTTAATATTGTGCAATAGTAAGCCGATAAATCGTAGCTAAGATTATCCCGCCGACTGTGATATGTCTTATTAATCACTGACTAATCACAACCATCACAGCGCGGCCGGGATTAAACCGGATTCCACATCACGCCATGACGAAAATGCGTGCGGTCGGCGCCATGACCGGATGTGGAATCCTTGTAAAGATTGTTTACAAAATAAGTCAATTTTAGAAAAACGGATTTTAGTAATAATATACGATGACATATTATAAACAAAGTCTCCTTTCTTTATTAAAAACTAGCTTTCCGCCCCTGGCTTCGCGCGTGGATATTTTCGAACTAAAAAAATAGCCTGTAGCTTCCTATTAGTGATATAATTTTTAAAATCGGTTCAGTAGTTTGAGAGATTAGCCCCTACATTCAATCTTACAAACTTAAACTCTTTATAATTTTATTATTAGTATAGATCTTGATACGATTTTCCAAGGAAAAATCCTTAGTTCTTGGGGATATCTTGGGGATCTTATGTAAAATTATGAAAAATAGAAGAATCTATAGCTTAATATTACATAATAAGTCCCCAGTACTTAATCAAAGGTGAAATGTTTGAACAACCTCTACCCAAGGTTAGACCTATGCATCTATATGCATATACATGTAATGCATTGTCAAATTTTATTTTAATTTTTGTTAAATTCATAAATATAGAGATATATAAAAAATGTTATGTTGCATATTATGTATGAGTTGTTTAGTTTGTGAATTGTTTTTTGTTGTCATGTTGCTTATGCTTGTTCCCTTTGTTTAAACATTTTGGGCACTACCTTGGTCTGCTTAACTAAGTAGGTAATAATAGTTTTAAGTTAAATATAAGTTAAATGACTGATTGTCAAATTAGTGATAGCTAGCTATAGTCACAATATAAGAGGTAAATTTAGATAAACACGCGCTTCCTAAAACCCTGGTCTGACTTGAAAATTATGTTCACTAGCCTTTGCCTGTGGTTTCACCCACAAAGAAAATAATACCCTGTATATTATATTGACAGCTTTACAAATTTGATCGATATAGTTCAGCCATTTTATAGATTCAGCCGTTTTAGCGTCATTGAGTAACAAATAATACCAACTTGAAAGTGTGTTAGTTTGTCCTTTTTTCACGTCAAAACAGAGCAACGAATCGAAGTCATTTTCTTGCTTAGATATCATTAAATTTTTCTCACGAACGCGGACGAATCTGGGGCGAAAAGCTAGTCTTTAATATCTATCTGAATGTTAAAGATATTTTAATGACTTTTATTTAAATGAAACGGCCATTTGTTGCATCAAAGGTCTTGTAAAGTATATAATCCCTTTACGATAAGATAACTGGCCACAACGAGTTTTATAAAGAAGCAGACCTTGTATCTCTACTTTCGTTTAGCGGTAAAGCTGCTAGTTCATAACTTGATATCGTTGCATTTTTATATAAACACTCGTCTACATCCTAGATTTAGTATTAACATTAAATATATTTATTACGATTGGTTGACGTTTATGGCTACTGTTCCGCTTCTTTAAGTTGTGGCGTGATGTTATATAGCCTATAGCCTTACTCAATAAACGGGCTACATAATGCAACATAAAAATCCTTTTTTTAAAGTTCGTAATTTGAGGTGTTCATTTTTTGAACTATTACGAATTTTGAAAATAATGACATACTAAAATTAGATAATATTTAGGGGTAGTCCTCGTTAGGTTGATTTTCTCCGGTTTTGTTGCAACTGCAAGTTATCGCTGTCTTACTTACGGAACGCTAACTTAACAGTGAAATATTTTTTCAAATCGGTCGTTTACAAACAAACTCAATAATTGGCGAAATCGTGAAAACTTTAAAAGTATGCAGAAAAATTGTCTCAAGATTGGATTACTACAAAGAATGAAAGCTTCTTGCTTACCAAATCTTTACGATAATAGCCGATCATTGTGTTCCGTATATGCATAAAGACTGTATCATGTTATGTGTCACTTACTTTTAAGGCTCGGCTCAGAATGAGCTCATTCGAATCGGTTCGATGAACTTTCCGTTTTCTTGTTAATACTTGTATATAAAAAATTGTTTGGCGGAATTTGATGGACGAAAAAAAATTAAAGAGTTTTCTATAAAAAAATCGAAACTTCTTCGGCTTAAATCTAACTAATAATAAAGCTGAAGATGTTTGAACGCGCTAATCTCTGGAACTACCAGTCGGGTTTCAAAAAATATTTTAGCATTTGATAGCCTAAATCTTGTGGAAGGTTATAGGCTGATTTTACCATTGTGGCTCTCGAGAAACATGTCCCAGGGTACCCAACGGAAGACAAACCTATGATATGACATTCTATTGTCTCTGCCTACCCCTCTTGGGATAAAAGTCTTTGAGGCATCCTTTTTATTTAAAAAAAACCATTGTGTTATAACATCACGCTACGACCCACAGGAGCGGACCTTACGTTAACCCTGCCTAAAGAAGTTTATCTTTAGCTCATCTTGACCATTTACTTCATATGCCATCGAATTCGAACCACGTAAAGATCACAAAAGTTATATGACCTGAAAATGTCAGTATTTTGCATAGAGTTAGAAATAGTTTTTTTTTAAGTATAAAAAATCATATAAAATCTGTCTATCTATACAACAGGCAAATAAGGTAATTTTAAGATAGGTATGTTTTTCAATTTTTATTGTTCTACAATATTCTAAAATAAGTGCAGATTATAAAATAACGGTTAATTTAAGAATTGGGTTATCAAATGCAAAAATATTATTTTAAATCCGATAAACAAACAAAGAAACTCTTATTATAAATTACGATGACACATACATAAATTTAGTCGGGATATATTTTAGCACGTCATTCATTTAAATGTAAGGAATCTTGACAGTTTTTGATTTGACTCATAGTAATTTGTGTTAATAGGTAGGTGGTTTTCAATTATAGAGAACAAGAAATAGGTAGGCAGGTACACAACCACAGAAACTTTCACACGGAGAAACTAAAAAGTAGTTTGAAGGTATAACTGCTGTATCATTATACAATTTGTTAATATTACATAACTATATCTCTTTATCTTTCAATATAAGTTTCGTAATAAAATTATATATTAATTAATGTGTCGAATTGTTATAATTAAATTTAAATCTGAAATCTTGATTTAAATGCGCCTTTCCAAATTCTATACAATACCTATCTATATATTTCACGCCCCTAAGCTCCCAGGGTTGAAGAGTACCTAATTATCCGGATTCGTTTGGCCGTTGACGGAAATCCTTCGGGACCATCGATATATACCTAAAAGAAAAGTGAAGAAAAAAATCATTGACATTCAAAAAAATACCACGGGCGAAGCCGGTGCGGAAAGCTAGTTATCTATAATATTACTGTTTCTCAATGTGTAGATAAATTGTTATATATCTATCATCATGCCTTTTACCCCAAGATTCACAATCGAATGCTATTGGCTATGATCCTGACATACCTTTTTCGCTTCTTTTATATTCATCATACCTTTCATACATGCTCGGCGATTGTGTGTACTTTTAATATTGCCAAACAATTTTTTTTTTTATGTGTTCAATAAAAGTACACCTAGGTCGTCCTCTGTTTGCATTTCCTTTCACTTCAGCCATATAAACCTTTTTAGTAAATCTTTCATTTTTTCAACGTGTCCAAAGCAGCGTAAACTACTTTCCTTCATTTTAGTCACAACATCATCTTTCACTGTGCATTCTTCTCTAATGACATCATACCTACGTAAAGACCGCATTTATCTTACTTTCATGCTTCTTATTCCATACCCAAGTCTCGTGATGGAACTAAAACAGCATTATGTATATTATTTATACTATTCTATATCACGACGCGACAGTTCAATTGTAAGATAAATACTGAGTTAAATACCTACCTATTTAGTTAAATATGAAACTAAAAACAATTTTATATTTAAGTTTGCCATGTTATTAAAACTTTTGTGGTAGGTGCTGACTATTATAACACAGTTATCTACCATCTAAGATCATCTAGTTTATGTTTTATTTACACGCGTCTGTAATATGTCAAACTTCGATACTAAAGTTCTTCTTCTTCTTCTTCTTTTTTATTATGGCTCCACCAATGATCATCGGTGATTTGCCAATGTCATAGTGTTTATAGCCGATAAATCGGTATTTAAGATAATCCCGCCGACCGTGATATGTCTTATTAATCACTGATTAATCACAACCATCACAGCGCGAACAGGATTAAACTGGATTCCACATCACGCCACGACGAAAACGCGTGCGTATGTCGCCATGACCGGATGTGGAATCCGATACTAAAGTTTTCATACAAAACGATATCGTAATGTTTTGTTTTTTTTTTTTAATGCAGAAAGGGCAGAGGATTTTTTATATACAGCCACATTAAACTCTATGAAAATATTGACACGCGCATGTCCGAGTTACTTGACAGTTAACGCGCATATGCGCACTAATGCGCAGTAGGTAGGTAACTGCGGTTTGCCGCCAATTTGTCGATTAAGAAAAATATATTGGTCAATTTGTTTTGTTTGTACTATTGCATGGGATTAGATAAAGTAGTGTATGAACGGACACATAACTTGGAATTAAAACACTCGTGGATTCCACTTGTATTTTAATTACCCGTATTATGATCCCGTATCATAAACTACTAAATACAAACAATGCCACATATGGAAATGCAATATTCCATTCATTATGCAACACAATCTGAATGGTGCCTATTCAAAATTATATGTGAAAATGTTTGTCATGTCTATGCTTTACTATGCTGTTGTTGTCAGAACAATGGATTAATATTTTGACCTTATGGAAACTTTATAAGCATTAAACCCACCTACGAGTATATGCCTGCTGTTTCGTCTTGATTTTTGTAACTCGAAACCTATTTGGACCGATTTCATAATTTTTTTTTTAATTTATGGATTGCGTAAGATATAGCAATACTTATTTGCAAGTAGAACTCGAGAAATGTGTCGTCAAATTTAATATTTGTTCACGGGCGAAGCCCAGACAAAAAATACAAGTATGAAAAAAATATTTTAACGAAGTCTGATTTGTGAAAATGCCAGTTGTAAAACTTGTAAACACAACAGAAGACAAATTATGTTTTCAAATTTAATACTGAAAACTCAATGATTCAGTGAAAATTTCAATTAGCTTTATGTAAAATTGAAGGCACTTGCATTTACGTTGGACACAAAATAGGCCACGGTAATTGTCATTCATCACTGCACAAGTTACAATCACACTAGGAAAGTGTTCATTTATTAGACCGCATCGGTTTACACTAGTTTTATTCAAACACACACATTTTATAGCAATTTAACACCTAATGTATTATATTCGATCGTATTTTACGCACAATTAAAATAGTTTTTGTAAAATAAATATCGCGAATCGTATGAGAAGTTTTCAACACGAACCGCACGTCTGCATTGGACGCACTCGTCAGCTGATCTAACCATTTGATTTACAGTCGCTACATCGCTTCATACAGAAAAATAGCCACTAGTATAGTGTTGCCAAGTATACTATTTTTTAGAAGATTTACTAATAAACTTCCTAGTTTTTTCCCGTGGCTTTAATATATTTCAATCCCCTTTCACCGTTTCTGTTTCCGGGATAAAAAATAGCTTATGTTCCATTTTAATCTAAACTTTCACGTTTCATCCGTATCCGTTCAGTCGTTAAGGCATGTTTGAGCAACAAAAATCGAAACTAACATATTTATAATATAACTAGGTAGTAGGATACAAGATTTCTACTTCTTTGGTATTTTGAGTGTGTATGGAAAATGACTGTTCAAAGATACCAGGTGTTCATTTAAAAAGAATCTGGCAACACTTCACTCGAATGAATACAGACATAAATAAAGCAACAGTTTCGCTTAATTTATTAAATACAAAGCAACAAGTCAGAACTAATTGCAATGAACTTTGAATAAAGTATTGCGTCTTATAACCCGTATAAGGTGGTAATGATATCATCTAGGCGTAGGTGGTATTTTTGACCCACTATTTAAAAGTCCCTCTAAATACAGTCCGAACATTACGGAAGTGAAATTATTCCCATAAAATTGTACGGATTTTTAGATATCATCAGTTTCGAAAATAAACACAAATAAGATCGCAAAATACGTCAAAAAAACCGGTTCACTTATGCTCGAACTGAGTTCTCCACCCGAGCATGAAGACACTAATGTATGTCCTTGTGATTTAATAATATATAAGAGTTCCATTTAAACTTTATTGTAATACTAAGATCGATATATATCTGACTTTGACTTGACAGGATTTTCGTTTAGGTTTTCCTGTAAATAAACTATAAGAAATTCCCTATTTAAAAAAAATTTTAGACTCAGTAGTTCTTTAATATAATTTAAACTATGCATTTTAAAATTATAAATAAAAATATGTGATTCTATAAGGGTTTCCGTTTTATTATCGGAGATGTATAGAATCCTAAAAATTTCACGGACAAAGCCGGGGCATAAAGCTAGTCAGGAATATTTGTCTTCCAAGTTGGGTATAAGGCCGGTAACATTAGAATGGCATAACAAAAAGCATCCATTGAAATCTATCACAGCCTACTAAATTTCTAGTTTATCGCGTAATGGGAAAAATTACATAAGCAATTTCACATTCAAGTAAATTACATGTAATTTAAAAAACTACTAACCTCTATGAGAACTCGGCTTGAATTCTTTAACCAAAATATACACTTTAGAAAACACCATTGTCGTTAATATTTTTTGAGAACGATGTACTTCTAGGTTCACTTTTCACACTAAAATGCACCTGAATATTATTACTTTACTTCAATAATATTTATGACATCATTTCTGTAATGATTGGTTGGAAATTTACGGACTAAATTGTCGTATTGACAATACATATTTGCATTAGCACTTCTGAGATGAGCAAAAACGTGTCTAGCGTGTCTTAAGTCATTATCATGTCAATATGAACGTTTAAAAATAATTTATAAACTCGGATTTCACGTCACGGACCACGGTGCTTGATTAACGTCTACAGGGCAGCGTGATAGGTTAGTTTAATCCGGTTTGTAATTAATTTCAATTCACACAACAACATTACATAATATCGTTCATTTGACATTGACGAAATCATTGATTGTTCGAATATGCTAATATAACTTAATAATAGATGGTTTCCTGCGGAGTTTTTTTTCTATCACGGGTTGCATTACAGCTCCCGAAACCGTGTTACGGTCCCAGGGTACCCAGCGGAAGACCAAGTCTCCCTCGTTAACCACTCGGCCACCGAGGCACCTGCGTAGTTGTAGCATATTATTGTCGTTTATTATTCATCATTACTGTGCCCGCGACTTCGTCCTCGTCGATTCTGGGCAAAGCTACATTCACACTGCAATTGGTCCCAGGATTACAGCTAAGTAGTTTTCGATATTTTTAACATTTAATTCGACTTGTTAATGGAATACGCAAATGAGTACCTATTTAAATACTAAAAATGGAAATGGAATGGAAAACATGGAGCATTTTTTATATTAGCTAAATTTTCCAAAATAACACACGACGAAATTTATGACAAATTTTACATTAGGTTTACTTTAGCTGTTAAATTCTTTCTTACAGATAGACATACAAACTTTTTTAACGATAAATTTGACTTGGTAATGGAATATGCAAAAGTCCAGAATCGCAGGCATATACTTGATCTAGGAGTATTGTTTGAGTTAGGTTAATTTTTTCAAAATTAGAATTTTATGTAAAATTTGAATCAGTCTGTGTGATTGTTTGTCCAGAATAGACTCGGCTGAAAAAAATTTAATGACACTTTCACAGAGAATGTGGGCATTAGGTATTTAAGATCTCGTATTATTCTCTTGAACTCGCATAGTAAAAAAACAAACGAGATATTTTGCCATTCGCTTTCGTCGGCGAAGTTACACACATATATACACGTAATACAATAGGCAAGACAGTAGTTTAGAAAATGCGATGTTATTCTGCGAGAGCGCGGTTCGGACGACATCTGCGCCGGCGCACCATAATAGCAACGACAAGCGCGACGCTTCCGGGCATTCCGATACTTTTATTTTATTTCGTAACTTCCTTCTCATATTTAGCACAAACAGAACAAATCTATTAATACTTATTGTTATGCACTAAAAGTTGCTGCAGCAGATAAATATTCGTTTGTTGTTTGTTTCACACGGATTATTTTATAGAGAGTGTAAAATCGAAAAGCACTGGACCGATTTAACATAATTATATTTTACTGTTTGTACTCGAAAACTAGTGAATATACAGATTTAAAACTATTTCAGGTGGACATATGCTGTATACAAAAAAGTTGGCAATATTTGTAAGTAGATATATAAAATCAAAGGTATTTAACATTTTGTTTATTGCAATATAAGTCCCCGTTTGCTTTGATATAAAGTAGGTAAACCATATCGGTCTTCAAATGTATTTGACAGAAATGTGAAAAATAGTTTAAAGTGGGCTAAATATCTACTCTTTAGATACTATACTACAAAATGGCCCAGAACACTCTAGATTAGGGGCCGTGCGATAGTCTCGTCCGTGCCACAGTCTGTCCGTGCCACAGTCTCGTCCGTGCCACAGTCTCGTCCGTGCCACAGTCAATACAAAACTCTTTGGGCCACGTCGCTCGTGGAGACGGCCCCTTACAAATGTGATGAATATTTTCACAGAGAGCATACGGATTTGTTACTTTTAGATAAAATTCAGGCACAGCTCCCTGACTATAAGTAGATATTTATAGAGAAAGTAAGTGACGTAATTACTTTGAACAGAAAAGTACTTTTCAACGGAAGTTACGACAGTAGACAGACACATTACACGTTTATAACTCCTTCTCCTTATATAGAAATAGGAATTTGACCTTATATCCTTTATCTTGTTTCCTCACTGTGAGTTTCCTACATAATATAATTTAATTTAAAAAAAATGTTATTATAATTATATATTTGAACTGAATTCGATTTACTGCTCTTTCTGTATTCAAACAAGATCCATATGTTAACGTTTTGAGAAGTGGGCAGCAAAGATGTTATAATATATTTTCCCAAAACACAAAAGTATAAAACATAATAAAATATTATTATTTGTATTCAAATTAAATACTAAAATCTAAACAAAATTTGAGATTAGATTTCATTTTTCGTTAGAATATTTTTATAATCCTAATTTACACGAATTTTATTTTCAGATCAATGCACATTTCCCACCACTAAATGGTTAATTAAACCTTGTTTCAAAGGATCTTTTTAATGACACCTCACTTCTTGTTCACTATGGAACCCTAAAAATGTGCAGGTATTTATTTTAATTCTCTTTTTCTTACTTTTGTATTTCATTTTCATAAAAAAACTTTTCTTTTTATAGACTTCTATGATAAGTTGCGAGTAAAGTTTCATCGAACATGCAACCTGGATATCACTACAAAACAAAGTCGCTTTCTCTGTCCCTATATCCCTAATGTATGCTTAAATCTTTAAAACAACGCAACGGATTTTGAATGCGGTTTTTTTAATAGATAGAGTGATTGAAGAGGAAGGTTTATATGTATAATAACATCCATTAAATAGTGGAGAAATACTGTTATTTTTGAGGTTTCTAATGTGATGTCGTAAATAATTACATTTTTTCCGCATACATTGCAAACGCAGGCTGAACCCTACGAGATTTATCAAAATAATGTACTACAGTATTGTACACATTGAAAAGGTCTACAGAAAACTCCGCGATTGTATATGTCTATCTCTTATGGATATTCCACAATAACATTTTTTTGTTATTTACTTTTTACGACAAATAATGGCTAATTTTCGAAGCGATTTTAACCAATACAGCATTAATCCTTATCCAATTAAATACCTTAAATACATTGTTGATTTAATATAGATGGCCCTTTACAGCATATGATTTAAATGAATATTTTCGAAGATATTACAGATTTAAAATGCAGGGACATAGCGGTTGTGGCGGTACCGGTATTTGTATCAGCATTGCACCCGTGCGGAGCCGGGGCGGATCGCTAGTAATTCATATAACACACACAAATTAAATCGATTAAAAACCTGGAGATTTTAACGTGTGATTTGTCAGACTCTTTGCATCTCGTGACATCCTATAATATTTTCCATTCAATGTTGTTATCATTTTTAATGTCAAATATACATATTTTATATAAATCTTACCTTTAATTTCTCGCTGTGTTGAAGATGTTGCAATAACCAGCACCTCGTCCAAAGCGGCCATATTCTCACGGCATCGTGACACGATGTCGCTCTGTATACCAAAAACGAATTTTGTAATATTTTGCCATTCATGTCATAGCTGTATATTGACCAAATTAGAACAATAATAATTGATGCTCCACTTTATTTTATGTATAATAAATAATACAACAAAATATGGATTTCATTCATTTTAGCAAGAGATGAAAATAAACAGATATCAGATAAAAATAATTCAATAATACGCAGTAATTCAATTATAATAAAAATAACATCAGATGAGAATTAAAATAAATAAATAAAAACCAATTTTGAAAATGAAGCCATCCAGAAAGTCCACGCCATGAAAAACCATGCAAAGTAAATTTTAGTTATTGTGACACTCATGCATACAACAAGTATTTCTGTTTAGTCTTAATATTATTTTTCCTATTATTTTCCTACTTGTTAGCAGTTTGCTAAGAACCTAAGAAATTCTAACTGGTATATAAACGCCATCGGATGCAATTGTTGATAGAGAAGGGTGTTAATTGACTGAAACTCCAAATTTTAAAACTGAACCATTTATTACTAAACATATACAAACATTACTTTAACATTATTTGTAGAATGATCTTTATATAATCAATTAACAACCTAACCCTATATCAACAACACTTGGACCTGGTATTTAATTTTCAGGAGTTCAGTCAAATTCACGTTAAAATTAAGTTTGAAAAATAAATTATATAAAAATGATCAAACATTGTTAATCCTATATCACTTGTATGACAAGAAATCACATATTTTTGAGGTATAAAACAATTATTTTCTTTGTTTCCTGGCTCAATTATTTAAATAAAAAAGTGTGAATTCTATATTACCTACATTTAGTGCGGTTAGAAGCTATGCTACTTATAAAGCGAATATTTAAAAATACAGTGACTTTAATTTAGTGATATTTAAGTGAAAATAGTTGAGTATATATATTAAGAAACAAACTTTTAAGTTATATTAAATATAGCATACATTTTAACATAAGACCTAATAGTGTTAGACATCTTTTAGCACCCTTATATATCACCCATCAAAAAGGCTTTTATATAGATATGTTAGTTTCAAACCCACATTCAATAGTTACATCAAAAACTGTTAGTAAAGAAAATAAATGTTTATATATAAATGTAATTAATTATAAGTTAACTTAATAATAAATTAAAACAAGTTTCACATATAAATAACAAAGAGATCTTTAGTTTAGTCTTCGTAATTACAAATAAAAAAAGCAAAGCGAGCAAACTAAAACAATATATCATACTAAAATAAATAAAGTTAATAAAACAGAACTTTAGGATTAAAGCAAAACTTTTTTTCAGTTTTGTATTAATATTTCACACGATTTTATTTTATTTATAAGCTCCAAAATATATAGGTACGAGCATAGGGAACTTTATCTAATGAATGTTCATTGTTCATATGTACCATGTCGTTCAAAATGTGCCAATCTAGTAAATGTGAAACTGTTTTAAATGTATGACCTAACTGTATTTTGTTAGTTTTATTTTTGCTGCGATTGCTCTGTGTCGAGTAAAGAGAAGTTCAAATGCAATAGTTAAACAAAAACTACGAATAGTAATAATATTAAGGAATTTAAATATTAACTCTGGTATTTAACATTGTTACTCATAGCTAGTGTCTTGCCACACCGTATGGAATGGTGGCATTAGTGGTGGTTTCATCCGTTATATTTAATGAGATTAGTGTTATCATTTTTATATGTTTAATATTATGTACAAAGTCTAAATATATCTAAATATACCTTAGGATAATTATCACATTTTGTCTTAGAACAATCGCAACAAACTATAAATTAGATACTCACACAACAAAAAAAACACAAGCCCAAGCAATACTATCACTGCAAGTGTATGTAAACTATGACCATTATGGACAACGCCGCTACCGCCAAACATATTCTAGCTCGGAGGCGTCGTGAACTGCAACCTGCCTCACTAATATAGCTACTACTGAAATCTGAATCGAATTGTGTCCTTACGTAGTCGAAACGCAAGATGTCCGGAGAAGCTTCCTCCTGCAGCTCCATCTGTGCCTCACTGGCTTCTAACTGGGAACTCGACCGTCGCAGCAATGAGCGGATTTCTTCGCTTTCAGAATCAGAATCGGCCCAATCCTTGTTTCGTTTGCTCAGCTTCGGACTTGAAGATTCGTCCTCGGAATCCGCGCTTTCTGTCGAGCGACGTCGCATTTCTGTGAGCGTCACCTTGTGTAGTTCGCTTTCCACCCGTTTAGCGTCAACATTTCTGCGTCTACGCGTCAAGGAGTCCAGTATATCGGGCCTGTTGGCATCAGTGTATTCTAGAGAGCTGTTAACTTCATCACTGGTCAAGTTAGAGCTGTGTCTACGACGACTGAGGGCTTGCACGTTTAGCAGATCTAGCAATTCCGGAGATCGCTTGCTCCTTCTGTCAGAGCCGTCCGATTGTTTGCGACGCCTGACACCTTCGCTCTCAAGACTCGTGTTGCGAGACCGTTCCAGACTGTCCAAAAGCGATTTTTTCCTTTCGGCGCTGGACATAGATTTCTTCGGTTTTCTGGACGGGGTTTCCGGGGACGCTTTCGTGGTACGTTTGAATCTGGGCAGACTTCGCTCGCGAGAGAGGTCTGAGGTGGGGCGACGTCGCCTTGTGCCGCTCGGACTGTCAGTTTCAGGATGAGCGGACAGACTAGAGCAGTTGTCAGATTGTGAGTCGAGGAAAGCGCGGTAATCGTCCCCGAACTCGAGAAGTCTGCGAGCGGCGTCAGAGTCCGGTGCTTCTGAATACGGCTCCGAATTGTATTTTTCCTGCAGACAAAAATTGGTACATTAGAGATGAAGTAAAATTATAAACACACGTACTGTTAAGTGTCTTCTTCTAAACCAGAACGAGATAAAAAAAACGAGACAGAGCGGGATGGCGCTCTACGAAACTTTATTAGCACGTTTCCCCCAAACGGCGTACTTCTTCTCAGGAATTTGTATGTATTTCGATTCCTTGATCTCGGGAATTGTGTGTGTAGTGTAATGTTTGTATAGTAAGCAAAATAAAATCGCAACTTTGAATTTCGAGGCATAAGAAACTAATCCATTGTCTGTCTATGCCAGTGCTGTCGTTTGAAAAAGTCGTGACATTTATTAGGTTGGTTTCGAGATTTAAGGCCGATTTACACAATATATTCTTTGGTTGGTTTCGCGATTTAAGGCCGATTTACACAATACGAAATTATCCCAAACTTGTGCACAATAGATTCTACGCGGGCGGAGCCGCGGGGGGTCGCTAGTCAATAACTAATATTACGAGTATAAATGCGAAAGTGTGTTTATTTGTTTTTGACATTTAACGTTACAACGGAGCAACGGATCGACATGTTTTTTGTATGGAGGGCTGGAGAATGACATAGGCTACTTATTTATTTTATTTAAAATTTATTTTTTCATAAACAACTTATATACCGGAGCGGGTCGCTAGTGTTTTTATAACTTCACGAGTTGCCTGTTCTACAACCTGTCATTGTCTCAGGGTTTCCCTCCAGGTGGCGTTCCACCACGTTTAAGGAAACAATAAAAAACAATTTTTAAATGGACTAGTTTAGTTACCTGATAAGAGTCCCAAGCTTGTTCCGAAAATGAGCTATGTTCCTCAGTACCCGCTGTGTTGACATCAGAATCTTTATCCATACTTAAATCGTACATGCAATTTGGATCCCCCAAACTAATGGCCAGTAATGTTCTCTCCCTTTCCATGCTTTTTGCTAAACGTGGTCTGACTGGTCCACCGGCCACGCCGAGTTTAAAATTCGGGGCTAGAACTTCAGGTTCATTTTGTTCCGGTATAGCGTTTTCCTGATCTATAGTGTTGGTTATGTGCGTCTTCTCTATACGACGTTTAAGAAGTTCCTCATCGCTGTCGTTGCCAGATGTAGATGTTGTGTCGAATCTACAAAAATAATGTCATGTTTATTGATGCTAAGAGAAATAGAATGGATGTAAATGTTGAGATGTGGAAACTATAGTACAAAAGTATAATATTAATGGGATTTTTAAGTAATTATTATTAGTAATGGTATTTTTACTTGGATTAACATTGCAAGTCTCGCCATCTTAGCTCAAACTATCCTTTTCACTCACACTAATACAGGTGGTAGGTAAAGGTGTCTTCTTAGTGCAGTTTGTTGTATTATGTACTAAGTTTTTTTCTTAAAAAATCCATTAATAGGTACATGGCAGATGTGGGAATTGAACCCAAGCTGTATGTGTGCACCACCACTAAGCCAACAATGCACGTATTATTATTATATTATATATATTTTGTGAAAATATAAATAAATAAATAATTCTCCATGATGTATATAAAACTTCCTCCGCATGCATTTATATCGCAGAGGTGCCGAGTCATACACTCGCAAACATCACAGCAAAAAGTAAAAAATATATAATTACCGATTTTTTCTATTACTCGCCGAAGGATCACTAGCAGCACTCCTTTCATTCTTGTCCTCTATTTCCGGACTCAGTCTGCCACAGAACGAGAGCGACTTAACAAATCTATCCCGGCGCGCCCACACATCCTCGGTGGTGTTAGTACCGCGTCGACGCAACTTCAAGCGTTTGCGACGCAACCAGCAATGTTTATCGTTGGCTTCCACGCAGGATGTGCACGCCTCCGTCATCGTATTTGTACTGGATACATGGCCCTGAAATATTGCACATATTTTAATTTAAGACTAGATTTTGCACGTATTATTTGATATAGCTGCTCATCGCGTCCCATTAACTTGTAAATAAATATACATACATATATTAATTTGAAATCACAGACGGAGACATGCAATGCTACTGATTCATAAATTGAGTTTTTCCAAATTACAAATTATTAAAATGCATTTCCACTATTTTCAATGTAAATGATTTTTGTAATCGGGTTGACTGAGTTGACGACAATTAGAACATCTGTCCTTTTCTATCGCAGTTTCGCAAGTTTGTTTACAATTTTTTTTCTTGACACTTTAGAATGATAATAATAATGTTATTGACATTTCAATTACAACAAGTGCTAAATTAATTGAGTTTGAAATGAGAAAAAAGCTTGCGAACCTGAAGATTGACGAACATACCTGAACAGTGGTAGTGCTACTACGTAGTTTGCTGTTGGAGCTAGCGGAAGTAACGCGTTGCGGTGAAGCGAGTGTGTTTAGTGCGGTTTCTGATATAAACATGTTAGCACGAGATATAGACGCCACCACAGGCGTAGTCGTTAGTGATGCTCCCGCGCCGCTCAACTGGGACAAGCATGACACAGACCATGGCCGTGCGCCGTTCCCGCCGCGTTTCTTGCGAAGTTGCACCTAGATAATTAGTTTTCTTTACAATAGTTCGGAATAATCGGAAATATCGAAGAATGTTTTAAGGTCACCATCGGAGCGAAGTATGCGGGGCGAAGGGTGTGAATTTAGAACAAGGTGCATTCTTTGGTCAGTACATTTTGGATTAGTACATTTCGGCGTCAACATATTAGGTGTTACCAAAATAAAACTACAGAGTCCAAAATGTTGAAAAAAAAATAGGGAATATAGGACTTAACCGAGCTAAACCTAACCGAAAATCCTGTCTTAAAAGTTCTGACCGAAAAAATGGTACAGAACCTGAGGAGGAGCGCTTAGGCGTGCGAGCTGCGAGTCGTAGGTACTCGCAACTTGGCCAATGTTTTAAATAAATGTGGTGAGTTCGACTTTACCATGATTGATTCATAGAATTATCACGAGTGCGGGACCTAAAGTAGTCAATGATTCATATAGTTGTACAAGTATGCCATAAAGACCAAAGATGACCAGAAGAAATAGTTTAAAAAATGTAATTAATTAGTTAGCAGATAGAAGAACCATTGAATATTATATTATAAGTATTCGTTCATAGTAGGTACAAATATTAAATTAAGTTATGATTTTATTATCATGACTGTTTATAGAGTACTATAAAAACTCCCGTCTGAGCTCACTAATTAATCTCATAAATACTTAACAAAAAATAGGGGATACTCTTGCTTACACGACACCATTCCAAAATTTCGAAGAACTCGAGAACAGATTTTTTTATCTTCACTTTAGCCGATGGTATTTGTGAGGCTATACCTAACGAGTGGCCACTTCTGTTGAGGTATATTTAGATGGGTAAGCCTCTAAGTTTCTAAACTGAAACGGTTTTGAGATATAAACAATTTTTCCCATACATAATCGGTACAAATATTTACCTTAGCTTGGTGTGTGGGCGTCACAGTGCAGGTGGAAGTGCTCATGTCCATGGACGAATGAAGATTCCGTTCTTCAGATGTTAACGAGGCGTCAACTTCACTTTCCGTCGTGTACTCACCGGACGCGTCGTAACTCTCAGTACACTGAAAGTGGGAGGACGATAATATTTAGTTGATTGAACTATTTAGCACGTGTACTTCTACAATGCAAGTTATGTCGTATATTTCGCAACAGTTTTCGTTCTAATAGTTCCCCGGGAGTAAACGTGTGTTATCTGTTCAGAAATTTAGCTGCTAGAAAAGGTATTTAATTATAAAAAAAAATCTTTCCGGGGACTCATTCATCCGGCTCTCCAATTATTTCTCAGCAAAAAAATCACAAACAACAAAAAGGACAAACAAACCAACAACTTTCGCATTTATAATATATAATATACTTTTTACTTAGTATATAATTAGATTTAAATTTGTTTTATGTGCATTAAACGCCAGTTTAAAATTATAAATTACCTGAACGTCTTCTTTAGTCTCAGAATTCTGATTGAGCCATTCCTTAATCCGGGACATCTTGTTACGAGTCACGATCTTCCCTTCTTCCTCAAATACCAATGGTTTGAAAGCTCTCGTGATCTTCGACTTCTGCTTCGCTAAATGCTGATGAGCCTTTTTCTGAACCAACTCCTCCGCTTGGTTGACAAGTCTTTCTATATCTTTACATCTAGTATTTTCTACGCGGAGCAAGTCAGGTGTTGAGGATCCTAAGGTCGATTGGTTAGATTGTTTTTCAGATTTATTTGTATTTAAAGGCAGTTCACATTGTATTTCTAATGAGGGTATTTCAGTTCCATCTTCATTAGCGGCCTTACCACCGACGTAAGTCCATTCCTCCTCAGAAGATTCTTCTTGAGATTTTTCATCGGTTTCAATCATTTGTCTATCAGAATCGGTGTCGTGGTGTCTGAAATAAAATATAGCCAAGTGATCGGATTTCCGATTGGATTGATTGAATTTTGAGGAGTCGACCGGTTTCTTTCTCTTCACAACTGTAGGCGGTGTTCTTATATTAAAATCTTCTAGGGTCGCGGAAACATTTGCCAGATCTGAAATCAAAGAACAGATAAAACTTTACCAAAGCTAAAATAATTTAAATGGTCCACGAAATATAGTTCATTCAAAGTCACTGTTGAATCCAAGATTCCTGAAGTCTGAATATGAGTAGATACTATGTGTTTCAAATAAGAACAGGCGTGACGTTGACCGCAAAGCGACGAACTTTACCGGATTAATGATAATTGTAGATATATCTCTATCTACCTTTTATAAATATTAAAATCACAAGATGGTGCAAGGTCACGTCTATTCTTATTTTAAATGTCTTTGTATGTCTTTTTTATTAGGGTTCTGTACCCAAAGGGTAAAAACGGAAACCCTATTACTAAGACTTCGCTGTCCATCAGTCTGTCACCAGGCTGTATCTCATAACCGTGATAGTTAGACAGTTGAAATTTTCACAGATGATGTATTTCTGTTGTCGCTATAACAACAAATACTAAAAAACAGAATAAAATAAATATTTAACGGGGCTCCCATACAACAAACGTGATTTTTTTTTGCCGTTTTTATAGATAATGGTACGGAACCCTAAGTGCGCGAGTCCGACTCGCACTTGGCCGGATTTTTTAAATTAAATTTTACATAATAATTAACATTTTTAGCACATTTGCAGAACTAATAATCATATTTTTTCAACGGTTATTTCAAATTTCAACAATAAAATGACTAGCAAAGTTTGTTTACCAAATAAGACAAGTTTAGAAAAACGGACTTTACCTATTTTGTGGCAGGAAACTACGGTAACAGTTTGTCATTTGTTTTTATCGTCTCGAATGTTATTGTATTTACAAGTGAAACTGTTTACTTTCTCTGCAATGATAAATAAGGCCTATTGTTTTGAAATTCAAATAAGGTGTTGAATGAAGTCTAGTAACAATCGATCAAATGAAATTGCATATAGAAATTGTTTATATTTTTTATTGTAAGAATAGCGTGATGAATTGTTTATCATTCATTGCATTTAAAAATAAATACATTACACGATCGCGTAAATATGTTTATGGAATTTTAAATAACTCTACAGTACCTAGTCATAAATAGTAACCTAGCCTAGGATTAGTGGTACAACGTGCTGCCAAAAAGTTTTATGACTGAACTAGAAACTGCGACTAACTGAACAATAGCAAACAACTAATGAATTAAAAAATGTCAAAAAATAGTGACACTTTGTTTCATACTATAGAAATGTCACGTAGGTACGACGACGAGCAACTAGAATACAACTGGGTTAGGTGTTTATAATTTGCGACCGGTTGCTATAGCGATGGGTTTTCCAAATAAATACTTTAAAAAATTGGTCACTCGTTCAGCAGCCTTAAATGAGGAAGATTTCACTTCCGCTGGATACTCTTGGGTCGTAACGTGTGTAGTTATAAAAAATCTAATCCATACCAATAGGTCCATCAATTTGATCCACGCATGGCACAGTTTGGTCGGTGAGTGTGGGTGTAGACGAACCGCCCGTGTTGGGCACCCGACATTCGTCCGTCATGTTGCGGCGGCGCACCGAGCACACTTCCCCTTCCGAGTCAGATGTGGAGCGACACCACGAATACACTGTCACGTCTTGCTCCTCCTGAAACAGATTAACACATATTTATATTACAGTCTAGCAACCCATCTTGGCTTCGCCCGTGGAAATTTTGTGACATAAGAATTTATCCCCAAAGGTTTCCGGGATAAAATGCAGCCTATGTCACTATCCGGCCCTCCAAATATCCGTTGCTTTGTATTGACGTGAAAGAAGAACAAACAAACACACTTTCGCATTTATAATATTAGTTAGAAAAATATAAAGAAAAAGACCTCAATAGAACCAAATAGAATTTACCACTCGTTAGTTAGCCCTAAAATTTAATCGGCTAAATGAAGAATGCAGACCAACAAAAAAAGATGGACAGATCACCACGGTCGAGTCAGATTGAGCGCTTGAGTCCATCGACCCATAAAAGTCGTATAGAGCTCAATCTTATACTTTCCGGCTTATTTATTTGGCACTAGTTATACGTAATACATGCTCAACCACGTCTCGGCACATACCTAGCGAGGGCTTCACTTCTATCGACCGTCGTGATCTACCTATATTATTTGTTGGTCTGAGACGAGGAAGAGGCAACGTGTAGATAAAATGTATTGGTACATACCTCAGAGCAAGATTCGCGACTATCCGGCGTGAGAGCCCGCGAGCGAGCATGTGGAGGCGAGGAGCGTAGCGGTCTCCGCGGCGATTCCTTCCTACTTAGTCGACGCTGTTTCGGCACTGGCTCGTAGTCACTATCGCTGGCAACTTCCACTGGGAAAGCTCCCTGGAAAATTAGAATATATTCATTACTATAAAAAAAGGCGTCAAAGTAAAATTAATGCAGTAGAAAAGCGGTCTGATTTGTGATCTTAGTCGCGTCGCATTGACTGCTTTCCAAAAGATGTGATTAGAGAATAATGTTGATGATTGAAAAGGATGTTGTGAGTAAAATGAAGAAAAGTCTAATTTGGTTTGTTTGTATACATTGAAAGAATGAAGGATATAAGATTGTTAGGTATATTACAGAAGTAAAAGGAAATTCCAGCATCTAAGATTTGGGCAGAGGATTTTTCCAGAAGAAATAGCATTCGATTGTCTCTCTCTGAATACTGCTTGACAATTTATTCTAATCATATTCACCATCCCTTTATGCATTGCGGCGTAGCCAGAGACACTGGTAACTATAAACTAGATAGAATAATAAATAATATTTAATAGGTGTGGAAATAAAAATAAGTCTGCATGTATTATAGTTGGTTTTGGGAATCGATTACTCAGCTTTTATGGAACAATTTAGGAATGTTTTAAATTGTACTAATTGTTCCTGATTTATCTCACACCTAAACTTAATTGCCGTATATCGTAAAATATAAAAACATCCCCATAAAGACAAAAATAAAATTTATCTATTCACATTAATTGAAAATTGTCTTTGATTTATTGTAACAATAAAAGCTTTAACTATTTAGGGTCTCCTAGTAACCACAAATCATAATAGAAAATCCCACACGCGTTCAATAATGTAATTTATGAGGACACTGGCGTACGGTCACAAACCCTTTACATAATTATTGACCCTTTATAAGTATTAATTCTAACCAAAATTAAATTAGGGGTGCAATATTTTATTTAAAAAGTTGATGAAGTGAAATAAACTACGGGAAAGGATGGGATAATATATAGAAATCAGCAAACTTTTATTCATTATGGGGAGTTGGCAAAGTGAACAGCACTTAACAAACAGAGGGTTAAACTGTAAGTAACGGGTGGTCTATTAATATTTGGGGGGTTCTATTCACGTGTAATTTGATTAGTAAAGTAATGTTATTGCAAACAGAATTTATATATATATAGAAAGATAGACTAGGAAAGTAAAGCATTAGACGTGAGTGCTTGATGACTCTAAACTAAAGATTTGATAAGAAAGAAGTGTCATAAATCCTAACTGGCCCTAACTAATATTATAAATGCGAAAGTGTGGTTGTTAGTTCAAGGAAAACAGAACGAGGGAGGTGAAAATATGACAATAGGTGCAGCATTATTTCCTAGTACAGAAAATTACCTGATTGTCAATCTTGGCAAGACAGGCTTCTAAGTGACACTGCCACTCGATGGCTCGAAGATACAGGAGCTGCCAACGTCGCTCTTGCGCACGCGCAGCGTCACCGTCGCCGCACAGCCGCACAACTGAGTTCACGATCCGCCCGTGGCATTCCACGTCACGTTGCAATACCTACAGAAGAAGTACATAATTAGAAAATAGTGCAACAAAAGGAAAAATAATGTCTAAATTATTATTAACTAATGTCGAAGTTTGATACAAAATGGATTCTCAAATTATATCATTCGACCTACATTGGCTACAGACGCTACAGTAATGCATTCCAAAAGTTAAGAAACCGTCTCTGTATTATAATACCTAATACAAATACATTCAGATAATATTTTAAGAACATCAATAGCTACAAAATGTACACAGTAGAAATAGATGGTTTTAAATTCTACTTTAGAAACGAGAAATGTAACGATATAATCAACAGTACGGAATGTTATCGGGTAAAAATCTACGTTTCGGAAGTGAAAACTTGGTCGAACAATTAAATTGTTGACACTGCAAGATGAGGTAGCAAAAAGAACCAATCACAAGCAACAATGAAAGTGGTCAGAAATAGATGGAGGAAAACATTTTAAAGCTTTAAGAAAAAGTGCTGGATACAAAGGGCAAGCGGAACGTGCCTTCATTGCAAGAATACATGGGGCAATAGACCGTGACCACCGCGCTTGTTTTTTGCTTATAAAATAAAAAAATGCGACATTTATCGCAACATAAAAAGAAAATTACTACTAACTTAAAACTTTAAAAAGCAAAACAACGTATGGATACAATGCAATAAGTTAATTATAGAAATATATAAGAAACAACGAAAATTAGAAACTACAATAGAGTAATAAAGTATAGATAAAATGCCTTGGAAATATTGCGTAAATTTCAGGTAGCAGACTGAATATCACCGGCACGATAACAACAAACTACGAATGTATCTTTAATGACGATCAATGCATTCGCGCCATATTTCAAGTTATCTGATTGAATAAACATATCATCAACATAAACAATGCGTCGATGACTTGCAGGCGCATACCGCGGTGGGTGAAACCGCGCTATAATGAGATGCATTTCGTAACTAAGTCTATGCACCGCCAGAATTACCATCCGTCGAGATAGATGCAATGATTACGATGAAATTACAATTTATCGAGATCGTTCAGTATGATGATTTTCATTCATCTATGGGAAAACTTATTACCGTACGTCATTCGGCATGGCCGTCTTATTAAAGTTAGATTTTAGAAAGTTTATAGGCCGCAATGAGCAGTAAATTTTATTTCGTTTTCTGGCTACGATTGTGACGACAGGTAATGTGCATGTAGTAATAGTTTTATTGCTTATAAGTTATAACATAATATGTTCTATTATATCTGTTCCTAATGATTCCTATTCAACTACACTTTGTGTTAAGTATTGGCTATTTGCTAGATTTAACAATATAATATTGTTGAAAAATTAATCCATGGGCATGATATTGTTATTGCAATATTTGTAAAAGCAAATAAACAATTGATTGTACCTTCAAGTATTAAAAGTAAATTACACGACTAAACCTAATCGTGACTTAATCTAAAAGAGGTTTTGTTGAAGTTCACCATAGTATATAAACGTTCAGGAATTCTTTGAATGATTTGTCCTACCTTCACGATTGGAGAAAGTAAGGAATGTTCCTTCTGATATTGTATTTAAAATACCTAATCTTGATATTCACTTTGAGAGATGCAACAAAGATAAACCTTTATTATTTACCAAACAATATGTATTTAACGAAAGGTTGGAGGTTAACAATTAACATTACCTCTCTGAATGTCAATTTGAAGATTCGTGATATGGCGTCATTTAAGAATGTTGACTACGAGTTTATCTTAGCGGGTAAATTATCCAACAAGAATACCAAGATCTCTATTGCAACTACATTAGAAATCATAGCACTACATGCATCAATACTATTTTACGAAATAGTACATTTACGTGGAAAGATGAACTCGTCACCATAGCGAGGGGGCGTTTGTGATGTTAACCCTACGAACAAACAAGCATGACGGTGCCCTTAAAAGCAGCTGTGTCTAAATTGCCGCCTGCATCAGCAAGCACGGATATTCGTTCACGATCAACTTACTTAACGTTCGTAAAAACGTGCTCAACTTCTAATGGATGAAGCCCGAATCAGTTTTTTTTCACCATCCGTCACCTTACAATTGCTTTGCGTAATACAGTATCGCGCAATCTGCGAGAAAATCGTGGATCATGCTTTAAATTGATTTAATGGCATAATACGATATGCCACCAATACATTTATGAAGTTGGAATTTGGAAGTACTTACCTCAAGTACTTAACTCACATTTTATGGATTATTCTATCTATCTATCTATCCATCAGCCTTATATCCCAAGAGAGATGTAAGAGACAATCGAATGCCATTTGGTACGATCCTGACATTACCTCTTTCGCTTCTTTTATATTCATCTTACCTTTCATACATGCTCGGCGATAGTGTGTACTTTTAATATTGCCATCGATCAATATATTTTTATATGTTTAATAAAAGTACACCTAGGTCTTCATCTGCCAGCATTTCCTTTCACTTCAGCCATATAAATATTTTTAGTCAATCTTTCATCCTTCATTTTTACAACGTGTCCAAATCAGCTTAAACAAATTTTCTTCATTTTAGTCACAACATCATCTTTCACTCCGCATTCTTCTCTAATGACATCGTTCTGGATGTGGTCAATACGCTTTATATCACACATTCTACGTAAAGACCGCAATTCCACTTCATACCCTATGGCAATTTTTTCTCAGTTAATACGAATTACAGTAGTTTAGTACATAAAATAAAGAATACGGTTTATTAATCAAATAACATTTTCATTATGCTATTTAATAATCCACCTTCCACAACGGTACATGTTGCGAAATGTATTTAGTAAGGATGAATTTCAAGGTGTGTGGTTTTGTGCGAGCAAATCGCAGGGTACCCTTTACCGCATGTTGAAACCACTCATCAGAACACAATATTATGATAGACCAATTCCATACCACAATAATTTCAGTGACTGTTCGGCTTTACTTGTGCTAGTCTAGAGCTGCATGAGATATGTGAGACGTTGTGAGTAATTGCTGTTATTATGTCTTGATTCGTTGTTGCGAATACGTCTCTGCAAGCTGTCATTCAAATTCTTTTTTTTACCGTGTACGTCTAATTCGTTTTAATATAATTACATAGAACAATATACTTGGATGCCTCGAGGCAGATAATAGCAATCGTCCCTAAATGCATGGAATAAAACAAGCACAAGCAGCAAGTTCAAGTTAGTTATAGTAACCGTGGTCACGCGATTAATTTGATCTGATAGGTAGCTATTTTGGGTTTTTAGTTTACCTACAGTTTAAACAGAATTAAAAGTAATACATGATGCCGAATAAGACGTAACTATTATCTAATATCTAGGAAGTAACTATGCTTTTTGCTTATTATGAATTGGCAGGCTTTTCCTTTTTCTAAAAATGTAGTACCAAAAAAAGCAACAGGCATTCTACCCGAAACTCTTCTCGCGAAAGTTTCGCGTCAAGGTCTGCGGCGCTGGCGCATGCCGTCGGTGTCATCGGCCGAGTATGCCGGCCGGATTTAGTTGAACTGCAGACGGAAATAACCAAAGTATAAACTACATCAATATAATACTACAGGGATAATGAAATGAATACTTTGGTTTCTTCAATGTCAGTTCCTAATAAACCGGAAAAAAAGGTTTTGCATTTATTATTTCAAGCGTTACTGCTAATGTTGGTACATTATAGCCTATGGGTGCTAAAGTGATGTCGGCTAAACTTAACATTAAACTAAAACCAAAGGAAATAATGTCAAGAATTAGTTAAAAAACGGAGAGAAACTAAGATCAATGATCAAAACTAAAGCTGTTTACTGGCTATGCCAAGCCGGTACAGCCGGTAAATTTTAGCCATTACCTTATGTATATCAAGACTTATATGGCACTGTACTGTTGTCAAAGTAATCAAAATTAATGTGACATCATTATCGATGCTCGTGTATCTGGTCGGATTTAGCATCTTCCGCCTGCGCCACATTCAATTCAATTAAAAGATCCATTGTGCGTTTCTGGGACTCGGCTCATTGTGCGGTCTAAACGTGAGAAATTGATATCAAGGTCCGTAAATACAGTACCTACACGGCTACACAGCTTTTAGGCCCGGAAGATGTAGCATCAGATTTTTATACAGAGGTTATTCCATTATGAATAAATTGAGGAAGTCGATATTTACAATTGAAAGTTTGTCTGATATCTATGATATAATCCGTGATTGTCACGATTTCAGAATGATCGTTATAGATTTCTCTACAAAACATGGACACATTTACCACGTTGCAAGTGGAAAAATGGGCTGTATGTTACGAATGTTTATACAGTTTCGTTTGATTGAGGAAATAAGATCAATTATTTTGTCCAGCATCCGACAAATCAAGATCGATTAGAAGAAGCAAGCGACCTTAGAGACGAGAATTTCTTTGAGCCACCGCTGGATCGATAAATCAAATGGTGGAGAAATCCATCTAAGCTGGACCGTTATAAAATGGGTTATGTCACCGTATAAGGAGGCAGAGTGCTGCCGCGGACGTGCGACCGGCTAGCCGACTACGAGTGGAATGTGCAATTTTCCCAGTATCCTCTAGTTTAGTAAATTTGCAATAGTGGCTTTTCTATATCGTACTCTTGATATAGAATCCGTTTGATGAAGACATAAATAATGTCAACCGAGTATAGAATGTACCATATTTAGGAAACTTTCCTCTTGTTAGTAGATATTTTATTATCGTCATTTGAACGGTAAATTTAAAGGTTTGTCTTTGAAAAACCTGATCTTGTTGCTTCTTCAAATGAAAAAAAGTTATTGAAAGTACCATTTTTTCGGTCAAAACTTTTATAGAGAATTTTCGTTTAGGTCTTCCTGTAAACTATAAGAAAGAGCCTATATTCCCTTTTTTTTATAGACTTGCAAGTTTTGGAGATAACGGCGGGAACGGTTTACTTTAAACTATGCATTTTAAAATTATAAAAAAATATTTGTATTCCTTATAACGAGGCTTTTTATTTGATGCGTTACATGATGCATTTGTAAAAAGAATTTTATATTTTAAATTTTCTCCCAAAATCGAGATTCGATTATTTACGCTTGATTGGGTCATGAAACTACATATTATGTACCAAGTTTCATTTTTCGTCCAGTAGATTCAGAGAAAATAAGTTGTGACAGACTAGACAGACACATGAGATGACCATATAAAGTATAAGGGTATCCCTATTTTCATCGGAGATGTTCGGAACCCTAAAAAGGAATTGATATTTTTTTTGATAGAAAACAATAGATATTGTGGTTACGTGAGAACGCTGAGAACTTCCGCAATACCAGTAGTCTCATAATCTTATTAGTTATCACAACAGAAACAGATATCAAAATAAAAACGGTAACCGTTGCCGACCCCAGGGTACCTAGCGGAAAACAAATTCTCACTTAGCCGAAGATTTAATACATGACGTATATATATACTAATTTAATATTTTCCATCAATATGGAACTGCTAATACATATCATCGCTCATTTATATAATAACAACGTATATAAAAGCTACTCAGGGGCAAAACCCATCAAACCAGTGATTCTTTTTAATTTTTTTTCTTTCTTCACGGGTTGCCTTTTTGCCTTACAGCTCCCGAAACCGTGTTACGAGTCCAGGGTACCCAGCGGAAGACCAAGTCTCCCTTGTTTAGCCGATGGTATTTGTGAGGCTATACCTAACGAGTGGCCAGTTTTGTTGAGGTATATTTAGGTGGAAAAGCCTCCAAGTGCGGTTTGTCGGATTATGTACATAAATTTTAAATAAAAAAACCCATTGGTACATGGCCGGGATCCGGTATCGCCCCCGTGGTCTGCCTAGTTAATACCAGACGTCTTAACCACTCGGTCACCGACGCACCTAACCAGTGATGTCCTAGCCAAATGGAATATAAGAATAAGGTAGTGCAATCGCCAGTGCGACATATCTTGGTATATCAAATCTACATGAATTGACATAAAATATACGAAGTTCAACAAGGATAAGATCGATTCCCACACTAGGTCTATAAGAACATCATACGGCGAATGCGCAAGACCGAGTACGAGTAATTGACTTAAATTGACATAATAGTGGTCGCTGTAACGGTTTGCGAATAATCTGTAATTAGTACGTCCAGTCCAGCCAGTCTATATGGGCAGCATTACGACTCGCATATGTACGGCGTATTAGACGTAATAGTGTAATGAAAATGGCTTTTTCACAAATGGTTAGCGAGTCGAAGGTTTTTGCAAGTGTATATACAGTTACTAGTAGACACGTAGGACAGATGAACGTGCGGCTATTATACTTGGAATATGTTTTATCATTTGTAAAATTCACACTACTCACATCTTCTCGCCTAGTTTCCTCAGGGGTAGGTCGAAAGAAATGAGCACCACCGCTAATACAGATATTTCTAGTGCTGCTTTACTTTAGTCACAAGTAGATATTTCATTGGACGATAATAATAAACAAGTCGAAACATTACTGTAACATACTGTAACACAACATAGTATTTGAGAAGATGTCTGCGGAACAGTAGAATCAATCAAACAAATAGTGATTGATGAACGGATATTACAACTGGGAGTTAATTGGGGAATTTGGTGCTATAACCTTTTTTGAACTACTAGAGTACGAAAACAACATAAAGGAGTTGCGCCGTATTATTTAGGTATCATTGTCTAATTTCGATACAAATTAGTAAATTTAGCATTTTAAGAATAAGATAAAAACTAATATAAAATGCATGAGCACTGATCAAATATTTAGAAGAAGAAAACACGAGAAAGCCTGGTTATATGTCAATCACAGAACTCAATGCTGACTTGAAAAATCACTGAAAAGCAAGAAATAATAAAATATATCGTCGTTGAATTTGAAGACGGTTGTTGCCATATTAGGCTACAAAGTACCTGTTAGGTATAGCCTTAAAAAATCTTCGGCTGGGGCCGGCAACGGTACCCGGGAGCTGTAAGGCAACCTGTAAAGATTTTTTTTAGTACATGTTTGTTTGTAATTAATTAGTGAAATTTACAGCTTATAATTTGGCACCAACCGTCTTTAAATTCAACGACGAAATATTTAATTATTTCTTGCTTTTCAGTGAACAGTTTTTGAAGTCGGCATACTTTTTGTTGTAAATAACATCATAATATTATATCATTACAAACATAAATCATCGAAATCGGCATACATTTTCATAGACTTATGACTAAAATTGTCTGAACAATATTTTGAGAAACAATACACATTATACATAATAATATATTAAGTATAGAAACCTATGTACCTAATATTCTTTTATTGAGGGCGCTACGCCTCACATCATGCTACCTATATTCCAGTCCGTTTCTGCACCCCTACCTACACATTGAAAGGTTGCAGGGAGAACAGATATTTGAATTTTATCGTTCCTTTGAGGGTAATAACAGTCTGCGTACAAAATTTCAGCTTTCTAAGACTACAGGATCGGTCGCCTACGCATAACTGTACTTCAGACATTCCTATAAAACCAATATCATAAACCACTGACAATCAAGCAATCACATTTTTTTTATTTTCCGGGTTTCCGTGTTAGCGGCGACAAGGTAGTCAGCCCATCTGCCTGCTGATCTTCACAAGTCTTCCATTTAGCTACCTAACCAGACTTATGGTAAGAAATTAAGTCACTGCTCTATGTTGTGTCATGCAACCCCCCCCCCCCCCCCCATATACAGCGTTGATTTGATTCATAGTAATTCATACACGGATTTATCACTTCGGCTTCCAACATGTAATTATTTCATGTAAATATTGTAACTTGTAAGTAATCGTGAAAAAATACATCTGATGCATAATTTAAGACGAGCATTGAAGTTTTTTTAATGAATTTTTGGGCCACTAGGGCCGCACAAAAATTGCCATAGCGGTCGGTATTTCACGACCACAAGGCGGGGTATTGGTAAAGTTTTCAACTAGCAATAATCGCACCTCGGATTAACCTCATTGGTTACGATATTGCCTCTGCGCAAAGTCAAATGTAAAAACCAATCGTTTACCCTATATATTTATACGCGATGTAAACGTGAGTGGCATATACAAGTAACGACGCGCCATCTCTTGGCGGTAGCCCGAACTAAAGTACTAGACTTTTTGTTGGTTTGATGGCCTGCGTTATATTAATTTTAAAAAGGTAATGAATAAAAAATTGCAAACGAAGGATTAATAAAAATAGTTATTCAAATGAATAGTATTTTAGAAATGACAAGTTATTCAACAATAATAATATAACACAACAACATTACAACACGCTTTGAACAATCGACATTTGGAATTTTTATTTTGACAACCGTAAAAAATCGTGATTATGTCACTGATCGAAATATTGTTAATGAATCTAACATTTCGAATATTAAAGAATCCATGACGAATGAACTTCTTTATAAGTGCACTTAGCATAATCATTTGACGATTCTGTCTTCTCAAGCTTTTGGTGTTGGTAAATAAAGTATATAAGTACTTGGGCAACATAATAATAATATATATTATTCTAATACAACAGTCAGCTTTATAAGTGACAAAGAAAAAGCGCAAATGTGTGATTTACGCTATATCTTGATAAGAGTTAACGAGGCGTTAATGTATAAATAAATGTCGCTCTTACACGAAGTTCATTTTATGTGTAACCGGTTATTACATTCGTGTTTAGTTGACTGAGAAAATTCAAGGGAAAGCCGGAAACACAAGCACGGCTTAGACAAATTTTATACATTTCATATTTGGGACTGATAATAATTTTGCTGATAAAATGTACACAAATAATGTTGCTGAAGTAAAAATCGATACAAAAAGTAATCGGGCGTCACGTATCAATAGTGATATCATTGGTTTCTATGACAACGATCGAAAAGTAGGGGGAAAGTTAGGTGAAACAATAAATTATGATATTGAACGGCTATACGTGCATAAATAAATTATAATCTCCAATCAATAGTAATAGACGTTTGTCTGCACCGATGCCGGTGAAGTTAACAAGAAACAATTATTTTAGGTATTGTAATATTTGTCCTAGAAAGTGTAACCTGAGTAGTGGTAATGTTCATTTATCCTAAGGGAAAATAAATACTGTCTTCAAAAGAGTATAAACAGTTAATAATATGATAATTTTCTAAACCGCATTTTGACAAACATCTAAGAGAAGCCGCAGCAGGTACTTAAACTGTGGTTAAATGTTGCTAAACCTTAGATGAGTCATCCTAACAGAAGTGAGTTAATTGTGTGGAAATACAATAAGGTAGGAGGGAGTTTAATTTCGTCTTCTTTAGTTAAATTACAACCGCAGATTTATGTGCCAAAATGCAAAGATTACTAAATTAATTGCCGTGGGAGTTTGATGGTATAAGATATAGTTACTCATATCAAAGTAGTCAAAGAACAAAAATCGCTGAGCCGGGTAATATAATTAAAGTGAGGGGCTGTACTCGAATTAACCCATATTACAAACATTGTCTAGGCAATTTACTAGATAATGTTACACCAGCTATATTTTCTAAAAATTAGTCGGTGGCACATAATAAAACTAAAACCTTATTTGACCTAATTCGATAATAAAAGATTGTAGATAGAGCAAGTGAACAAGAAAATGCAAGTACAAGACACGTGCAAGGTACGATGCAGCTGCGTATTGTTGAGCAATCAAATGCACCCCACGTTTAAAATTAATAGTAAATCGTGGCACAATAGCTCAATGTCTATAATATTTTAACGAGTAGGTATATATTTTGAAAATTTCGTTTTAATAAAATCTGAATCTATTTGGATTTATTAGTTCACCTAAAACGGGCACGAAATATATTATTACCTACAGTCAAGAAAATGCGTATTTCTGTAGATTGTTTCCTCGGGGATGATCCGCAAGAAGAATAATGAAAATACATAATACAATTAAAATGCTATCTATCTATTATCACGCCTTTTATCCCAAAAGTAAGCAGAGACAATGGAATGCCATTTGCTACGACCATGACATGCCCCTTTCACATCTTTTATATTCATTATACTTTTCATACATGCTCGGCGATTGTGAGTACTTTTAATATTGCCTTCGATCAATAAATGTTTTATATGTTTAATAAAAGTATGTACACCTAGCTCGTCCTCTGCCAGCAATTCCTTCCACTTACGTCATATGAACCTTTTTAGTCAATCTTTCATTCTTCATTCTTTTAACCGTTAAAAATTCAACGTGTCCAAACGAACATAAACTACTTTCCTTCATTTTACTTAAATGTTATTCAAACGATACCTAACAACTAAAATAAAGAAAGCAATACACACACACACGGTCTTGACATACAAACAACAAATTGGATAGAGATATCACGTCAAATGTATTTAGGTAGCATGTGTGAATGAAAGGGCACCTTTATAGTTATAGTGTGTATTGGGGAAGTTTCTACCGAAGTCCGAATCAGAATATTTATGGATGAATGCAACATTTGATATCAAATATCAATAGCCAAAAAAATAATGAAGGCAACTCGAAAAGAAGGCAAATGCCAATACTCTGTTTTACTTCTTGTTTTTTCTTGATATTATACTTATTAGAGTTATTAGTTACAGCACGTCGACTTGTGGTTTCAATGTGTGTTTTCAATTACCTGCAACAAATAGAAAAACTTTTTATAATAAGTTAGAGGTAATTATAGTATCTTATAGTTAAATTAAAGTAATTATCTTGTTCAAATGTAAATTTATCATTTTTCTTTTATATTGGTAAATAAATATGAGTAACTCATCCATCATTAAATACATCAACTATACTTTCGGTATATTTGAATAGTCAATGCAATCATATTATGTCCATGCTTCAGCAGACTTGTTTTAATTCTCGAAAGTCCACTTGCACTTGTCTTGATTAATATGGCCAACTAGCTGCTAAATCTGATCATTGTTACCACTGTCTCCAGTCCCAATGGATGTTTGTATAAAATGGTCATAGCGTGCGGTGGAATGTTGAGTAGATGTTAGTCAACTTCTCAGTAAGTTCGCCCTAAGAAAGGCTTCACACGGTATTTACGTTTGACCGGTTCTCTTGTTTAGTAAACACATAGAAACCTCTGCAAGTATTAATTTAATCAACGCTTTTCTTTAATTACACGACTTGCAGCAAAGTTACATATACATGTGATGTGAATATAACAATATAATAATCGGTTTGTTGGATCGTTTGCACCTGCGGAGTGATCTCGAAAACTATTGGATGTTTTAGTGGATTTTAGTTGCCTTTGACTAGGTAGAGGTTGAGTGAGGCCGTTGTGCAAATAAAGTAAGCTCTTTATAGCTTAACGTTAATTCCTTAAAAAAACATAGTCATTATTTCATAGCCATGGCATCATTTTAAGCTAATTTGAGAAATGTGACAGGCATTGTATCCCAAACTCATTTACGAACGTTAGAATAGGTGGTAGCAGCTAATATTTTTCATAGTTTCCTCAAATGACGTCACAAATGTCACCCGGTTACAAAGTGTTATTACACAAAAAGTACACACAAAAACTATTGTCAATATCGTTCCCCGTGAAGATCGAAGTGCTAACGAAGATTTTTTTGTTTGCAAGTTAAATTTCCACAAATTAAAGCCTTTCCGAGAATTCTAATCATGATGCAATAGTTATTTTTTTACATATAATTTACCCATCCGGTCAATTCCCATAGTTAAACAAATTGACGGATGAACGGAGATAACTGGGAACCCCGGGGTCAGGCTTCTTCCGGTGCCTTAAGCAGTAATAAAAATAGTTCAAATATTAGTTAGGTAATAACAAAAGACTACTAATGACTCTATTGACAGTTGTATAGCGTTAAAAATAGGTAGTCAGTCACTTTAAATTTTATAATTACATTATAGTCTTATGATGATAAATTGCTATAGGCCACTTATTATAACGATGTTGCCGTAACATAATTGTAATAGAAGTGACAAAAAGCAGTGAATCCGCAAGCCAAAGATGAGTTCTTCTAGAAAATATTATAGCAAGCTTAACGAGCAAGAAACAAAGTATGGATAGGAAACCAATTGTCGCCTGTGTAACGAAAAACAAAATCTCTAGTCATTAGTGCAAGTAAAACCGGTTGAAGGGTATAAAAAAGTACTCTCACACCGGATTGAAAACCAGCACGCACGTCGCGAAATGTGGGTAATAAGTTTAGGTGAAACTAAGGCAAGTGTTGCGAAGTAGGAATGTCTAATTGTAAACAATGTTCGCACATTTAGCGTACCTATGTAATGAATACTGTAAAAAAAATATAATTGAAGAGCATTTTCACAATCCGTAGTAATTTAAAGTTCATTTTATTTTCTTAAGAGAATTCTAATCAAATTGCATACAGGACTTAAAGATATCAACAATACCGTAATATAAGCTTTACACTATTATGGCAGAAAAACATATCTTCTATGAATTGCACCACACGAGACTATACCTATAATTTGTTATTGGGGCGCTCGGAATGCCGAAAACATAAACATAAACAAACAGTGTGTGTTAAATTAGCGGCATTCAATTTCAGTTATGCAACAGGGTTGTCAAAAACATAACTTTTAATGGATTAAGAAATATATTTCACTAGTCTTTCAATCTCTGGAAGAAATTTTTAATTTGTAGTTTTGAGATTTTTTTTAATTATTAAGTTATATTATTATTGTTTCACTAGGTACCCTGAGACGGGCGCACCCGTGAAATATTGAAATTATTTTACCCTAATGATAAAATATGTATAAATAAAAAAACACTAAAAGAAAATTAAAAAATGTAATAAATATAAACGGTAGAGTACACAGATAGTTAGAAAGCAAAGGACGTAGAATGTGATTTTCTAAAGAAAAAGAAAATAATTTCATAAAGTACATCTCTAAGTGGAAACATATATAGCCCATCAATAACTACCACTCTCGAAATTAGTAAAACAAGAGCAGAATAATGTTAAACAACCCTACGTTATAGGAAACAAGTTCAGTGACTTAGAGCTAATAATAAAATTACATTGAATCACAATCCAGCCCACGATATTTACTAATGCATTTACGATACCCATGAACTAGGCGAGGAACGTGGTGTTAATTCCACGTGCTTTTTACTGCATGTGTTGTAAGATAAACCGGCTAGGAAACATTACTACTACGAGTGTTGATATCATAAGTTTTTTATTTTAAACGTAATACAAAGCATAAATATTTATGGATTTTCCAACCATTTGTTTTGTTAGACACGATCTCTACAGAGTAGAGGTTCCTTTAGCTGTTTGTAGAGCCACATGATGTACGAGATAATCTAGTACCTAATGAAAATAATGTTATGTATAATCCATTAATTTTAAGGGACCAGACATCAATTTTACTTACAACAGAAATAAACTAATTACATCCAATTGACACTATATCAATCAATGTCGCTGCCGCTGTGTTACGTAATGCGACACCAATGGGAAAATCTCTAAGTTTTCCTGTAGGTAATAGATACGGTCGTATTTTTATTACATTACCAGCGAGCGATATGCTTCGACATTAAAAGATGAATAAAATATTTATGTACATTTTTATCTTCGAAAGTTGAGAGTTTCATCACAATCCAGTCAGCAATTATTTAGATACTGGGTTTAATTTTAAAATCACATATAGACACCACAATTTTATTTATTTGCATAGATTACTAGCAATTAAAATTTGAGAACGTATTTCCAGTATTTTCTACTTTTCTAATCATTGACATTATGGACATTGTGAGTACACTACAGCCCGCCTACACAGGTGCTTGTTTAGCACAAGTAAAGTAAAATGAAATTACGTCATATGGAGAGAGTTTATAATTATTATTAATTTGAAACTTTTGTCCACAACTTTGCTTACTTACACAAAAATGTTTTACAATTGCTGTATCATGACATGTCAAACTCCTTTCTCGAAAAGATTTTTAATATAGAAATGCGTAATCATATCATATAATAGGATATAATCATCATCAATCAGCTGTTATGACGTGATTAATAAGAAGACATCACTATTTATATACCATTATCTATATTATTAAATACTTGTCAAGTGTACTCAGAAGCAAATCGATGAACTGATTAAATAGTAATTGATTCTAAGATAAAGACCTATCTATGTGAACACAACACTAGCAAAAAGTATACACGAATAAAAGAAATTATTTTGCATTTCAGTAGAGAAAGTTTTACAAATGGACGAAGTTCGACCGTTATTAACCGTAAAACATAATCAGAGAGAACATTGCGGTAGCTGCGGTAAAGTTGCTGTGCTCGAGTTTCGAGTAGTGCCGGCGGGTTAGCGTGGCCCTACCTATCACCAAGTTAAAGAGACAGGCGCCTCGAGGTCTGTGGTCCTTTATTTTACCGTTTACTTTACTGGTCTGTAAAACCGGAGCTTTCTGCTCATTTGTCCTAAAGCTACAGTCCAAGGTAACAACAAACATTACGACGATGCAGATAAGAATTTTTATTTGATATTTTGATACTTGGCTTGTCAATCTATTGGATATTTTCTATAGTACTGTATATAAAACTCAGTAAAACAACAAAACTGTAAGAAAATACCTCAACCAGATAAGGCAATTTGTAGAACAACAATTTCAAACGCGCTCTAACACTGGTAGTGGAGGCCTTAAATCATGACATTCACGATCCAACATCTAGTACACAATCTGCAAGACAAATTGAGCCATTTCTTACGAGTTCAACGACGTTAAACTGACGGATATGAGGTGAGTTTTGCACGCCGTTCCTACGGGTGAGCAGAAGGGCGTGTAATTTGTTGTAGATCGATCCATGAGCATAAAGGAGATGACAGCAAAAAAGATTTAACCTAAACGGTATTACTATATGTAAGAAGCAACATATTTAAACATTAAACAAATGTAAACAAGAACTGATCAACTCCTGGACATGACAGAAAACGGTCCATTGAACATACGATAAATAAAATATTAGCATGACCAATTCATACAGATTTCATTCTACTTTATGGTAACCAATTCTAAATCCGTTAAAATTCGTAAGCAGACATACCTATGTAATATAAATTTTATTACTGAACGATGACAAAAGTTCGTTTTCAGAAGGTCAATAGTGTAACGATGATCTCATATGACGGCTGCGTCTGAGCAAATCATAAAATTACTTTTAATTCGAGGGCTACTTCTTGATGACATACCAAGGTTGTTTCTTTTATTTCCTATTACAATTGGTCTATACTCAACATGCACAAGTTTTTTTAGTTTCTTTTGTTTGTTCACCTTCCTAGTATATTTTTTATATATTTAATTGTAATGGAACAGGAAAATGGATGTGGTAATAACGGAGGGCACAAAAACACAAAGATAGCCTCTCTGTGACATTTGCAATGATGTAGATTGAATAAGATTAAAACAGACAGGTAAGAGTTAAGACTTAGTGTACATTACGATAAACGATCGTGAACAGCTAAAAAAATCAGGTCATAGACTTAAAATAATCTATATAGAGAGAGAGAAAGATAACAGATCTTAGTCAATAACACGAGTTAGATTAGAAATGCCAACCATTAAACTTTATGTCGTTGTAAAGCAACAAATTTTATTAGTAGTGTAATCGGGAATAAATCTTGATTTACACACCTATGTCAGTCAGTACATGGTAATTAACCTACATAGTCAATAACTGCTATAAAGTAATTAATACTTTTGCCTGCTTCACCACAAATAGATCTTCCCAAGGCTGTTTTCTCCCAATATTGAATATAAACATACAAACATTGCGACACATTTTATTTTAATCCTTTTATTAACTGGAGATTCAGATTAATCAAATGTTCATCGACTCTCCACATTATACAACTATAGCGACCCCACCCCCGGTTTCAAACGGGTACAATATTGATTTATAAAAATTGTAATACCAACACCATTATTACTACTTATTATATTAGAGATAGATTATGCTACTGCGAATTCCACATATTGTGTTATATCTCCGACAGATTATACAGCGTACGCCGTACGCCATGAAAACGTGTAGAAGCTACTGACTTAATTCACTAATACTGTTAATGCTCAGCTCCTGAACATGATAGGTCCATGTTTAATACTCGTAAACCTTCCTCGTGAATCAACCAATCTAATGGAGGAAACCGCATCAAAATCCGTTTGCTTGAAAAAGTCACAGACATACACAGACGGCGGCGGACTTTGTTTTATAATATGTAGTGAATAGTAGTGATTTACTATAAAAATGTATGTTTTATCACGATCACCGTTTTCTACGTGCGATATAATATCTAAAGAGTGAACGTAACTGGGAAAATTACAGTATCATTTACTGAAATTATTAATATTAGCCGAGTAAGAAAACTATTCTTTTAATAACAATTAAAATACAATAGCATTGAATTGTTGGAATTTATTACCAATATAAAGTTGGAATCCACTTAGTACTAAAATCTTCATGATAGAGTAAGTACTATGTATGTACTACGGGCTATAAAATTTATTGGTAATCCATAAAAGGTGTATATCGGCTTGATGCAAGTGCAGTTTGTAGTATTTAATTTGTAAATTTGAAAATATTTATTTATTTAGTAAGGGATGTATTCTATTTTGTTGAACCTACAATTTATAAAAATAGTCCGAAAGACCTTTTTAAAAATATTACAATGTGCATAAAATCAAACAAAGAACATTCGTGCGACCTACTTTCTCATACCAATCTAAATATAGTATGAGCCATTGAAGTTGAAATCTATCAACGCGGTGCATAATTTCCGAGACACATCGAAGCCTTTGAGATCAACATTAACGCCGACAAGCTTTCACGTCCGTCCCTATTGTCTAAACTAAAGAATATGATATCACAACGCATAGATCAAGTACAACAGAATAATATGAAAAGGGCCGTTAGGTAGGTGGACTTTAAAGTGTGAAAAGAAAACTGTTACTTATTAACTAAAACAATGTACCCGTTCAAAGCTCAGTTATTTAGTCTAATTGTAAATGAGGTTGAAAACAAAACAGTAAAATATATTGATGTATAAACTTTCAAAGTGCTTGTAAGATTGTAAGAACAAAATGTTAAACATAATAACAAACAGATGAAATGTTCATACGATTTAAAAGACGAATTACAAACAAACGTTTGTAAATAAATTTAATAACAAAGGAGAGAAAGTTCAGTCAGTCAGCATTAGCATATCGAATTCAGGAAAGCATACCCCGATACCTCTAGGGCTAAATTCTATAATGGAAAAGGTAGTAGTGTATGTAAGAGATATATCGCTTAGAAATGGTCATTTGCTTGAACGACTGACAATATTTCACTCGAACACTCGTAAATCGGAGTTGAACGTGAAGGCGGAACCGACGAATGACCACTAAAGATGCTGCGCTCGATTGAATGTGTAGAAAGTGAAATGCAAATTTCACAAGATTAATTCGTTAGAAATCAGAAATAGTTCATGCATTTTCCTGCAACTAATTCGTTTCCCTCAAACATAATCATGATAAAAGTCAATAAAAACATAAATATATACTTTATTCTTCAAATTGCTTTTCGTTAGTGTTTCCAAATATTACATACCTAGTTATGATCTTTCAAGTGTCATAGGGCACCATGGTCCATAAGGAAATTATTAATGCTATAATCAATCTTGTAAGAAAACGTGATTGAAATAACCAAAACGCGGAAAGTATTAACTCTTTAGTGTGCGTTGTTAAATATCTACTTTATTAACCAGGAGGGAGTTAGTTAACCGGCAACATTGATTATGCCAACAACACTGTCTACAGAATTATAATGGCTTGCCTTACATCTGGTCAATATTTTAATATCTAACGGTTTAAGAAATTTAACCATCAATCAATGCAATCGGCAGATGAACTAATAGTTTATATATATGTCGTGCTATAAAAAGTGGAACCGTCTGCCTTCCTCCGTCTTCCTCATACAAAGTACAGTCGTGTCGGGAGCAATAGTTAAAACTCACCACTATTTTTTAATATAGCTTGTCTTCCAATATTTCTTCAAAAGTTACTTGTATGAAAATAAAAACACATTGATAAAAAATACAGAATTTTCAAGATTAAAAATTGAAATTATCTTAATTCAAAATTAATCAATAGTTCTAACGTTCCAAGTAAGATTTACGACTGCTGCCCGGAAACAATTATATTGGAAGCCCATGAGGTGGTCCTGCCAGTGACAGCTGACGGGGAATTATCTAGCTAGCGCCCCGCGAAACTACCACCAATATCTTGTCGATACTCGATACGTGACTAGTTACACAGCTTTCCTTCCGTAGGGCCAGTTCGTACGAAATTATTTATAGCTTATCGAGTATTATTTAATTAATTTACTTAAATTGGCTACTCAAAATTATGTAACAGATAAGTTATGATATCGTTTTATACGTTTACGTAGCAGACATACCAAATGGCAGACTGCAATGTTTCTGTAAATATATTGAGAATGAAGAATGACTGTTGACTTCAATATCAAAAACCTTTTAAAAAAAAGTGTACCGACTTCAAAAGTTTGCACTGAAAAGTAAGAAATAATAAAAAATTCGTCGTAGAATTTGAACACGGTTGGTGCCAAATTAGGATAGAAAATTAAGTAAACATCTAAGGAGATAAATATCTGTTCAATATTGTCTATGTTTGTACTGATGATCGTAGGTCCCTAATGAATTATTTAGATTAGTGAATTTGGGTACCTACTAAGTTATTTCTAATTTGGCACCAACCGTCTTCAAATTCTACGAGAATTTTTTATCATTTCTTACTTTTCAGTGCAAACTTTTGAAGTCGGTAGGTACACTTTTTTTAAAAGGTTTATTTCTCCCTTTTAAGTGATTTTGCTGCCCTGAGAAACAAATAATAACGCAACTAAAAAAATTTATGAAAAATTAAAAAAATACTGCGGTGGATGGGATTTGAATCATGTGCAATGTGCATCCCATACCTTTAGCCGCTAGACCATCGTCGATACGAAAATTCCTGAAAATTCAATTAATTCGTGTCAATTGCAACCGTTGCTAAGGCTTTTCTCTGATATAATTTTCAGCATTAAACAGAGATAAATTACTGAATGTCTGAAAAATTACTGAACCGATTTTCGTCATATGACTGTGAGATAATGTCGAGAAATTATTATATCCTTAAAAAAATAATTCGTCAAAATCGGTACATATTTCATCGAGATATTACGAAAAATTTACTTATAAGGTCAGTTTTTTCAAAATTTCTGGAAAACTAATAAACCAATTTTTATGAGATAAAAATGGGACCAATCCGGAAGAAAAGAATTAAAAAAGAAACCATCAAAATCGGTTCACAACTGGCAGAGTAATCGATGTCCAACGTTCCGAATTAAGAACCTTCTTTTTTTAGAAGTCGGTTAAAAAATAACTTCCTGTAACTAAGGATTCAAATTATAATGCATTAGCAAGCGATTGTTAGAGAACGGTACCTATACTAAACCATTTAATTACGATCAATTTTCACTTAATATGGGCCAATTTATGATTTATATTCCCGGTAAATGTAAACACATAAATGTGGAATTGGCCGTCGAACATTTTGAGCTAAGAAAATTGAAAATTAATATTATTGTGAAAGACAACAGTCATACTAAGAGGCCTTTTCATTTCAAAATACCTCAAAAATTCTATGGGCAAAATCAGGAAGACATTTTTCACTGTGTATCCTGCCTGCCTGGGGCTTATAACTGAGAACTCAAACTGACTTTTAGAACTAAAAACTAAATAATTACATGTGTATGTAATATGGAGGTACATAATAGAGAATATTACAAAACATGCAATCATCAGTCTCGTTGCAAGTTTAAATTATAATATGGTACCGCTGCGGTTGTCAATCACAAAATACTTTATACGTTCTCTCCTTATATTTTATCTTTGAATATAAAATATATTACATAACTCTAATGAAGATTTCTAAACTAAACTATAATTTTAGATGTCATCTAATAACTCAAGCCTTATTGGAAATGAAGTTGCGAGAATGATTGATCGTGCAGTTTCAACAATAGGTAGGCAAACTAGTATAGATCACTTTATCAAACTAGATTATTTGAAAGTTAAATTTAAACAAAGCTCTTACCCAAATATTTGAATAGCACTAGTTTTCATCATGGCCTGTATTTGAGTTTTACGAGTATCTATAATGCAGTTACCTATATGGAGCACGGTAATAATATTTATTTTGTTGGCTACTTGAATTTTTAAAGGTCATTCGTTCAAGAGCCTCTCAGTTCCTCGTGCTCTTAAAACCATGCTTGTTTATTTAACGGCTTTCAATGGATGAGTACTACCACTTCATATAAATATATGTTCATATAAACCATAAAAGGGCAAGAAAGATGTCTGTCTAGATCGTGGATTTTCAAGTTCTACGCTGCCATTTTTTTGTGCAGAAATTTCGCATTTAGTGATATTCCGTGAACTCTCATTATTGCTTTTTCAAAACGGTACCACAGCGTGTAAGCAGTAATCGGTCAGAGCCCGGAACGAAATCGTTCTGTTGATTGGTCACGGTCGTTGCAAGCACCAACATATCAGAGTAGCAACTGGAACACTTTTGCGTTTGCAATGTCCAGGAAATAGATATGTGTTTCTACGAATTACTCACAATCATAATTCGAGGAAGAAATCTATGGGGGAACAGCGAATGATATTGTAACGAATTTATCTCTGGTGTGGACACGCAAACGAATCGGGATCGGTGTCTTGGGCTGGAGGTGACCACACGAAGAAGAAATTCGTTATATTTTTGGTTGATATTTGAAATGTGTAAAAGAATAGGCTGTATGATGGAAGTTTCCCTTTGCTTGCACTCGAGGTTGAAAAATAAGTAGGAAACGTCAAATGACAGAACGATAACCTCCAGTGCAAGGAAAGGCGACAAAAACTAATCGCTCTTGAAAAGTTATAGAAAAACTGGATCTGATATTGGACACGGTGACGAGAAGGGTCTAGATAGGAAGACAGAGGCGGACACGTCGGGCTGCGGGGCTGCGCGATGCTGGCCGCCGACAGCCCGGAGAGATGCAAGCGGGGCAGCGGGCTGCACGAGGACTATTTCCTCGGGCAGCGAGAGTGGCAGACCACGACGGCATCAGGGGGTGCCATGCAGGCTGCCAGCAGCTTCGTAGGTGCCCAGGAGGATTGCTTCCTGGGGCATCAAGGGTGATACGCCGGCAATGACATGGGTGCAACAGGACGGCCGCACTCCGCTTCAGAAGAAGCAAAGATGGGAGCAACAGTACTTTAGTCAGTAACAGAAGTCGCGCCACAGACGTGTGGCTCGACCGTCAATAAATAACAAAGAAGAAAGAAGACGGTAGGGATAATCAGCTTATCAACCTCGAGTGGAATTTGTGTAAATATAGTGTTAAACATGTAAGTGTCGTTTAACTGTTCACTCCTAGCAGGCACCCGTGAGACCTTGTAATGTAGACCGCCGAACCACCCCTGAAGTAATGTAGGTACATGAGCTAGCTGGGAAACATCTATCTCCTCCTTTCTCTTCATCTACTTTCTCTATCTTTCCTCTTCTTGTGATGTCTAGGAGCCCTAGGTTTCCTAAACGTTACAATATAATAAAGAGATTTCTATTTGAGATTTTCTTGTTGTGTTTTTGGTGTATAATATGATTAATTCATTATAATATCCATACTTTTTGAATATGTAATTACATATAGAATCATAGTTTTATTACTTTTCTGATACCAATTGACTATAAGAAATAATCTTTGATATAGATATTTGTATCCTCAACCGCCTGCATCATATACATCTGCATCAGTATCCACTCGCTAATGATGTTTATCGATGGAAATGGCGGCATCATTAATTGTTTTTTTGGCAGCGGACCCCAAATATTACTCATTATCATCATCAACCTTTTAAGATCCACAGCTGGATCATTGGTCTCCCTCTATCGCACCATTTTAGTGGTGCTCATTGAGAGAAATTGCCATAGTCACCACGCTTGGCAGGAGAGCGCAGGCAGCGAGTAGGATTTGAACCCGGGACCTCCGGTCTCAAGTCCACCGTCTTACCAATTAGGCTATCGACTACCTTATTATTAACTATATTACTCTACCATGTTATTATAATGATGAAAGTAAAACTGCTCCCACATATTATCAGCCTATACTCATTGTTGCAATAAGCTGACATATTTGGTCACAATTATTGGTAACTAAGATGTAAATTATAACATAATCAATCATCTAAAATGAGGTTAGTTGTTAAACTCTCTACTAGAAACACGAGTAGTTTAATATGATAAATTATTACTTTATGCTGGTCTATCCCAAATAGCACTTGACTATTTTGTTTTGATTATATTAACTAAAGTTACTAAAGTGAGAGCACGTAATTTTGCCAGCCAAGTGAAGAGCACGCTACCCTCATGGATTCCCTACAAATATTTATTAAGCTCAGTAAGTACGTCAATTGTAAAGGGCACTGCACCCTCTCATCCGAGAGCCCACATATGACGACGGAAACACGATATCAACGGTTCCATTTAGAACGCTGTGGTAAATTCTTATGGAAAACTTAAATTTTTGCATTTGCAAAAAGTTTATTTGTTTAGTGTGGTGTAGTTTGATTGGGCAACCATAGAAATATTTTAGAAACAATTATAATTTAGAAGAAATTATAAAACCCTCTGTTAAATTCATTACTCTTATCAAGCTATCACCATAAATAATACTGTACCATTTCTCACATCTTTTAATAAATTGAACACTTTCAACTACAGATCAACTATATATTAAAACAGTTTAAAAATAACATTCAAAAGGTATAAAACACTTGATTAAGAACACAAAAATGTATACTAGCCTATCCACAGAACCTATCTATATAAAGTTATCTGTTTACGTCAGTGGCGATTTAATAGATGAACCAATGAATGAGGGACATGCCATCCGTCCCCTAAGGGAACAAATTGCAGTAGTTACTGCAGCTCTATCGTTTTAGGGGGAACAATCTTTTTCAGACGAAAATATTTCAAAAACAGTACAATAATCAATAGAAATAATGTCAACAAGGCCAGTTCTGTAAAGGTATTTTTAAATTAAAAGGCTAGAGGCCTATACATCTAGCTAGAGGCAATAATAAAAATTACAACATCTCTAAGAATCGTTATCTCTCTAACTTACCAATTAATAATACAGTTACAACTGGAGACATGTGTCAATTGACACTTGTTGAGATACAGCATTAGATAATGCTGACAGCAGGAATTAAACAAGAATAATTAAAATGTGAGAAAACCTGACTTGAATCTACACTGTACCAATCGATAAAATAATACATTTCACTTTAATCCTCAATAAAGCCGTGGTGTCGAATGATAGTGGATAGGCATCTATGGAGGTTTTTTTTTCAAGTAAATTATGTACACAGCGCTGGAAATCGACGTAGGTAAATTGTGTTAGTGAATTTAGCGGGTCAGCAGATGAAGCAGGAGAAGAATGATGATGCATCCTCTCCGACCTTTCTGTATGATCACAAGATGCAGAATTTACATTAAATGTCACTCGCACCAAGACATCGCACAGTCCTTACTCCTTACCTTTTAGGCACAAAATCTGAATTTTAAAAAATAATACAACTGAACTGGACAAATATTCAAACTTTATCGTGCAATAGTATCGAAGTAGTTTGTATTTAGGGTCATTGGCAGCATATGTGAGGAAGCATTAAACCAGCCGTCTAACGCTCTACAACAGATGGTCAAACAACCTATAAAGTGATTTAAATGAGGATACACTCATTTCGATCCGGTCAACTATGACCTCTACGGGGTCGGTTGGAAGAGAAAGACATGTGGTAAGTAATACAAATTAGATAAATCAAATAAGAGATGCCGCCGCATATGGAGTACAAACAGATGATGAAAACACACTAGATCAGGATGTTATTAGCATCAAATTTACTGGCAAATGGACTAAATATATGCACAGTAATATTTATACAATTTGTAAACTTTATTTAAACGTTATCCAAACGACCTAGGAATAGGTGTTTAACTTAACGAAGCGTAAAGGCTTTCATGGTCAAAGTCGGTCTCTGTATTTTGTTAAAAGAATGTTTTTTTTTTCAATATTGCTAAAAAGTGGTAAAATATAAACACACTTAACAAATTGAAATGTATTTCCAGTACAAAGCGAACAATACTTTATGATTTTATTTAATAGCTTTAGTTATATTATATCTAAATAACTCATTGAAATAACTAGAAACTTGTAGACGGGTGTGCAGCTGAGTAAATGCAAGTCAAGGCTGCAGAGGTCGTGACGCCAATGCAATAAAGAAATAACATTCTTATATGTATTTATTATATATTCAACATACATATAAATTCACTTGTATCGATTCCAACATTTCCAACAGAAACTGCCTAATTTTAGCTCCGATCAAGGGTGAGATTTCAATAGAAGTCTTCCATAGTGAACAATACGGAAATAGTGATTAATCATACTACCCTAGACGTTTCGTTTATTGCTTGATGAATTGCATTACTTACTGCTAATAGTTGTAAATTTTAATTTTCCGTAATAAAAATACAGTCCATTACTGTACCTTCAAAGTAGACAGCGTTACCAAGGTGTTAGAAGGCGATATTTACCTGAAATAAAATAATAATTTCATAAGTATCCGTGAATGTTTATTTCATAAATTTATTAAGAATGCAGTTATCTGCAATGTCATTTTGAGTTTTGGCCTTTGTCAATTTCATAAAAACTTGTAAATATTCGTATTCCGCAGTCGACCTCTTTTACAATACAACTGTAGAAGAAATAACAGCTCTACTCTACTATTAGATCATTAAATGTGTTAACCTCTTAAATAAAATGCTGTTAACAAAAAAGTAATTTTGCCTGCACGACTATCGTTTGTCGTTTCGAGGAGGTCCAAATTGCGCTTCAAACCGGTGTAAAATGTGTATCAAAAAACACATCTTCCATTACCTCTGAATATGATGTACATATATATTTAAAATAGGGACTGAGATAAAATAATTTTACTCGCGAATATATTTTTTGTCGAATCGAATACGGCCTTGTATCTTACATCACGCAGCAAAAAATAAGTGAAGAAAAAATTGTATAGTATAGTTGAACATAACTCATTGTACCTTAAATGATTAACACCGAAACTAGATCCAGTGTACTTAATATGGCAATAATAAAAAGGAAGGCACACCTGTACGAGAAGATTAAATAGCTGCTTATTAATAATGTCGGTTTTTGTTAAAGCAACTACTCGACTGGTCATCGAACCCGGGGACTCGAGCTTAAAGTACTTGGAAGTAAATAAAAAAGGCAATAAGATTGTTACAATGGATGGATTACGTCAATGCAAGCTCAACTCAAGTAATAGCAAAACCATTTATGATCTAGAAGCCGCGAAACAAATCATGGCTGGTTAAATCGCTACATCGTGGTCACCATTACGATCCGTGAAACCTGCATCATATATAAAATTGACTCGTGTGGTCCATTGAACCATATAAAACAAAAATTTACTCATGATAACCGGTAGAGCAGGTCACACTTTCACATGCAGCAGTATAGTATAAAGTTGATAATTTTATTGTAATTAATTAACACTATGGCGATACCTCAATAATAAAGTAAACCATCATTGAGCATCGTATTGTTAGAATGAATGAAATTATTATTTGAGTATAGGAAGACAAAATTGACTGTTCCACATTTGCGCAACATCTTTCCGATAACAATCACAGTAAGTACATAAGAGAACGATAACATTACATAAGTGAACACACATCTATTAGCAAATAGTAAACAGGTTAAAATAAATTTATTTTTACTAATAGCCATGTGCAAAAAATATATGACGGACAGACCGACAAGCCATTTCTAGTTTGAAAATCACGCCCCGCCTCATATTGTGCAATATTTAAAAGTATGAAGAATAAGCTATCATCTAAATTACATATGACTGAGAAAAGCATTACGTAAATCTGATCGCGGATAATAATCGCACTTCCAATGAATTTGTTCACATAATGGTAACAAGCGATCGAAGTAATTTAACATATAAAACCTTGGTGGTTGGTTTAAGTTAAATGGAAGCAAATTATGAAAATTTTACTAAGCTATAGTTTTTTTTCTTTGCTGTTTGCCTTATAGATTCCGTAACCGTGTTACGGTTCCTGGGTATCCAGCGGAAGACCAAGTCTCCCTCGTTTAGCCGCTGGTATTTGTGAGGCTATACCTAACAAGTACTTATGTACTCTCTTATAAGAGATCTGTGGTTTGAACCTTTAAATAAAAGGTAGAAATGAGATTAGATATAACAATAAAGATAAAAAAGAATACTGACACGATACAAGTATTGATTTTCATAAACATATTATCACACAATATGTGACGCATCAACCAAGGTGGCCGTAACTGCTATCTAATAGTTCGTGAACATTAAACAGTTATTATTTACGGCTGAAGTAAAGTTTATGAAAGAAAATCTTTGGTACTAAAAGTTGTTAAAGCCAAATACACATTTGTCTTGAATATTAATTAAGATGTCGCTGTGACTGCAAAATAATTTAATAATGGCAAATTGCAAGTATAAGATCTTCAACAAGATTTCAAGAGAAAGTTCTATGGAAGTAATTAGATAGTAATCAGACACAGTAGTAGTTGTGCGTGTCGAGATTAGCACTAACTATGACATATCCCATTATACGCTTCGGTGCCTTTGAACTGACGTGATGTGATTTGAATAAAAAGAAAAACATGAAAACAAGACAAGTGGGCTTTGGATGATGCAGACCAGTCTATCTGCGAATTTAAATGTTGCCATCGCCATATATGAGAGCTTTTAAGACCAGGTAAAAATATAAACTTGTTAACTAAACGGTCGTAAAGGGTAACCAAATTATTATCCCATCAACACCAGGAATTATAAAGAATACGATTTTTATTTTCATCGAACTGGCAGTTCTCCGTAGGTGGACGGACGGACACACAAATTACATACTGATATACATACTACGAAAAGTTCTCAAGATATAATTGAAGCAACTTCATCAATCAAACCCCTTTTGGCAACGGTTACGTATAATCATATATCTCTTCTAGTTAGTTATTAATTCACTCTAATCACAGCGAGTCAATGTACGTAATAATATCTATATCACTCATCATAAAAAACTTGAGGTCAAACGTCCAACTCAAAAGGAAACTTAGTAAATATTAGCTCTCATCAATCTTCTGACAAAATGGTATTTAGTTATCATCAGCATGTATTGTTCAAGTACAATTATGAAGCTCAAAGTCACGATATAGACATTATGTACTACTACACACACGAGATGAATACAAAAAGAACCTCCGATCGAATCTGCATAAAGGCTTCGTGCATCCGGACCGGTACAGCCAGGTGCTTGCCACACCTTGCGCAACAACCAGGGGATAAAAAACGGTTTCTTTCCTTCGCTAAACCGGCTGAAGTGATTTGAGAAATTTATATTTTTATTTCGTTAAACTGCCTGTTGTTTCATACGTCAATTTTGTGTGCAAAATTATGTTACTAACATTCATTCAATTTTTTTTACTTTTGTGATTCAAAATTTTAACAGTAGGAAGGTACTTTCCAAGTATACAACCAATTCTTCAATCTTCTTCAATATTCAGAATACTAATTAGAAAAAATATATATTCCTAACTTAACTTGCTAAATGTTAAAAGTAGACTAAAGTAAGAGCATCGTAAAAGTAATTAAAATTCTCATTTGGCATGAAATATATTTGCACCTATATTTAGAAATCCCGTACCAAATATTTTTTGAACTTAACCTTTCTTTCGTCATGTATAATGGTATACTTGAACAATTACAAAGCACACAATCATACAACAGTGAAGTCAAAGCCTCAAGTAAAATAGGATAATCGTTTTCTTTGTTTAGAGAACACGCGAACAACCTGACCTTAGTATTTAAAATTAACAATGTCAAAATCTCAATCAATTTGTAACCTTTATCTAGTTAACGATACAATGCACGGCTAGTTATTTTGTTTAATGTTGTATAGTTCTAGTAATTCAATAAAAATCAGGTAAGGTCAGTGAGGTGATCTAACATTTTGAGAAATATTACTATTTAAAGCTGCCGTCACTTTAATGATCTTTAGTAACACCACAAGGACGCAAGCAAAATAATAATCTTTACATGTTAACATTAAAAATACATCAGAGCTTTATTTGATTTTCAAACATCACTTTAAACACAAAACAGTTGTACGTTTTCAATTTTGCTCATAATATTGTTTAATTTCATTTAATTTCGTCAGGCAAAGCTACCTTTAATTTCTTTTTACATTAAATATCACTAAAATGCAAGCTTTATCTTACTTCATTATGTTCTTAGTCTTACGTCAGTCCATCACAGTTACTTACCCATACTTATTTATTTTTTAATTAAATCTCATAAAGTCAAGTTATACAATACTCACAATTACAGCAACTTTAAACTTAGGAACAGTATATTTTTATTGAAATAGTACTTAAGAAACAAATACATATTAATAATTCATTAGAGTGCGAATACATATATTCAGAAAACGTTTGTCCCAAATAATACTCGCATGTAGCAAGAACAATTTGTACGATAATCGATCAGTGATCAGTAATCACAGAATGTATAAATAGATGAACAAGGCGTTGAAATAATCCATCAAACAAATGACATGACGAAGACTAATTCACATCAGAGAAAGTTACCTAACATGTAATAGAACAACTAACATGACGTTTAGATATTACGATAACATTAAATGTTAAAAATCGTTCACTCCCGGTCGTTAATAAGGCAACATAATTGACGTTATAACAAGAAGAGATGTTCGTAGGTGAGAGTTCATTGATAGAGGTCCGGTAACAAATAAATCGCTTTCCAATGAGGATGATGGATTGCAGTCATCAGTCAGGTAGAATGTGTCGGTTGTGTTAACACATCAAACGAAATACGAGGCATTGCTGCCGATCGATCAAACTCTGAATCAAATGACCTATGCAAATACGATAAACATTGCAATAATAATATGACAAAGAAAGAGCTTTGTGATGTGACAGCTAGTTTTGTTATGTAAAAATTTGTAAACGTTCAGACAGGAGGTTGATGTATTCCATTGTTATTCAAACACACAGATATTATTAATATAATAATATAAAAATAGTCCTGGTTTCTCAAGGGCAGCATTTCTGCAACACATCGGGATTGTAATTTAAGTAATAAATACACTTTCTGAGATTAACCCGAACGTAAAGACAGGCTGGCCTTGTTTTTACAATAAATGTAGTGATAAGAATGTCGCAAACAATAAAAGCATAAGAAGAGGAAAAGAAAGAGAAAACGCAAGTGGCGGTAGATAGATGGGTATATAATGGCATAGCTCGGAGCCACGTGTGAGGTTTATGAGCAGCATTTTATCGGCAATTTGCTGAACTGCAGCGCTGACCGACCGGCTTTCACCGGCACCCCGCAATAATGAATAAAGGGAATACAGACATTATTAAAATAATCACAGTGAATGTTCTGTGAATGATACTATACTTTAAATACGTTAAGAAACATATCGTCGAGGCAAGAAGTGTTCGTATCTCTTAAAAACCTTACTGAATTTTGTATATCAACTGAAAATATACGTGTACTACTGTCTATGTACCTATAATTATTACAAAACTAAAGTAATGGCCTTGAAGATAAATTTTACAAAACTCTCTTTTATTAATATAGAAATATTTTTTTAAATACAAGACAATATCTCTTTTAAAAAGAATCTGGAGCACGTCCAGCGACCTTGAGTTGCCAAAAATAAAAAGATTTCACACGCAAAGCTATCATTTATAGGACGACCTAGTTATCATCATTCAAGAAGCACTTAACGTTTCTCAATTTATTGACTCAATACTCCTTACTGCAAACGTTTCTCTTTTATTGTAAGCAAACGTAAAATAATCTGGTTACTAGATAATATCTTCCTCGTAAAGTTTTATTTTTCAATATTCATTGTCTTTGTTAATTTTCTACATCAACGCGATATAAGGCGAATAGGTATTCTGTTAGAAGAATAACAAATATTTATGACGAGCTTGTAAAAAAGTGGATCATCGTTCTATGAATTTTATAATACTACTAGCGACCCCGCCCCCACGTATACTGTTAATGTTCAGCTCCTAAACATGATAGGTACATGTCTAATACTCGTAAACCTTTTTCTATGTGAAAATGTCACAGACAGGGCCATGTTTTATAATATGTATTATAGTAATACCGTAGATCTATACGAATGATAGTAATAATGAAAGAATACAGACATATACCTACATACAAAATAGCATAACTTATCAAAATTCGGAGGGGAACTAAAAACACCGGTTCTTCGTTCATACGATATTACTACGAAAACAGAAGCAAGAACAAACGACACAAATAATATATACGCAATGTAATTTTATATGAATAGAACAATAGTAAAAATAAATGTTTAGTACTCGATAACTAAAATCGACACTACTGAAAAATTATTATTTCACACATTTTTATGTAGACGAGACTTGTAGAAACAAATAAAAGTTTAGTATGAAGGTACTTAATATGTATAAGCATTTGTTAACTATTATTATAACACAACAGCTGTACTCAATAATTACGTAGTTACATTAATTACTTCTAAAGTAATGTCACTTCAAAGCCGCTCTGAGGAATTAACAATTGCACAAGAGTATGTCGAAAATAAAAAAAGCTTAGAACTCTATTACAGTTATAGAGTGCGTCGAACTTCATAATAAACAACTCCCTTCAGCCCTACATTAAACAATGGAGAACTTAACAAAGCAAATAACTTTATAAAAACAAGCAAAGCTTATTCTGAAACAAATCTAATATGAATAACGAGAATAACTCTTTTATGGTTAAAGGTCAAGGACTTGTAATATGTTGTAAAAGCATTGCATTATGTTTTCAATTCATTTTTACAAAAAAAAACTATGTTACTAAATTTAACAAGGTAAAGACAAAAACTAGTCTAGATACAATGAAATTGATATACCTAAGCATTAATTATAAGAATTTAATCTATGTTTGGGATCACAATAGAGCTAGACGAACAACTGGTGAATGGCTAGATGACCCTTTAGATTTCGGTAATCAATTAAAAAGTTATAGATGCAATCACTCGGTTACGCTTATGTACGATTGTACGAAGAACTCAAGAATATGCTTAACTAGAAGTCGTTATGGCTGAAATTTAATTAATTCAAACAGTAAAAGGTTCAATTAAAATGTGACAATTTGAGATAGATACGAATATAATTCAACGATGACCCAAAAAGTTTATTTGACTTGTTAACTCTCCCACTCATGGTGAAGACACCCACGTGGCCGGAACACTGAACGCCTAACAGTATGATACATATTATTAAACTATTTAATAAGCTTCTATTAAAAGCTAGGAAGATTCACACAAAATTAAAATAATATATAAATATTTTAAATAAATTCCAATAGCAATTTTTAAATGGTATTAGAACATTTAATTTTATAACAAAAGATGAACAGACCCTACTCTTCTCAAAACGCATGCGATGTTCGTTTGGTTGAGATAATAATACTACGATGTTAGAATAGCGCTGCCAAAAATCCATATTCTCCTCAGAGCGGTTTGAAAACTTCCAAGCGATACGAAAACTTATTGAGTAATATTGTTAATGTTTCTTAACGATGGCTCAAGTAGTCTATCATTTGTTATAAACACTAAATAATGGTGAAAAAATAACAATAAAGTCGGAAGAAATTAACTTCTTAAAAACCATTTCATTATCGCAGTTTGACAGTTCGGCGAACATGGTTAAAATGAGGAGAATACGAAGTTCCATACATTGACCTCGCGTAACGATCTTCGTTTGAAAATCGCTAAAACGACATTGCTATGACAATGACAATGAGCAGGAGAATACCGATTTTTAAAATAGCGCCGAGATGCTATAACGAGAAGAATAAGCCCGCAGACTAGACGACCAAATATAATTCATGTGACAGATACACACTATAAGGAGGCAGCTCGAGGCACATCTTGATAAGTCGCACCATAAGATATGGTCATGTTATTCAAATTAAAGAGTTGACAGTAGCAAACGATTATAAAATTATTCTGTATGTCTGGATAAGTAGCTAAATGTACATAATGGTAATTTGTCGAATCAGTCGAATGTACAAACTTTTTTATATACGAAAAGTAAGAAATTTATTATTTGGTGTAAATCAGTGAAGATCATATACTAATTATTATATTACCGCTGAACACAATAAACGCAGCGTACTCGTCAGCAACAAAAGGCAGCTGGTGTAATTCATTAGTACGTGATTTTGATGGACGGGTAACGACGACTCACATATGTTGATATCCTGTTAAGGAAATATCTACATAATTTGTGGTACAGTTTATGGTTGAAGCGATATTATACAAAATCACAGAATACTTAAATTCGTTGGCGTATCTTCTGTTTGCTGGTATGAAAGGAAATGTGCTCATTTTGTACCAACTTGTAGTTGTAGTGAACATATCCGTTTCTCCTTGAGTGTGTGTTATTGATTCCAAATTTATTATATCAGTACAATGAGTAGGTATTGCATGCTCATAATAATTATTATTATGTTCAGTTTACGTATGTATGTATATGTTACCAGAAACACTGAAACAATATCCACTTTTAGCGAGTTGACGATATTAAACATAACGAGTGGCTCAATGGGACTAAAGCTGTAATTTAGTAAAAGTGCAGACGCACCTCACCTAAGGGATATACCTAAAGGATACACCTAATCATTACAACGTACGTAAAATACTATCTCAATAACCAATGTTTTACATGCGTGCAGTCATCCTTTAATATAAATGTCGTCATAGATAAGAAATCGGAAATATGTAGTTCATAAAACATGTTGTTTGATAATTTCTTAGAAATACACATCATACATTCATCATACTTCTTTGTTTTACAATATAAATCTAATTCAATGATACTCATTATCACAATTACATACTCTTACTCATATACTTATAAAAATGAAAATTATTATCGCTAAATAAATAAAAACTTATGTACATAATTCGCCAACCTGTAAGAGGCCTTTCCATCTCAAAATATCTCATCAGAACTGGCCACTGGTTTGACTCGTAGTCGAAAAGATAGTCCTTTTAACATGGCATCGGCTAAAGACGTGTCTTCAGTGGGTACCCTGGGACGGCCACCTCTGAATTTACAATAAAAATCGTTCAATACACAGTATCAATTTCTCGCCCCGCTTGTGAGTTGGGCCGTGCATTTAGGAGCCCTCTCTCGCTTCACTAATAATAGTTTGATGAATAAGTGGCCTGTATAGCACACTGTAATAAGGTCATCGACAAAAGCTGTGGGAGTGACGACATCTGGTAGTCGATTCATAAAATAGTTATTCCCACTCGGCATTATTTACCCCGGATGCCGTATGCGCCGTGAATAATTTTATAAATGCATAGTCATAACGCTTTTTTAGCCCCTACAATTATTAGATGAATCATACCTACTTTGAGAAACACAAAAACATACAGCAACAGAAGTATTATCCTTATACAAGTGAATACAGCGTAAAAATCCTTGTAATACGAGTACGATAATACTTCAATTCGAGGAACTAGGTATTTTACTTAAATACGAAAAAAGCAAAATTGGTGATGCATACTATAATTACAGGATGATTATACATTTTTCTCGTGTTCCGGATGCATCGGATATACTTTCACATTGATCAATTTACCTACACATTTCGTTTCACTTATATCGTTCAAAAACAGATCATTGCTCTAAATTCAATAATATATTTTATGAAGCCTACATAACTCTATCTATGTTTTTATCCCAAGAGGGGTAGGTAGCTAGGTAGTGACAATCGAATGCCATTTGCTATTTATATTCATCATAACTTTCATACATGCTCGGCGATTGTGTGTAATTTTAATATTGCCATCGATCAACACATTTTTTGTATGTTCAATAAAAGTACACCTCTCTGCTCCTCTGCCAGCATTGCCTTTCACTTCAGCCATATAAACCTTTTTAGTCAATCTTTCATCCTTCATTATTTCAACGTGTCTAAACCATCGTAAACTAATTTTCCTCTAAATGCATACATTAAAATTAATCACTTTCAGTTTATCTTTTCCAAATTATTGTTCATCCTTTGCATATTTAATTCATGCTTTCCTTTTGGTACAATGTTCAATTAATTACAATCCGTACACAATGTTTTGATTTGATTATTGTGACATGACCAATCGGATATAATCAAGTAAACCGTAATAACTAAACAATGCAAACGTTATCACTATCTAAACTATCTGCTATCAGTACTCGGGCACGTCATGTCAGTTTTATTTAAGTGCGCGTAGATAATGTCATGCAGCGACCTGGTTTTGTAGACAGTGTGCACTCTCTATAATTTCATGCTATATTAACGCTGAAGCTATATTTAGATAGAATGATTCAAACAGTAATGTTACGATAGTAATACGTGTTTTAAAATTTGACATGTGACTTCGATTGATTTTAAGGGAATGTGGCGAGGACGATAACCGCACGTGATTGGCACTGGTGAAGGCATTTCACTAAAGTTGACAAAATTAAATGCCATAAAACGAGATAAGGATACCTATTTACATACAGACTCATTAAACCTTATTAACCTGACAAAAGTAACAGAAAATTTCAACAATCAATCAATAGGTAATTTATTTTCTAAAATTCAGTTAATCCAGGAACCTTTATTGTTAATTGGCAATGTAACGCACTTTTCTGAACTGAGATTTCATAACAGCCATATATTCAGTAAAGCATGTAACCTAGTTATGTTAATGTTTCCTTAATTATGAGGCGGTAGAACTATGTTATATCAGATCAGCAGATGCTGTAATCCGCAAAGTACCTCAAACTGTGTCCGTAGTGTTCCAACCAAATGTCTCCAATATCTTTAATATAAGTATTTTCTTTTAAATTTGGTTAATCATCATCTTATTTTAACCAGATAAGTCGTATCCATCCATGACTATTTTTAGAATCAAAGTACAATAACGCAATTAGGTCTGCTCTCGATATCGCCAATCAATTAAATTTCGTAGCTTTGATGGATTAGCATTAGAATAATAAATTACCAACCTTGATTTGAAATGGCCTTTATTTCCACACCTATTAGTAAGTATGCTACCGGCAACCTTATTAGTGCATTACTTGAAATTTGTACTTTGATTATGATTTGTAAGGCCAACTAATATTTACTGTATTACGAGCATTACTATACCTACATAATTCACAAATTATGTTTAAGCTTCATAGACATTAATTGCTGATAAGTTAATCAGAAATTTTCAGACAATGCGAACGTGAGATTGTATATATTTTTAACATAACAATCAATAATTCGATACAGTGCGTTAAAATTGCATAGAAATTAAATTAAAATGTGGGAAAAATTTGCGTTATCTCTAATGACAATCTGATATTTAAAAGCTTTCTATGTTACAAGCTTAAATAAATGTAATAGATAATGATTAGCACAAACCTGTAACTAATATGTTAAATTAATATCTCCAACAAAATAAATTCTTCTCACAACGGGAACTCCCGAGAGAAAGTATACAATTAAATAAACCAAAGACAAACAAAGACAAAGCCGTTAACTTAATGTAATGGCCGTTTTATTAGACGTGGAAAAATGACGGTTGACACATTTAAGTCTTTTCAGTTGATAGTTCCGAGTGTTAGAAGAAAACATAACGTGGTTTATACAAATCTAGTTGAGAAGGAAGTGCTGCGGTCATTAACGTTTCCTTTGTGAACAGTCAACGCTCATCAATCAGAGTATATCATCAGGAAAATATTCTAATGCAGACGAAATTTTTCAGAATCAACTACTTTGAAATAATTCACCATAATAAACACCAAATCTTACAAACATGAGAATATAACTAATATCTGGCATATGACATTGTTTTTGTTGATATTAGTAAATTTATATATATTGAATATTTACTAAAAGTAAGTGGTCTTATAATCTCTTTGAATAGCCAAGACATTGATTGTACTGTACGCAAAGAAAAATAAACTTCCGGAAATATTTTTTTGTACAGAAACGAACTTACGAAGCCGCTTTCCGTCTAAAATTACCACATCCTCCGTGACACATGAGACGCTGCGTCTTCATTCTGTATCGTTTAGCTCATTAACTTTGTTAAGACTTTCCATTCCCCAAGTTGCTACAATCTACATACAAGGTTAAAGACGGGTCATGGTTGAACAACCTCCAGTTTACCAAAACGTTTTTTGATGTTATACTATTACTATGTTGGGTGTTTCTGAAATTAAAATGAGTGAACTACTTGTAAACACTACGAGCGTACAAAATGTACTTTTACTAGCTACCTAAAAAAGTCCAGAACTATACAATTTGCAAAAGAAGTGCGGTACCCACATTTACGTGTCCTCATAAGACGATTAAAACACTGGACTTTCGGTTTCACGTCCGCCGCTTTGTGGTGACTTCAGTAATTGCTATTGCACTGCTACGGTTTTAGTAGATGATGCAGTGCCATTTCGGTTTCACGAGTCCATAGAGTTGTAGACGTAAAATTGTACTTAGAGAGTTTGACATTTAGAAGTTTTTAAGTAAAAGTGAAATAAAGTTATTACAAAAAGTAAGTTAATGACGTTGAATTATATAATAGCATGAGACCACGTAATATTTTTCTTAGAAAGTACAAGATTTATATATCAAATGATAATTACACTGTGGCTCAATTTACTCTTGAACTCTTTTAGGAAATGTTAATGTAAGCATAATTGCGGAAGAAGTATTCTGAATAAAGGAACCTTTGATTTTTATTCAAACAGCAATAACACATATCATTCCATGTCTTAACTTAATTAAGTTACTTACATCAATTCCAAGCTTGCATTCCGACGTATTAATTGACACCAAAGCAATAAACTACAGCAACTTTCCATGTAAATTTTCTCTTGTATCAAGTTGTTGAACAAATCATAACGCTTTAGCGATCATAATCTAGGATATATAATGACCTGTAACACAGTATTAATGTGTCAAAACATCATGGCAAGTTTTAGAGCGTGTCAATTGCCCAGAACACGTGGCAGACGTTGCGTGACCTGTGAATAGAGCGGATTGCTATTCTGATGATTGTGGCATTTTAATGGACGAATTTATGGATAGAATTAGTAATATTTGTCTTTGGTGGGTTTGTCTTTCGGCAAAAAAATGTTGTATCACATCGAAGACACTTAACAATATGGAACGGAATATTAATCATACACATAAAGATAAAGAGGCACAAATACATGAACGAATTAAATGAAACGCCCACATATCGATTTGTAGTGAAATATTGATGAAAGTAAATGAAAAATAATGAATATGTAAAAGGTCTTGGGTCGCAATAGTATTGATTGGGTCTTTTGAAACCCTTTTGGGCCTGTGCAACGAAACACACTCAGGTTAGCATCTTATTAAAGTAGGTAGGTTAAGGAACTTAATAAAGCTCCCTGATATTATCTCTCCTTATCTAAATTATTATTAATTTGGGGTACTCTTAACATTTCTTTTCGCTAGGATACCTCTGATTTCATTTCCAAAATATTTTTTAGTTTACAAATAGTTTCCCCTTATCGAACCTTACAGAAACAGGGTGCACCGGTAATTACAGTAGAGAACAATATGAAGGCGTGATTGTTATTCTGTCGAGGGGTGACCAATGACGGGCACTATTTATATAGGACAGGGTGTAACGGTCAATAACCTTGTCCTCCACATTTCTTAATTCTTCCGCTAGTTTACATACGACACCTACTTCAATAGATATACTCGTAGCGGCAGAGGGCAAACAGCTTTAGTTGGCTGCACTAAATTTAAATTATATTTCAGTTACAGTAAAATAGTTTACCTAATTGTTAGTGATCCTTCCCACAAAGCTTATGGTCTCAGATTCCAGTCTCAAGTAATACTATACAAAAATGCAAATATGGTCAGAAAATTGCGTTGAGTGTGGGTTGCGATTAGTGAAAATAGTATTTTGTTTCGCTTCATAAACTGAATAAACAACATCGGAATTCTTCCAAAAATAGATGTTTGTAGATATAGATAGTTTGAATGCAAGACGCATTATATAATAAAATCCTAAATGTGTGTTTGTTTAACATTTTGAACATGTAAAGGCAATTTGAGTCCAGAACTTTTATGTGTTCAACTAACAAGTACGAGTGTTCAAACTTGTGTATGAAAATTGATATAGGGCCAGAGTGGATTACATAAAGTATACGGTAATCTGTCACGAATACATTTCTGTCACGTTTTGTCCGAGTGTTCTCACGTCTCGAAGGTTTTTTAAATAAACCGCTTTCAAGTTTGTTCACATTTTTGAACTTTGAATCGACACTAAATTGGAATTGATGATAAAACCACAATGAGGTTTTTAAAGGAACAATAACAAACCGACTACCTAATACTCAAAGAGGCCTTTTGATCTTAAAATACCCCAACGTCCTCAACAGTGCTGGGCCTCAACCTCAACAATATCTTGGGTCAAATAAGGAAGACTTCTCTTCAGGATATTCTGGAGATGGTAAATTGATACTCGTGAGCCGTAAGGCACCCGTGATTGAAAAATGATGGAGTAAAGAAAAAAATACGAGACACCATTGAAGGACCATCAATCGGCAACATTATTTTACTTGACATAGGCAAAATTATTATATTTATTTGGATCTATGCTAAATAGAAGAGAAAGCAGACGTGAATGTGCAACGAAAGGTAATTAAGTTACGATGGTCCTACAAACTCCACAACATGGTCCTTCACATTTGCGCTCTAAACATCTTTCTTATAATATCTCTATGTTGCCACTTCCATCACAGGTACCTAGGTATATCTATCTATACTAATATTATAAAGAGGTAAAATTTGTAAATTTGGATGTAAGGGGTAATTTCTCAAACTACTGAACCGATTCTAAAAATTTTTAGAATATAAAGCTACGATATCCCTGAGTGACATATGCTATATATCTATGCGAAGCCGGGGGCGGGAAGCGTGATCACGTGATTTACAATGTATATCTTAGTTCTATATGAGATATAATCACTACTGCTTCTATTATATTCGATTATACATATAATAATAGACTATGAGTGACTATGCCCATTAAAGTTCAATTACACCTCAGCAAGCTTATTTGTCACGCTCGCTGTGCAGAAATTAATGTATAGAACAGTCTGCGATTATTCAAATCACTAACGACTAGAGAAGTCAGTACGATAGAGTTTTTTGACTAACTGTTTCAAGAAACAGATTTTTGCCATGTAACGAACGAACGCTTTTAAGCCAGAAGGAAAATCAGCTTTTTAAAAAAAACATGTTTCGGCGATTCAACTGTACGTACGTCTTATTCACGTGCAGACGCGCTTTTAAGCATGACAGAGAGAGACTACAATATAAACGAAGTCGGAGATTGGTTCCGAATTCGTTTTTTTTCTAAATTATATATTTTCAAAATTCTATATTATACCTAATCTTAATTTTATGCTTTGAGTTTCCGTGTCATCATATTTAGAACCGCGACATCTTTCGTTTCGACTCGAAGGCCAAACTGACGAATCCATACAGGGCCAGCCAGGGAAGGAATGTACGGCCCGAGTGTGTCCAACAGCAGAATGTCCGACCCAGCAGTTTGCTCGGCAATCTAGTGTTGTACATTCTCGGGCCGTGCATTCCTTTTTCATTACCGATGACAGTAGTTTCTATGCAAACAATAAATGGCTAAAATTATTGTTCTAAGTTTCCTCATTCTGGTCAAAATACTAAACCATAAAAATTCTACCAAAAATATTTCCAAAGCGGTTTTGAAAAATAATCTCGTTTGCTGTTCTTTTAAAATAGACCTTAACGGGTTTTTTGAATTAATGAATATAGTATGACGCCTTAGGAATAAAAAACCGTTTCTTTTAGCACTGCTTTTCGAAGCAGTTTGTCGATTTATAAAACGGGTTACGTTCCGTTTCACGTAAAATACGAAACGACCCAGCTCTACAGTACGATCGTTTCTGATTAGTCATAACCGTTTCATCCGTTGTAGAAATTTTAGTATAGCAATCCCAAATGTTTTCGTATTACTACCAGTACAAAGATTTGAAGCACCAAAACGACCCTTAGGCCTTGCAATGTGGCAAGAGACAGGTAACAATTTAATTTGAACTACAATTTAAACAGAAGTTACTGTTATTTTCAGAAGAAGCGCGAATCAATAGTTTGTTTGGATGGCGATGACGTTGAACGAAGGGACGGTTTTTTTAAAGGTAATTTGTAATATTAGTAAGATATGTTGCTGTGGTAAAAAATACAATAAATGGTAAATTAGCGACAGGATCGTCACTGTAACATGAGAACGCAAATTGTATATAGCGAATATGAAATAAACATCAAAGAATAGGAACCTTCGAGTTTGATGAGTATATATTATAATACCTAATGGCTAACTTTACAAAACAAGTTTTATATCTACTTGTAGAATGAAACACTCCAAAATCCTTGGTTAGTAATTTGCCAGAACATGGGTCACTGCCCTTTTGTAGCGTGCTGGATACACGCTAATCAATTAGGAACCACTTCTAGTATACGCACTATATAGCTTTGTACAGCTTATGTAAGGATTCTCGGCGATAAGAAAAAAATCTAAGAATACAATATTATCTTATTGTGAAATATGCTTATTATTGGCGTTTCGTGGATTTTTAATTTACTAGTGACCAGCCCCGGTTAAAAAGTTGTTTATGAAAAATAGGATTTTCTCGGAGAATGAGATATTAATTTCTCGTGATAAGAAGACGTAGCTTATTGTGTATATATATCTCTTCGGCTATCTCTGTGAAAATTATCATGTCGATCCGTAGCTCCATTTTGACGTCAAAAAAGGACAAACAAATAAACACAGTTTCACATTTATAATATTAAATTAAATATTATATTTTCAGTGGAATTATAACCACGTGATCGTTTATTTCTTTGTACCATTTTCACTTTTCTAAAGTAACTTTTTACCTTTTGTTAGAAATTAATAGTAACAAGAATGCACTTTCTTTGACGGAACAACAACGTGTGTGTGTGTGTAGCAAACATTTCGTTTAAATATCTTTTCATAATTAGTGCGTGACATAAAATGAATTATCAACGGTATCAAATAATTTATTAGTTCCATTCACTTTGCTTTCTGAATCCTATCATGGTAGGCAGAGAAGGATCCGACTGGCTTTTCTTTTAATACAACAAACACTGAAGTGTCTGTCTGTCTTTTTTCATAATTAATCTACGTGATTTTTTTGAATTTCTGAATTTAAAATCTGAATCTTATGAATTTGTTTGAAAACCAGTGTAACCAAATGTTTATACTGAAATGACAATGTTGTGAAAAACAGGTCTAGTTAAATATATTATGCTATCTCTAGACAAATTTGTGCAGTTATAATTTTTTGCACTGAAATATAGCATAAAATGTATTTGTTCTATTTTTATTTCAGCTCGTAGTATTTCAGGAGACACCAGCGCATATAGTATGTGGATACGCGGGAACGGCCACTTGCTAATTTCTGTTGTTCTTTATTATGTTCTATGATCTGTCCTAATGTTTGTCCAGAATAATCTCCGAAAAGATCATAGTCAGTAAAGTTTCATCTCTATGTTATCTTTACTAAAAGATTTCGGAGATCAGCAGCGATATCAAAGCAACACAGACGAAGCCGTGGGCTGCATCTAGTATTAGAATATATAAATAATTTACTTAGTTCCTGGCTACTGGACAACAAGAGGAAGGGAAGGGCCGATGTGTTGACAACAAAATTACAGACGACGAAGTATCACAACATCGCCGGAGGACACAAGCACGCACTTTGTACAAGATTTCACTTAGCTTTTATGTTACTAGAGTACTATTTCCACTAGCTGTTAATTTGCTTTGTAGAACAAATTGATATTTTAGAGAAACAATATAATTATAATAAATCTACTTTTGTAGATATGCAAGTACTTATATTATTGAAGTGTTTTAGTTTTAGATGTTTTGTCTAACATCTGTTCCATTTTTTTTTGATATACAGTGAAACCTCTCTATAGTGACGCTCAAGGGACAGAACAATTTATAACGTAATAGGGCGTATTACGGGGAGTGAGTAAAAACACTCCTTAATTCACTACTATTAATTTTAAAGTTAAATGAAATCCTTAGGGTTAACAACAAGCATTGACAAACCACATAACAACAACACATATTCGGTACAGAATATTGAAACCTTTGTAAAAACCACAATGTCTGTTCTTGGCAATCCACTATTATGCTTTAAAAAATCTGCAATTTCCAAATAAATTAACCTTATATTAACATTATATCGAGTGACGCTAAAGAGAGATTTCATTGTACATACAAAAAACTTACATTTTCACCGCGGAGAGGAAAGATAGGGCGGGGGTTCTATCTTGCGGCGTGGCTAGAAATTATGGTAACAATGTACACATTTGGCGAGAATTAGTGCAACTAGAGATAAGGGTAAACCATATAACACTTAGTTCTATGCAGGCCAATATTTATCCAACGAATAGTTAAATATAAAAGTATCTAGAACAAGACAAGAACGATGAGAAAATATTTTGTATGGAAGACATTATTAATTATAAAGACAAAGCGACTAAGACCGATGAGAGCAACTGAACACGTGTTCCATTGCTTCCGTTTCAAAGAAACCTTGGTGCGTTTGTAGTAATTTATTTTTATATAGAGACTAGAGACTAGCAATCCAGCCCGACTTCACACTTCTTTAGTTTAAAACGATACACTATTGCCACAGAAGAAACAATAGTACTCATAACGTACATTTATTTGAAATTCGAATGAAAATACAAAACGATTGTATGTTAACGTACAAGCCAATATGAGTCGAATTGCATTCAGATAAGGCTAATTTTGCGTTGTCAATTCAATGACATATTCAGTGTTCTGTTTCTGGCCATACAGTTTTCCCACTGAGGTAAATTTAATGAAAATTTGGGAAGACAGGCCTGCTATTGCCACTCTTTAAATTAACTGAATACTTACTTCATCGTCTCTATATTCGTCATGAATAAAGTTTCAAATGAAAAATTTTAGATCATTGAAATTGTAATCACTGTTATTACGTTACAGTGCAAATAATGTACCTGTGTATCAAATTTTATCATAATTCGTTCAGTCGTTAACACGTAACTGAGCAATAAACATCCAAACTTAAACAATTATCAGTAAGAAGTTGTCTGTATTACGATAACTGACATTTACAGGTAGCAATGAATCAAGAAATAACCTTTAGATTCCACTATAAATAAATAATATTCCAATATATATGTATGGCGCTATAAAGAGCGAACTTAATAAATATGATGCGAACAGATGCACAACACTTGTACAGATCGTGGGAGAGTTCTAATATTATTTTCAAATAACAGTTTAATTATTTTTATAAGTATTTAGGGCATACAATATAATACTTTGCTCTACATAATTTGAAGAATAACCAATTACCTTACATACTGAATCTGTAGTAGGAAGCATACCTGAAAAATTGAGAAAATTATTTTAAGTAAGTTTTTCATTTAATAAACATAATACATCCGGAATCAGTGATAGGCAAGCCTTGGGGTTAAAATATTTAAGCGTATAGAAGCAGCATGAAAAAGCACTTTTATAGGCGAAACGACAACATTCCTTTTCTAAAAATACTAGCAAGTCCACAAGATTTTTCTGTGCAAAAACACGACTATCCTATATGCTCCGTTTTGACGTGAAAGAAGAACATAGACTGAGAAGTCACGGGTTCGATCCCCACATCCGACCGATATGGGTTTTATAATAAAAAATCTATGTACATTATCCGGCAAACCATACAAAGAGGCTTTTCCATCTACATACCTTAACCACTCGTTAGGTATAGCCTCAAGAAATTATCGGCTAAATGGGAAAAACTTTGTCTTTCGCTGGGTAGGTACCCTGGGGCCGGCAACGGTTCCCGTGAGCTGTAAGGTAGCCCGTGAAGAAAAAGAAGAAGAGAAAAAGAAGGGTCTCCTACATTATCTCTAAAATGTTTTGATATAATTTTAGAATATATAGGTACATGAGATATAAAATTACATTCTATAATTATTCATTTGCTATAATTTTTTTTAACCTAAAATCTATTTCTATAATTTTCAAAATCACTATTATCAAAATATATAAAATTAAGTTCTATAATTATTCATTTGCTATAATTTTTTTTTACCCTAAAATCGATTTCTGTAATTTTCAAAATCACTATTATCAAAATATATAAAACTACATTCAATAATTATTTATTTGCTATAATTTTTCTTTTGCCTAAAATCGATATCCGTAATTTTCAAAATCATTATTATCAAAATATATAACATTAAATGATCTAATTTATAATTTGCTATAATTTTCGTTTTATCTAAAATTGTTTTCTATAATTTTCAAGATGTCTAAATTATCAAAAGGTTCAACATTTAATTATCTAATGATTAATTTGCTATATTTTTTCCAGCTTATTTGCGAAATATTTATTAATATATAAAAATCTTCCTTTCTTATTATAAATAATATATATATAGGTATCATATCCGTTATCAACAAGTGATGGTTGTTTAGGTATTTATGAGTTTCTGGCGCTTCGCCGTCCGCTGCCGCGGAACGCTCGCTTCGCTCGCTCGTCTCGCGCTCTGTTTTAGCACTATTCGAACCACGCTCGTCGCTTCGCTCCTCGCTAACCTATTTTTATTTACAAATTAGGGGAATAGGAATCGAAAATTACTGCAACAGCATTAACAAAATCTACTGTAAATTTTAATAATAGTACTTATTTAAATTGATTACATTATAGAAAATTATTTTTTATGATTATATATATTTGTAAATGTAAATAGAATGAAGTTATACGTTTAAAAATATAGTGAGTACACTTATTTTAACAATCCATTAGAGCAAATGATATTATAGATTAATAAATTTATAGAAAATGAATTTATATATTTAGAAAATTATAATAACTGCAATTATAGAAAAGTAACCATTAGTGCAACTGAAATTAGAGATTATAAAAATTATAAGACTTGAGATTATATATTTTCAAAATTATAGTAACAGCAATTATAGAAAAGTAGCCATTAGTGCAAATGAAAATAGACATTATAAAAATTATAGGTCTTGAAATTATAGATTTTGAAAATTAAGGCAACTGCAATTATAGAAAACAATACGTTATAGGAATTAATATTATAGATTTAAAAAAATATATCAAACAAATTTATAGATTTTTAAAATTACAGGACCTAAATTTATAGAAAATGAATATTTATAGCAACTAAAATTATAGCTTCTGAAATTATATATTTTATTTTAGAGCATTTGAGAGGATACCGAAAAAGAAGGACAAACAAACATAATTTCGTTATAATATTAATTAGAATAGATAAATTGGATAATATTATGCGAAAGTGTATTTTCTTTGTTTGTACTTCTTTCACGTGAAAACGGAGCAACAGTGGCCGGCTTTTATCCCGGAAATCCTTCGGGTTTTTTTTTGTCAAATTTAAAATTTCGTAACCGAGATATGAGCTATAAGTAAGTATATTATTACGTGGGTTACGCCAATGTACTCTCATGCTGACCTTTCATAAATCTGAAAAATAAAATTCTTTGATGTCTTTTCTCAGAATCCGAATAGTACGAAACTAGCATAAATATGGTTGAATAAGCAGCCGAACTTTTGTAATGCAACCTGATTCTTGTAAGGTCGCGTTACAAACATGTCGACCTGCCACCGGCCTGACAACGTCTTTAATTAACACTCTTCTTGTGTTACTGTTGGCATTTTGTTGTGATAGTTGCGTGATGTTTTATCATTGAGGAAGACTCTTGGGTAATAGTTTTGGCTATACAATAATTTCGTCGTTATTGATTTCGAGAGATGACATATTTACATTGTCAGATGCCTTGGTTTGGTAGTAGAACTATTTGACATTTTCATAAAAATAAAAGATATAATGATTTTTGTGGTGCTAATGGTTGAAATGAAACATTAAATCGATAAAAAGAGGTTTTTAAAACGGGGAAGTGAAGTAGAAACATAATATAACATACATCAGAAAGACCAGACTCCAAAAACATTTTAAACGTGAAAGCGAATGTGCTTGAAAGAATTTACTTCAAAGTATAAGAAAATCAGCTAGATTATCTTTCCCAAGCACGAGCACAGACAGAGAGCAAGATTGGACAAGAGAGAGTGCGGTTCCATTAAATAAGTAATAAATTAACGTTTTCTATACATGTTCTTAAAGCAAATATAATCTTTGAATATAAGATTATTCCGCACAGTAGATAGATTAATCTCTAATATTTGTAGGAATTAGTGAACGATGTGTTTCAATATAAAACATAACAGACAAAGAAAAAAATCACTTTCGAAACAACAAAGCTCTTCTTAGCTCATATTACAGAGTTCTTAAGGCATGTTAAATGATGCGTTCAAGCTTGAGATTTAGATACATGAGATCCTGTTATTTCTATAGAGTTTAATAACCTCATTTCAAATATGAAAAAGAAAACAATTATTCAGGTTAATGAATCTCTAAAAGCCAATTATAATTTCAGGAGTTAAGAAAGTAGGTTAAAAACAAAATAAACGCTATTTTGCGAGATAAATTATAACGTAGAGTCAGAACTCCTAGCGCCGAGACGGCTTATCAGAATGCATCCCGCGTCCATTCAAACTCCTGAGAACACTGGCCCATTCAAATTATATTCACATACCCTCGCTAATTAAACTTTCAATAGACCATAATGCGATCCGCGAATCAACTAAAACTTAAGAATCGTGTTGATATTCTCAGTAAGCTCAATAAACCTTGTGAATCTAATTGACCTGAATTCTTAAACCGAACAACATAAAAGAATAGTTCATTCTTTACAAAATTAGTACAACAATCCCTCTAAAGTTTGTGTTTTCGGGACACCGTTTGTGTGAAAAGAAACTCAGCCGAATTTTATTATATTTCAATTATTTGCAATCCAAAGAGGAGAGTTTTTAAGAGAAGACGTTTCACAAATAGGTAAGAAGGGCACGCTATATTGAGAATCGGAAGAACGCTTAGTGAAAAGGTGTCTTGGTTGAACAAGCCTGGATTTGAATTAAAATCTGTACAAAGACCTTATTTATGGATATAGAATGAAGCGATGTGAAAATCGATATGATGACTATGATTATTTTTGTACAAAATAAATATATGGGCGACGCAACGCTTTGATTGTTCGTTCATTCGAGCTCTACTAACCTAAATAACACTAAAATAGTGACATTTACCAATAGATGTGTAAGGCTTCTTCTACCACGGTCACCTTCATGGATTAGCCCAAATTACGAATATATATGACTAGCCTTTTCTCGCGCCTCCGTCTTTCGATTCCTGTATACTTTCAAACCCCATTCCCAGCCCTTATAAATAAGAAATTTAGTACCGCAAATCTCACATTGTTCACATGTTCTATAAAGATAGAAAGAAAAAAAAAAGACTGGAGTAAATTTATTTTTGACAATTATGTCGTGATTTCTTCTATTTTATTAGTATCTGCGTACCTAGCGTGCTGCAATTCCTAGACTGTGCAGATGCACGCATTAACCCAAACCAATGCGCTTGCAATTATGCGCATTACTGCCGCATCGCACTTTCAAATCTCAACGTTTCTTGGGAAACAGTCGAGTAAAAGGCCAATAAACACACTATCTTTTTATTCAATCGCTGGGATGAATTCATATTTTCAATAAAACACAAGTCAGAACTCGATTTTGAAAAGAACATTTTCTGGGGCTAATCTAAATTGAGTTGATCGAACTTACACACCAATACAATAGTAGGTTAGATAACTAACTACTTATTTCAACATCAATCAATAAAACATATCATTAATACAAATACTGATAGAGAATCAATAACATAGAATGTATTTTTGAGCTGATTTTATCTACTATTTCATTAAATACGAAAATTCCACTTCATCTTCTATCAAAACGGTTATATAAATGAACTCAAGAAAAAACCTGCCAACTAGGCAGTCATAATTGCAAACTGCACTGAGGTTTCCGTGTCATGCTTATTTACATATTGAAATATTATGATCAACATGATACTTTCAAGTTTAGCTGTTTCTAAAATACATTCGAGACAAAAGTCGTTGAAATAGCATCGGTTGTATGGGGAGCTTCCTATGGTTGGAGTTTTTGTTTTCTTCCGCAACACACGTAAATTTGTTTGTGTGTTCTTCTTTCATGTAAAATGGAGCAATGGGTCGACGTGATCTTTTGCACAGAGGTAGCTACTTTTCATCCCGGGAAAATATGTAATTTGATCGGGAAAATACTTATTGGAAAATTGTCTATCCGGGACTGGTCGGCGGTCGCTAGATATTATTAAATTGAAGTTAGGTAGACCAGAGAGTTTTCACTTGAGCCTACAATAATGATAGCTGAAGGTGTTGGTCAGCACTCAGCGGTGCTTTATCGCAACTCTCTACATTACTGAGCCTTTATTAAATCTTGAATCAGTGGATTATTGTACTTAGTTTACGGTTGTAGCGGCGATTGATGGCGAGAACGCGAGAAATAACGGGTATTACATTCATGTGCTGAGATTATAGATTCTGCACTATCACGTACATCGGAATTGACCACTGGAGGGTACAACACTGTGTAGAAAATTGTTTTTCTGTTTTGTTTTTTTTTCCAAATAAAAGTACATCAAATACCGCACTTTTCAGGATAGCTGCTCAGTGTTTCGATATGGCAAAATATTCTGGAGTTTCGTAACTTTTCTCCAGGGACTTCCAGTAATTAAATAAATATTAATATAGTAACTATGTCTTAATCTCTGCCTGTTCCAGATTAATCCAAATCAATTTAGTCGTTGCGTGATGAAGCAATGTTACATTGGCCAGAAGAGTAGAAAAACAAAATAAAGAAGCTCTAAAAAATCTCAAATTAAATAAGTCACCAGGAAAAATGTCGTAAAATGAAGCATTTCATAAACAGAAAAAAAGACCGATAGTTCTAACTTACATCGACATGATAGATTTATGAAGCCCGAGCGGAAGTATTGCACAGAAATAGACCACCGTAATCCCCTTTCGTGGACAAGAATATGTTTGGAACTCGGCCTAACCTAAGTTTGAAGTTACAGATTTAGGTCGGGAGCCGTTTCTGTAACAATTTATAAACAATTTCAATGGAAGATGAAGAGATATATATCATAGTAATATTATAAAGAGGAAATGTTTATTTTTTTAGGTATTCAATGCAAAATCTGCTTATATTTTTAGATCGCCATAATTATATTAAGGTAGCCCAAGAAAAATCTCTATTCCGGGGGCTTTCATGACCTACTTAAAACTTTTGCAAAAATATTACTATGGGAGAATTCCAGATAGAGAAAAGTCCTCGTCTCGGCTAGTTCAAAAAATAAAAACAAAATTTCGATTTCTATAGATCTTTCAATGTTGGATACTTGGTACATTATTTTACACATACATATACATAGCTCATATGACCTACAAATATAGGTAGTTATTTACTGAAAAGTCCGTAAATGATCAAGTCATTATGTACAAACAACCTTTCAAAAAATTATGAATATATACCTAAGCATTTTTCATAAATTTTTTTACTCTTTTTGTGGTACTTTCTCTAAATTTCGGTCAATCGATTAATGAAAACAAAACGAAATTGAAAACACTTTCAATAGTATCACTGTCCGATTTTTGTGATCAATCAACCGGTCCAATAAACTATAAATCTTGTTGAAACTGTGTCAAAAGTTTTAAATGTAATTGATACTTCCATTATTTAGGCATTTTAATTGAAATGGCATGGTTTTATAGATTGTTTGCAGGTAAATAGATTGCAATAAATATTTATTCGACGCACGTATTTACAGTACTTTTTATGATACAATATTATTTACCGTTACTTAATTGGTTAATTTTTACAATATTCTGAGCGATTTAACTACTGTAGTAATCAAAATAATGATTGGAAAGTATACGTCGAGATTTTTTTAAAGTAATTTAAACTTTTGATTCAGAAACTCATAAATTAGGTAATGTTCAAAGTAGAGTGTTTTTCACGAAAGAGTTCCCTTTGAGCTTTAAATGTTGGCCGCTGATGAAAATATGATAATACAGTGCAATTAGGTTAATTAACTTTAAAAAAACTATATAGCTGAAAATTTGTAAGATATTATGTAGTTAGTTGAATCAAAAATTTTATGTAAAGGGTGATGGATGCATAATGGATATTTGAATTAATTAATTAAATTTTCTCTAATAGAGGTGATGACAGTGAAAGAAAATGAATAAACAATAATATTTTTTGTATCACTGAAAATAATGTTTATTTATGTGTTTAATAAATATTTCTTTTTAATATCTAAATGAAAAAGCTTTAATTCCTACTTCCAGTCACGTGACCGCAAACGGGAAGTAACGTCACTTTTATTAAAATTTCAAATTAATAACCACAAACTACTAACTATAGGTAGGTATTATTTAAATCAACGTCAATCAGTCACTGACTAAGTTTTTTCTTGTTATTTTATCTAATCTGTGACCAAGTTGGTTAGCAAGATGTGGCGTCATCAACGTTTCGCGGGAATTTGAATAATACAAATATACAATTTTCCAGGGTACCTACCCAACGGAAGCCCAAGTCTCCCTCGTTTAGCGGATGGTATTTGTGAGTCTAGGCTATACCTAACACTATCACAAGGTTTCGGGAGCTGTAAGCCCGTGAAGAGAGGAATTGGCTGCATATCATGTCCTTCGTTCGTTCAACGTGTCAAAACCGGCGTAAACTACTTGTCTATTTATTTTATTAGGCATAATATTTTTTACAGCTATAATTTAAAAGTATTCCCGAACATTGTCATCACCCCTCGTCGTAATATTCATTTACTTAATTAATAATACATTCGTAAAGATTTTTTAAATATCCTAAGAAACTTCGAAGTGATGTCGATTGCACAGTTTAACCGTGATGAGGTTCTTTCGTGCTACCAACCAACCATTAATCATAAGGAGATCGCCGCTTATATCTGATTTAGACGTAACAACGTAAACCGTAACAAATTGCCAACACTGGGAGTAACACCGTGTCGGTCAAATGATATGGCTTGTAAATCCGTCGCTGCTTAAAAAAACATTTACTGAGCACGATTTTCCAAGACTTCCTAGATTGCGCGTGAAAGTTTATGAAGATATACCACTCTACATTTCATTTATTTATTCGTGCAACAGGGCACTAGAATATTATGCGTTCCTCCGTATTTCCGAACTTATTGAAAACGCTTTTAAGTTGCTATAAGGCCAGGGAACATCTTTCTCTACTCTTATCGGTCGAGCAATAGCAAATAAATTTTCTCTTTTCTCTGCTCGTAATTTGACTTTCTGGTACGACAAGACATTTGACTTTTTATTTTACTTGTTGCAAGTAACTGCGCCCTTCGATGTTCCTTCGATGATGTTCTTAATCACATTTTCGTATCGCACAAGTTGTCACAACGTCTTTGCTCTTCTGTTTATAAATGTAGGTAACAAGATTGTCTTTTCTTCCACGAACGTCAATACCTCGTTGGCTCTTCCTCGTCCAGCTGTTTGTTTCTATCATTCTCCAGCACCACATCTCAAAAGCTTCCAATTTATCTTTACCTGTTCGAATCAGCCATAAATTTTAAATAAGCAATTCTACACACATAAACTTTTATGAGACGTTCTATTTAGCCTAATAATAAAGCTGAAGAGTTTGTTTGGTTGAACGCGCTAATCTCTGGAACTACCAGTCGGATTAAAAAAATATTTTGCATTTGATAGCTCATTTCTTGAGGAAGGTATTAACCTAAGGCTATATAACATCATGCTACAGGCCCTAAGGGGGTGAAATGGGGTGTAAGTAAACGTTGTATTCCTAATATAACGCGTACAAAGTCGCATACAGTTAATATGTATGTTAGCCGCCACATACCACCTTAAAATTGAAAATAATGAATGAGAACCGGAATAGTAATTTAATAAATAACATATAATATATCAGTGAAAACTGTTTGGTAGAAATGGGAGCGAGAGGCGATAAGATAGTCTTTATCTTTGTGGCCAAACAAACTGCCGCTTTCAAGAGCATCAAGCGACGACTTTATGGTTTGTCTATTATGAATTTCATATAATATTACGACATAAACAAATATTTTGTTACTATGTAAGAATACAACTTTTGTTGTTCTAAGCTAAACTTAAAAATACTACTACAACTGATGATTATGATTAAGGCGAGGATGTCTGTGTGCTGAAACGTTGTATTGAGAAAACGCTCACGGGTGCCACATAATTCGTCAATAATGTAGCCGAATGAAAAGGCAATCTGCCTAATTCCATAATTAATATTTCTCGTTCAACGATTAACTTGCTCTGTAGATTCTGTTCATAATCAAAATCAATTCGATAAAGTATTTTTCTATTTTAATTTGCGTCAAAATAGTATCAAGGAACATGCTAATAAATACAAATGGCGAACAAAACTAAGTACTCGTATATTGTGATAACAACAAGTCAAGGTAATTCAAGCATTCAAATTTAGAGGTTGTTTAATGTAGCTTTCATGGCAGACAGACAGACAAACGAGCCATCACAAAAAGTGACCTAGTCTGGATAGCAAGCCACTGCGACAACAGCTAACGGTAAGTTTAGATTAAATTTTGACTAACGCTACATTCTTCAGAGTAATTCATGAGTTGAATGTTTGTAGGTAATACGCCTTTGTAATAGTGCTTATTCAATCACTCTTAACGATCGCAGAGCAGAATACCACTTAAATAGGTAAAAAAATATGATTTGATATATTGAGGCCAAGAGACAGTGGAAGATTTGAAGGAGGTAGTTTATAAAAGCTGAAAGTTATTAATATACGTATTGTTATACGTAGATATCTCGCCAATTCACCACCAGAACGTTGGCAGGTCAACGAAACTATTGATCTATCTATCATCACGCCTTTTATCCCAAGAGAGGTAGGCAGGGACAATGTAATTTGCTATGATGCTAATATACTAAACTATCCTTCAGCTTTTATTAATACCACCTCCCAATATTCTGCGTCTTGGGTTATTGCCTATTATAGATAATGCGTCCTATCTCTGTGCTTTTAATGCTACGCAATAACGTCTCCAAAACTCTATAGCTATATGGAAGAAGAAAAATGAAAAGACGTGATCGGGGAGTTTTTAACTGAAATCTTGTAACGTGAAGCAAAACAAATCGCAATTAAGCGCACCGATGCCGAAGTAGAGCGTGAAGTGGACGTTGCAACACTGAGCCGGACACGCTGCGCCGAAATGCGCGGGCGCAAATTACTGAGGCTTTTCTTAGTGAAAACAATATTAACTACAACTGATAAATCACAACTGTTTTGTACTGAGCAAAGCACTTAACGTAAAAAAAATATACATAGAGAATCATATAGAGAAATATAAATGCTGTCAGTTCAGAGATACATATTTTATTAACAAATATTTAATTGAGAGTTAATTCAATAACTAATTTAAACTTAAATGCTCGGGCGCAAATTACCGAAGCTATTCTTAGTAAAAACAATATCAAATACAACTGATAAAGTACAAATGATTTGTACTGAGCTAAGCATTTACATAAAAAGGATTCATAAACACAACTCAATACTAAAGTCGAACAATGCTGTGTCAGTTCAGAGATCAATATTTTGGTAACAAAGATTGAATTGAGAGTTAATCAATAATAATTAATTTAAACCTTATTATACCTTAAAATACAAAAGTAAAGTGTTTAACATATGCATATTACCATGCGTGACCTACGCTTGCCAGACGTAGGCTCTAAAAAAGTTATATTAAAAGTCTAGAAACATGTCAACATGGTATGGAAAGAAGTATGCTGAACATAAAGAGAAGGACAAACAAAAGTTGAGTGCAATAAGAAATAGAACAGAGGTAAAAGATGTAACTTTAACTATTAAATAATGAAAATGGAGATGGACAGGGACAAGAAAGAAAAATGGACCAAAGAATGGTATCCAAGAGATGGAAAGAGGTCGCCAGCACCGCAGGTGGGAAGACGATATAGAGAATATTGCTGGGATCATGTGGAGAAGGACAGCGATGGAGAGGACAGCTGGGAAGGCTTTGGACGAGGCCTATGCCAAAAGGCAAACAGAATGAAGAGGTTACCAATGTCTGCTAATATTGTATGTTAAAATTATATAGAATCAAACAAATATAACTATTGTAAACCTTTAAATTCGGTAATAAAGGATTTTATTATTATTATAATTACTTACCTTATAACTTACCTAGTGTTAATGCTTATGTTATATGATACTTACGAAGCCTTACGGCTCCCAGAACCGTGTTACCGGAACAAGTCTACCTCATTTAGCTGATGATATTTAATGTGTGGACAGATCAGGACAAATAAGCACCATCACGACCATACGTCTCTGCTGTCTCTGACACTAGTAACAATGCCCACATTTAGGGAATTGAACATATTATTTATATTATACATTTTATGACATACCTGAGTTTATGTATCATCACTTAAAACGTGGACAGGCTTGAAGGGTTCGTGACGACAATTAGTGCGACCAAAGCAGCGATATTATCTTTATATTATTTTTATAACCTAATTTATATTTATGTAAAAAATGTTTATAAAATATATCTACATTTTGTACTTCTAAGGTTTCTTTCATAAGAGCACTTGTTAGGAAGTTTACGTAGCGTTCTGTTCCAGAGTTAGCGTGTTGGATCTAATAAAAGACTGTCCTTTTAATTAAAATTTGAAGTAACAAATACATTAAACGCAAGCCATAAATGTCAAAGCATTGAAAAAAGGCGAGAAAATAGTCAATTCTCAATGCCGATTAGTAAAAAAACGTTAAATCCAAATTGATACAAAAACTTTTAGATAGGCGCCGCCTGCATGCATGCTATTTATGGGTACAGGCAAAGATAAAGCCACAACAAAAAAAGGGAAAGATGTTTCTCTGTACTTTAAGAATCCCCACAGGTTTGTGTTTATTTATGAACCATAACCCAATAACGTTCGAAATTAAAAAAGAACGAATGTGTTCGATGTTAGAAACCACAAAATTCTATATTTGTTTTCCTGTAACAGGACATGGTTTAAACATTACCACACTGGTGAAAACAAAATGAATAGCGAAGCAACCCATGTCTTTTAACAGAGCATCTGCAGTATTTAATTTTTTACAAGTGTTCCATAGCATTTTTGACATGTAAGTGCAAAAACAAACGCCACTTTTAACAGGAAACCTGCTAGAAACTATAAATTATATTTCCAGTAATAAACAATCCACGGCGGTTAACGTAATGTTGCGGTTTGCGCTGAACCCTGAATGATCATCATGTACAAGATGCTAACATGATCGCTAATTAGACAATTTCTCAAATAATCCGCAACCAATCGAGCGTATCTAAACACCTACACGATACTCCCTCATTAGCATATTTATTAATGTTAGTACAGACAACGACATATAAGTACTGTATCTACATAAATCATTTGTAGACAAGCAGTCTGAAGAGGTTCACTCAACTGAGATTTTCGCTTTCTTTCAAGGAAGTGATAAATTTTCACGTGACGTGTAATGTTGGATGTGTGCCATTTTTCAGTTACGCAACTGAGGCATATGACACTTGCGGGTTTAGCAAGTATTTATTGTGAAGTGAGTCAGTGTGGGAGGAAATGCCAGATTAGAGTAGTGTGACAATGTTGATTACACCTTATGTTATTAAAGAGTTAAAAACTCAGCGGTCTGTTAGTCTGCAAATTTGGTAAAAATAATTGCGAATATTTAACAAAGGTGCTTTTAAACGGGTAATTGAAGCACGTCCGAGCTAGTCAAGCGATAAATATAAGAAGTGAACAACAAAAGAAAAACCGTGAGGACTGTAGAGTTCGATATTAGTTAAAACTTTAAAAACACGATAGAGACACGGTGGATGCAGAAATAAAATGTAAATTGTCGAAAAATATAGATAATTATAACAATGATATTTAAATTTTTGACCGCGAACGATCAAGATGAAAGGCGTATACGGGTTATGCATTGTAACGGTCAAGGTGATACCATTCAACTATACTTGTATATCTAAATACACAAAAACACTGGTAGCTTGATAAAGGTAATGCTAATGATAAGATCGTCAAGAAACAAGTACAACCATATCATTGTTATATAGCTACCGATAAAAATTTGCAAATGATCCACTCGCAGGCTGGAATAACCCTGGATATAAAACCACTTCCTCGCTGCAGACCCAAACAGGTTTTCGTGCACTATCATTATTACAGGCTCGTGCCAATATACAGAGCACAACGTGCTCAATGCAACAAAGGATTAGCGAAAAAAATATATAAAGAAGCTTTGGCAAAATGTTATTCTAACCAAAAGGACAGTCGAGACAAATTACAAGAACTTAAAAGAAAAATCACTTTTATTGTTATTATAGGTCATTGAATACTAACACTATTGCACATCCAGTAATATAAAGGCACTGTTCATTAATGAAGTTTTAAAAGTTAGATTATTTGATCCGTGTGAACACAATCGGGGAACGATATTTATGCAGTCAGCCGAGCGCGCAGCCGGCGACTTGTGTACTGACTGAAATGTGTTTCGGTTCCCAACCAACGACTAAACATTGTTGCAAACAGTGGGACATGTACCGTCTCTTTCTCACTCATGATAAATTGCTGATAATTCTGAGCGGAAAAGAGACAGCTTCCTTTAAGTTATTCATTGCCTTATCGCAGGCAGAATAAAAGTTTACGGCCGATTGTTAAGAGATCGTAGAAGAAATGCAAAGGTGTTTTTTTTTCATGAAAAAATATATTGTTGTAAATAACTTGACTTTACTTACATTATTAATTAATTACAAAAGTTAAAGGACGCTGACGCTGCTTTCAATACCATTCAATAATAATATTAATAATATGTATTAGGGTCATAGATATCTATGATTGGGGTCAGGGTTTTCGTTTAGGTTTTCCTGTAAAATATAAGAAAAGCCCTGTATTACCTATTTTTTTCAAAATTTTAGACGCGGAAGTTTCGGGGATATATCGGGGTAATAATTTAAACTATGCATTTTAAAATAATGAAAAAAATAATTTATATTCCTTATAACGAGTCCTTTTTTATTTAATAATACCTATGCATGATGCACTTGAAAAAAATCTTTTGTTTGCGTTTTAATTTTCAACATTTTTCGTCTAGTAGATCGGAGAAAATAAGCTGTGACAGACGTACAGACAGACACATGAGTGATCCTATAAATAAGTTTCAGTTTTTTCATCCGAGATGTTCGGAACCCTAAAAATATGACGAAGGGTGTAATAGTTATATATGTATATTTTAGGACTTCACTTATAAACACAAAAAGTGAAAGAAGACTCAATACGTGTATAAAATAAAACCATAAAAGGAAAGGGAAACTGAGTCTGTGTATAAAATTAAAAGGACTTTCTTTTCGTACAATTGTTTTATTATGAAGAACTGACGATTGGACAACAAGGTTTTATCATATCACATACTTTTATAGCTATAGAAGAAAACCTTTGTATGCATTTTGGTGGTTGTTTATTTATTTAACGTTCAAAGAGCGAAGTTTACTTCCAAAGAATAAAACTATTTGATTTTGATAATTGAATTATGATTGAATCTCCAAATTAATGACGCCCTTAAAATAATAATAAATCTCTAAGGTTCCGCTGTTATGTAATAATGAGACTAAAGAACACTACTTATATACATAACACATAATGGAATTTAAAAAATATTAATACTCTTGAAGTAGTGTGTAAGTAGGACAAAGAAAAAGAACTATTTTGACTAAATAATGCGTATTGTGTAACGAAGTCGAGGCAAACGGAACACATTTCTCTCGCATTAGTTCTGTCAGTTACTGTCATCGCATTAGTGGCGCAAAAAATGCATTGATATTGGAAGGAAATGTCTTGCGTTGCGACATTACATAAATAACAAAACAAAGACCGGGAGGTATCAACACTGTTATTATAGAAGAATGAGGCAACGAATTAGCAAATGCCGTAGATGAAATGTATTGCCGGAATTAAATTCTAACACGTATTGTAACTTTTATTATACTATATAAATTAATTATAGAAACGGAAGACAACAATAGATCAAGTGCCAAAGAAGACAACTATCATGTTTATAAAATCAAATGTTGATAGACATAAGATAATTTAAGGCAACAAAGTTAATATTAAGACTCATAGAATATTGTAACGTCCTCACGCAATCGCCAAGAAAATCGTAACGGTAGTCAAAGAAAAATATAATTGGTGAACAGCGGAGCACACTTTCTTACTTTCACCAACATATACTAGGAAGAGTTAGAACATCTACAAAGAAGACAATCCTAGCCCATTGAATACGCATCAAGAATCACGACCACGTAATTTACGCAATGATGTCCAAGATTGTAACCCATTATGTAGCATAGTGAAGTTATTCGTTCAATCATAAATACTTAGTAATGGTGCGGTTAAGTTAAGGAATATTTATTGTTTAGATATCTTGAAAATGTCAGCTACACTACAACTAAATATAAAATCCCAGCATTAGTTACACCAGACTCCAAGAGGGTGTAGATGCTTGTAAGTATATTATTGATGTTGATATAGATTTTAGATATACATAAGTTTTATGTGTTTCTTTTATATTTGTCACTATACAAAGAGTTACATTACGGGTTCGATCCCGGATCCCGGCCATAATGAGGCAAACCGCACTTTGAGGCTTTTCCATCTAAATATACCTCAACAGGACTGGCGACTCTCTGGCTACCTAAGTATAGCCTCACAAATACCATCGGCTAAACGAACGAAAAGAAGCTTAAAAGAAAAGTTTTAGTATTTTTTTTAAAACCGTAGCAACCCATCGATTCATATACATAACAAAACAAATTCTCCTTATTTGTATGAAGAGGCAAACTGGAGCAGCCATTCTCCAAAGACGTGATTGCGCGTCTCAATACTTTTACAGATCATCACGCGACCAAAAGATTCTCAAAAGAGATCACTTTCTCTTAGCCCTTGAATGATTGCACGAGAGCGGTCCAATTCGGGCAATCGAAGCCACACGTGAAACGTTTTAAATGACCCTTCGAAGTGGAGAGTTTGGATACAAAGAGTTGTTGTAACCATGACCAAAGGCTTTTGTGCTAGTGAGCGGAGTTGGCGCCGCTAGCCAATAGGGCTGTAATTGATTTTTAATGGAAAAAATAACACCAACGTAACACACGGCATAGCTTTGTAACAACACTGCGAGACGTTAAATTCAGGGAAAGTATGAGGCGATTAAACTAATTGCCTCAAGCGGTAAATTCAAAATTTATATTGTAAGACACTGATAGTAATCTCCACAATAGGGCTCGTGAACTAGATATGACTTCATAATCATATAACCCAGGTTTTGCATAAGGACGATAATAAATGGTTTTGAAAAAGAAAATACTGAAAATAGTAATGCTAAATTATTTTAATATTAACACCATAATATTAATATTAACATTGGCAACGTATTATATTCCTGTTTAAACAAGATGGCACCATTGGTTTATTAAATGAGTTATAACAACTATAAGAAAGGTTAAGCACAGTTTACACTTCCTAGTTTCAATAGATGCGTAGGTTCTGTGCTATTATGACAGGCCAATATAGGATATGCCATGAATATTACAAATGAATGCACTTTAAACCGTTAACCTATTATAAAATACTATACTGAAATGTTCAATATACAATATTTTAAAATAAAATTGAAAATAAAAAAAAACTGTAACGCTAAAACCTTTAATTATTTATTTAAGGGGATAATTATTTATTAATGTATATACTTCCTTAATTTAATATAGTAAGTTAGGTATAATGGAAGACAAACTTTACATAATGCCAACGTTTCTAGTAAAATTGGAATTTTCCTTATAACGGACCTAGCAAATCTAAAGCAACATTTGTGCACTCAACCGACAAACATTTTATCCCTCGTCTTTCTTTCCTAAAACCTATATAACTCTTTTATAAGAGTAGATAAAAGAGTACAGAGTACTAAAATCGTCTTTAAATACTTTCTAGATAGATAGTCAAGAGTGGAAACCCAGAATAAACCGCAGAAGTGTCGGCAAACAGGCAACACAAACGGCCACGATATTTCGACGAGTGTGAAGGAGAACTTCGAAGGATAGGGAACCGAGAAGTGGCGCAGTGCTGAGAAGGCCTAAGTCCAGCACTTCCAGCAGCCGACGAACACAGGCTGAAGAAGAAGAAAGTAAGAAGTGGCTAAGACTTGCTTAGGGAATATAACTCTAGATGATCGACTTGAGAATGTAGATACGAATAGTTATCATCATGGTTGTTATTTCCATAGAACACCATTAAACAATGAATGTCCGTGCTCAAAAATCTTCAATCGATTGATCGGTTACGTACGACGAGGGCGTCACGGGGCAACGCTTCGCGGCCGGTGCTCGACCACTCGTGACGACACTAATACCCAGCATTAAGGATTATGTGTCCAGTTATAAAAGTTAACGGCTAAACACGGGTCCGACCCGGATTACCGCCGCCCTTTTACTGAACTTTATAGATTAACGCCACTTGCAATTAATTATGCTAAACCATGCTATTAATGTATATCAATGAGATGGCCAGGGAATATTTCTAAGGGGAAATATATACCTAGTAGAAACACTAGTTTAGCAAGATGTAAGATGATCAAGATAATGTTCGTGCATATTTCTGTAATGAAGCTAAAACAGTAGCTCAAGCGAATCGTCTTCCTGTTAAATAGGTTGTATCTTTACTTATGTAGGCTAGTTTTCTATCCGGAAAGCATTAAAAGATTTAATATTATACGATTCGACTAGGTATATAAGCTGGAGAAAGTAACTTAAGAAAGCAAATACTCCCTATTTCCAAGAAACTATATATTATTCGTCAAGAAATTTACTTTAAAACGAAACACAAATAGTCGTAAATTACAGTAATTTGAAACAATAAAAGAATGTCTAACTGTCGTCAAAATCTATCAACCCCATGATAACGAAACAAAATTTTTCCGCTGTACTTAAAATTTGTTCATAACGGCAATTCATCAGAGGTAAGGGAAATGTAGACTGATGCATGGGAACCAAAACAAGAGAGTTGTCACTAATGACGGTATAGCACGCAATAAGTGCATATTATGTTGGAAAATCTTTAATGAAGTTACACCATGAAACAAGAGAAATATTATACGAGAAACTGCCTAACAATTACAATAGTATTCGTGACCTCTTTTAGGTGTTTCTAATATTTAAACTAATTTAAGATTTACCTTCGCTAATACCTTAAAATTAAAACTTTCATATTTCCATATACACAAGTTATTACAGTAACATTGCCAGTATTATTAGATAGCTGTATTTCTTTGTTTGAAGCAGGAAGGCAACAATTTGTTTGCATTAGCCCTTCAATTAAATGCTAATTGTGTGTCCAACATTTTAAAGACTCCTCATTGCTATTCATGAATTCTTTGATGCTGTGTCCTGGATACAAAATTAAATTAAACAAAGTAAATATGTCATTATTGTAGAGTGATACAGGGTCAAAATTTTAATTAAGAACTAAGAACAATAACTCAGTATTTTTCGTGGGCTCAAATTAAATTCAAAACATGTAGATATATTTAAAGTAAGCTTAATGCAAATCTAAATTCATATTATATATGGACGGTTAAAATGTAATTGTCTGTATTATGAATACTGTTCATTTCAATTCATACTTTCATCACTGATTCCTAATTAAAAATGTCACAATTGAAAACGTCTTTCCAATCGGCCTGTTTCAAGTGACATGGCGGTATCACGGAAAGCATTTGTGCTCTGTGGATTTCTCAAGTCTCAAAATGCGTCAACTATAATCACCATCACCAATAACAGACTAACACTACATATTATATAAATAAACTTTAAAAATAAAGTGTACCGACTTCAATAATTTGCACTGAAAAGTAAGAAATAATAAATATTTCGTCGTAGAATTTGAACACGGTTGGTGCCAAATTAGGATACAAAAGTATAAACATCTAAAAAGATAAAGATCTGTTCAATATTATCTATGTTTGTACTGATGATCGTAGGTCCTAATGAATTGTCTAGATTAGTGAATTTGGGAACTAAGTTGTTTCTAATTTGGCACCAACCGTCTTCAAATTCTACGACGAAATATTTATTATTTCTTACTTTTTAGTGCAATTTTTTTAAGGCGACGTCTCCGTACATTTTCTCTGAAACGTCTATTTTTTTGTCGCTAAATGTGGACATATCAAGCCATTTTACAAGTCCGAAAAAAAATTTGTGAATAGTGAAATATATAAAGAAAATATATAAATAATAAAATATTATTAAATCTTTGTAGTATCTTTAAAAAAAAAATCGCAAGTTACAGCACGAAAATAATTTTTGCTCTCAAAATTCTCAATATTTTGAGCGACAACTAACGTTAAAAAAAAACTATATTGTAGGAAAATCAATGTACTAAAGACATTGCTTAAAAAATGGCAAATTAATAGCGTGTTTATTTTTTAATTAATTGAAAAGCCCGAAATTCCGTAAATATCGGCAGATGGCGGACAGATACCGCCGGCAGCGGACGTGTCCCGGACGCTCTGGTGAACTCGCCTGATTATAAATTAGCGATGTTTTTCTCGTAATCCTATTGTCTGTCCCTTTCACACCCGAACTTAAACGTCTACCACTATCCCGCTCTAGCTATCTTATTAGAAACAGCGGGCTTTCTATACATACTAATACTACTTAGTTTTTAATAAACTACCATATGTATCGGTTTTGCCTGTGTAAATATCTGAATTTATACCTACTTAGGTCTTGATGGACTAGGCTTTTCCCGGCTTTACCTATGTAAATAGGTAACTTATACCTACTAAGTTTTTCATAGACTACCCTAATGTCTCGGCTTTGCCTGTGTAAATATTTTACTTTATACCTACTTAGGTCTTGATGGACTAGGTTTTTCCCGGCTTTGCCTGTGTAAATATCTGACTTTATACCTACTTAGGTATTGATGGACTAGGGTTTTACCCGGCTTTGTCTATGTAAATAGGTAACTTATACCTACTTAGTTTTTCATAGACTACCCTATGTCTCGGCTTTGCCTGTGTAAATATCTGACTTTATACCTACTTAGGTCTTGATGGACTAGGCTTTTACCCGGTTTTGCCTATGTAAATAGGTAACTTTATACCTACTTAGTTTTTGATAGACTACCATATGTCTCGGTTTTGCCTGTGTAAATGTCTGACTTTATACCTACTTAGGTCTTAATGGACTAGGCTTTTATCCGGCTTTGCCTGTGTAAATAGGTAACTTTATACCTACTTAGTTTTTGATAGACTACCATATGTCTCTGTTTTGCCTGTGTAAATGTCTGCCTTTATACCTACTTAGGTCTTAATGGACTAGGCTTTTACCCGGTTTTGCCTATGTAAATAGGTAACTTTATACCTACTAAGTTTTTGATAGACTACCATATGTCTCGGTTTTGCCTGTGTAAATGTGGTGTTTTATACATACTTAGGTCTCAATGGACTAAGCTTTTACCCGCCTTTGCCTGTGTAAATAGGTAACTTTATATCTACTTAGTTTTTGATAGACTACCATATGTTTCGGTACTGTTTAGATATATTTACTGTGGCCGAGTGTAAGTATAAAAGGTTATGTACATACGTAAGCTTAATTTCTGTACTCTCACTGTTTTGTAGTATTCGGCCGTAGTGCTAATACAAAATAAGAAAAGAGGAACACCGGGACGAGGAGTAGTGTATAGGCAGAGCGTATGCTACGTGGCAGGCACGCTGAGCGGTTGTATTACTCCATCTTTTCTTTTTACATTGATTGAAGATATTGAATAATAAGGATTTTGTATTATAATTTCAAATATTATACTTACTCAGAGTCAAAAGTATGTTTTTTTATATTCTTCTTACGTCGTTTTCTAATACAAATCTTACGTAGTTCTTTATTCCTTTTATTACCCATTATTTACACTAAACTATAAATTACTACTTATTAGTTAATACTTAATAAAATAAACTATAATATAATCACAAAAAAATACAAAATAAAAATAAATTGTGTAACGAGATTTTATCAACAAATTTACACGATATGAGAGGAACGTGCACTTTCTAGACGTCTCAAGTCAACGGCTGTGACGCGAAATAGTCGCGCGGGATATGTTCGCGCGTGCATCATTTTATGAATACAGCGTGTTTGATATTTCTCTCCCTCACAAAGTTTTATAGACCAATGAAAAAATATTTTTAGTAGGATGTATCTACCTACACTAGTAAGGGCATGTAATAATCTCAATATTCTGATTATCAATATTCCGGTATATATCTTCCATAATACCGATAATTATTACGTACTAGTTTTTATAATATTTTCTGATTCTAATAAAATAACACACTGAAATACAATGTTTATTTTAAATTATATTACTTTATTTGATATTTTATTTCTTCTTAAATTATCTCTGAATAAAATATAGATTTGGTACCTACTATTGGCCACGCACTCGAAATCCACAGTTTACTTACTACTCTAAACAAAATAGGACGTTTGAAGAAGAGGCAGTGTTTATTGGCTTGTGATTGTGATAAAGAAGAAAAATACATCATGCAACTTTTAATTTAAATTAATTTAATACTTAAAATTTCACTCAGTAAATTTTAAAAGATTTTTTCTAACAAATAAAAATAAAGCTTCTAAAGTATAAATAAACAAAATGAAATAGTGATTTTAAATTCACACATTGGTTATAATAATTGTTCTAGATGTAACATCATTACAATGGAATAAGTTTTTATACCTATTCCTTTCGAACAAACAACTTCAGACACAAACTGAACCTTTTTATTGAGTAAATACTTGATAAAAACCTTATAACTATCTATAATTCAACACAGATGTTTGAAATATTTTTACTGTAACAATAATAAACACAAGAAACATCCTGTGAATGTAAAAAGATAGTCGCTAAGTCCTTTGATGCCGTGTGGCTCGCGCCGCGGCTAATCGACCGGCCGCCAGGAGAAACCGCCAAAGGCAAAGGGATGCCGCAAATCGATGTCAAGAGTTGGCAAAGCAAAGTGTCGATTACGCAATTTCTAGTTTCTTTTATAGTTAGGCACCTATAATAATTAGGTGGGTAGAAATAAAAGTACAAATTAAAGAAATTTTTATATGGAAATGACTTTCGGTCAAATTTCACGCAATTTTGAGAATAGATTCGTTTCGTAATTCTGAGCAAAAGTCTCCAAGGACGCGACTTTCGAGTTTCAGAGTTATTGATAAGAATTGGTCTACAAAAAGGCAGCGGTAGCGGTATAATATTTTTTTTTTTTTTTTTTTATTTTAATTTAATTTTAGAGAATGATTAACTTATATTACACTTACGCATTGGATGTAAAACATTACTATTATTAGGCACAGTTAAAACTCATACATGCTAAGTCGCTGGCAAAACGAAAATTAATTATTTCAGTCCGATTATTCCTATGTTCCTAGATTGTGATGTCGCGGTCTCGGTATGTTCATAGTAGGCGCGCCGCATCTCCCCGCAAATCGAAGCTTGCATCACTCCGCCTCACCCCCTCTACTGATTTTTTTGCACAAGCAGTGAGGGCCTTAAGTCGGTACCCTTTTTTTTAATGTTAATTTGTTTTTCCCTTTTAAGTGATTTTGCTGCCCTGAGAGACAAATAATAACGTAAATAAAAAAAAATAATGGAAAAATAAAAAAAAATACTGCTGTGGATGGGATTTGAACCATTGGCAGCCTGAGCTGCACCATACCATACCTTTAGCCGTTAGACCACCGTCGATACAAAAATTGACAACTTCGTGTCAATAGCAACCGTTGCTAAGGCTTTTCTCTGATACATAATTTTCAGCCGTAAACAGAGACAAATTACTGAATTTCTGAAAAACTACTAAACCGATTTTCGTCATTATGTCTGTAAGGTAATGTCGAAAAATTACTAAATACTTAAAAAAATAAGTCGTTAAAATGGGTAGGTACATATTTCACATACTGTTTTTTCAAAATTTCTAAAAAAACTACTGAACCAATTTTCACAACAACAAAAAATGGGACCACCTGTGAAGTATACCCTTTCAAACAAAAAAAAAATTCCAAATCGGTCCAGGCGTCTTCAAGTAATCGGGGAACATACATAAAAAAAAATAAAGATTCCGACGAATTGAGAACCTCCTCCTTCTGTTTTGAAGTTCGGTTAAAAACAAAGTCTCCCGCCTTTTCACGCAAAAACTACTGAACGGATTTTGATGCGCTTTTCACGATTAGATAGGTTGATTCACCAGAAATGATATACGAATACGAAACATGGACCTATCATGTTTAGGAGCTGCGTATCAACAGTATAAGTGAATCAAGTCGGAGGAAAAGTTAGTCCCAGTAAGTCTAATCCTTCAAAGATATAACAAAATGATGTTGGAAAGAATTGTGTAGAATAAAATGATCTACAAAAAAGTCTGCGGTAAGTCTAACAGATAAGTAGTTATAAGCGTAACATATGTGAATATTCAAATGGTTGTAAACCCATATGGTACTGTATCCGTGCGGGGTTGCTAGTATCCTATAGTACTTAAAAAATAAAAACTATCATATTCTGCGAAGTAAATCTAACTTCAGAAAGCATGTGTTTCCTGTTACTCATATTTTATACCTTCAATATTTTGGAATTATCCATGTTACAGCACGTAAGAGCACGTGTAGATTTATCAACAAATTAATCTCTCTTAATCCGTTATATAAACGCATAGTTTGAAGCTGAGAGTGATATTATCTCGTATCAAGTGTTGCTGATCACTTATCCGTTTAATACCATATAATGCAAGATTTAATGCGAAATTAAAACAACAATAGATGGCGAATCGACTTACCCTTATTTCACAATCACTTAAATTGAGAAACTAACCTGCAACAATAAAAGTAATTATGATTTAAAAAGCGAGATAGCATCGCACAGTCATGGGCAATGAGCTTGCGCGCAAATAGTGAGGAAACCGTGGGCACCTGAACAAAGGAGAGCGTTCAAAACAAATATATCTGCTATGAATATGCAACACAATCATAACAGGGTTACGAACAATTATAACATTGATTTAAAATCGTAATAGATAGTAGGGCACAAGTGGCGCCCAAGGCTTTTAAATTGGGGTAGGACCATGTTGTACTTTTATAATTATTGAAACACACATTCATGCCTGTTTCCCATAAGAGTATGCAGAGTTTTATTGTTTAGACAAACATATCTACCACCTAACACTGCCTTATCATACATGTTTTATGTCCATTCTTAGTGCTGCGTACTTGACCTTTTAAGGGCATCATTTAAATGTTATATTTCATTTCGCTATTATTTGACACACCGGTTTTGTTTAATTTACATTAATATCAACATGATGTTATGGTAGGTGTAGTGGATATGGCATTGATACCATTAACAGCGGTTAAAGGTAAGAAGCCTTTCGATTTCAAAATATCTCTACGGTAGCCTCAATAAAATATAATTGGTTCAATGAGGATGTCTGTCTTTCATTGGGTAGCCTGGGGACCCGTATAACGGGCATCGTTTCCGCGGTAAAGTACTTTACCGGAAGTATACCTCGTACAAATTTTCATTTAATTAAATCCATTGCAGGATGGTATGATTGAGCCATAAACATTTGAAAGATTAAATTATTTATATTTCTACGTGAAAGTTACGCCATACAATATAAGGGCATGTCTACACTGACATTGACCTAGAACGTTAATTGATATTCAATTCATGATTAGCTCTTGCTAATAGTAGCACGATAGGAGTACAAAAGCAATTGTTGTTATTATGTTATTTAAATTCCAATACCTTGTTTACGGTTTAGTGCGACCCCTTTATCATGGCAAATATTATTTTTCTAATTATTTGTAAATAGTTAACGATATGCGAACGCCATTCTATCACTGAAAATCTTAATTACACGGAATGTTGAAAATTGTGTGTAAACATAACCAAGTAATTGCAATTGAAGAACAAATAGTAATATTACTATTTATTAATTCTCAAAAGTTAACTTCCATTTAATTTTGATACCGTCTCAAACTTGACATAGTTTTTTAATAGCATTTTGTAACTTCGCTCACTATTTAACAATGAAGAAACAATTTAAAGAACCACGTTGAAAATACTAAAACATGACTAAAACAAAATTCTCATCTTCTAGAACAATTCGCTAAATCGGTTGAACGTATTTTAATTGCTTTGTCACTATTTTAATGTTGACATAATAGTATTCATAAACACCCAGCGATAACAAACAATTTCTCTCGTAACTAGTTGAATACTTCCTAGAAGGTAGACCATGTTCCAGATTATAATAACGTTAGCTGTGTGGCTTAATTGAATGTTTAAATGTACCTACAGCTACTAAAATAAATAAGATCTCTAAAATACTTATGCAGTTTTTAAACAAACTCATTTAGCCCAAAAGAAAGTATAATTGTTGATTTGGTGGAAAAATATATAACATAATATAAGTAAAATAAGCATCGAAAACCCGTTTCCGACATACAAATTACAAATCCTGAAAATTTTACAGGGAAAAATAGGCTAAGTACGTATCGAATTATCACTGCATATTGCTTGTAATAAAAAATACTTGTAAAATGTCTTACAGTTAGAAATTTCACCCTACACCAAGGAAGTTTAATAAATTATTGTATGAACCATAAACCACAGGTGAACGCAATAGGACAGACAGCCAGTGTCAATGTACATCGAATTGTAGTACTTGATAGATGACTGTGTGTACCAGTATGCCACTCCACGCCCAACCATTGAAGTGTCCGCTTAGAATGACGATATAGATGAAACACATTGAGGTTAGGCCTATCTGGAGGATATAGAAAAGATGTTATACGCAACTATCGACATAAAATACGAAGCTGTAAATGCAACAGATAAAATTTGAAAAATAAATAAAAACTTAAGCTAAATAAAGAGCCAAACAAATATTACTCATAAAGTTTGCATTTCGAATCCAATCCATCCAAATTTTATAACACGTTTAGAATATTTAACAAAATACTATTTCTAGAATTACAAGAAAGTTGTATCCCATCAATCAAAGGAATGTACAGATAGCAGAGACATCCATATGTGGGAACTTATGACACGGTCGTATGATCAACAATGTAAGGTCTTCAAAGCACGAGAGAAAATCACAACACAATGCGGGAGCAATAAATAATGACTCGACAACACCTCACACGAGGTTGTTCGGAGAGTGCTGTTAAACCGCCGGGTAAGAGGGCATAGACTTTCCATTTGTCAAACCAACATACGTTAACAAAAGTTGTGAATGCTGTAAATAATACCTAATAGCGTGAAAACCGCAATGCTTAGGGAGTAGGACATGAAACCAAAGTTAACCACCATATTTTTCAGAAATGAGTTCTTTAATCGACTGCTCGCTCAAAGGGTCCATACTTTTAAAAATAATAGATACTTAACTGATAGCTCTAGAACTAACAATGAAAGCAATAGGTTTGCTACATTTGGGACGAGCAGTAAACCTGTATTTTGCTCGAATATTTATTTATTGAGCTGCTAAAACTCTCCAATCCATACAAACAAAGTGGCAGCCAAGCAAGTACATAATGTAAAGCTTAAAACAATCAGAATCCACACGCTAGTCACGATCAAAGCATATTTGACAACACACTAGGAAGTTCCTGTTAGATTGAGCAACCAAAGTCTTCATTTGCATTACTATCGACACACGACTCTGGAGAAAACCCGAGAATTGTAAGCGGTGTCGTTACAAATCGCCGTTTCGAAGGGGGATTAAAACATTTCCGTCGAGAAATGTCGTCGAAGGTAGTCAGTACATGGCAGATCGTGCCATAGATTGACCCAATGCGCCTGTTCAGTCACGGAATTCATAAAGCGTGTCTGAGGACCTTATCTTAGGTATTAATTAAACTTCTACTATTTAACCGCCCCTTGTATGGCAGTAGGGGAATAATCTAACTTCAACAAACGATTAAGTCATCATTTTGTGATTTAGACATATCAAAAATTAAGCTATTTTGACAAACAAATGTAGGAGCAGAACACCTAGCTCAAATCAGCACAATAATGCACTTGTGACAACTTCCATATCCATAAAATTTAAGTACTAACAATAGTCCTCGAACATAGAATTTTACACGTGCATATTACATTTTGAATCGTATACTATTTTATACCATAGTGGACTATCAAATATTTGAAAGCACACTACTTTAATGGCAACGTTACAAGTCACTTTAATGACACAAATTGCATGCCATCAACAGATTAGTGCGCTACGTGAAAACTGAATAAATAAAGCGAGTCAGTAGATTAGGTCGACTGATTTCAAGTTAACTAGACTGCAAAAATAACAGATGGACATTTCAATGCTAGAGATATGATAGCGCTGATGGATTTTCATTGCTCATAGAGACTGTAGTCGCCTGCAGCTACGACTACACTAGTTCGTACTAGACTATGCTAGCTCCTATCGAGAAAAATATTCTCAACTCTCAGTCAGGTCAGTAAGATAATATCTGTCTGTGGTTCGTTACTGATGGTCACTCTCATTGGCCAAAGGACGCACAGGGGATTTTATTTGGGAGCTTTTTATCTGGTCCATTCCAGTATCTAAATTTGCGCCACATTAAAATAATTGTAAAGATTAAATACATCCATAATTATAACACAATGAAAGTGGTTTTATGGGACAGGACCATTGAAAAACGTAACTAGAGCAGATTATAACGGAAATTAAAATTTGCATGTTCCACTTTAAAATAACTAAATATTTAGTTACAAAGTTTCCATAAAAATAATCGAAGAGCATGCATGAAAAGATGTATGGATTTGAATGAAGCGAAAGATGAGTGTCAGGATCGTGGTGAGTGGATATCTTTGGTATCTGCCTACCCTAAGGGAAATAAGGCGTGAGATTAAATATTATGTGTCTATTTAAATAATAGAATTTAATTTTAAAGAATTCACGATTAGTGAACAGAAGTCACATGTGTTCATTTATTTGATTTACAAATATTATGAGAAGGTGGGGACGGAAATGTGCGGCCTCGACAACCGGAAATTGGTAGAACCATGTATCTATTATGTAATGTAGACTTATGACCTTAAAAGACCGCAAAGTGATATGATTACTATGCTACTGTCGTGGACTCTAACAATAGCACAAACCAATTGCTATCTAAAACAAAAAAAAATATCGAATTGAATATACAAATATACAAAGGATTACGTCGCGGTGTAAAACGTAAAAGAGACAGGCTTATTAAATCAGAATTACTGTCATTTATTCGTGTGTTGAAGTAAGATTTGCGATGCTAGGAAGCAAGGAGCTAAGGAGGAAAATTATTGTTGGAGCACAGAGTAATTGTAGGTTTTCATTAGAATATAGTAAAGAGGCGGCGGAATAACTTCAACTCAGACACGCTCGTGTCTGAAACTTTATGGATGTAGGAACCAACCTTCGTTTACTGGAGAGAGTAAACATTGTTAACTACTTGAAAATATAATTTGAGAAATTCAAAGCAAGCTCTGCATACTCATGATATATGTAGCTCTTTACCTCAAAATTAATACATACAAGCCATTTAGACGTTTTAGTTGATATAACTTTTGTCTATGTCTATAATTCTGGACGACAGATTTGTCAGAGAGTGAAAAAAGTTCAACTACGTTTATGAATTGTGATTATAATGAATTGGACGTCACGGCTGATGTGTGAAATGATTTGGTAGGTACTTGGAATATATACCGTGTTTGAACTTCAAAATGTTGATACAGTCAACGTCTGACAAGCTTAGGGTTCTGCCAGCGTGTGGCTAGAGGATCTATAGAATATATTAAAAGAAATTGTGAAAATATATACATAGAGAAGAGAACTTGGTTGATATTGTTGATGGTACAATTGTATTTCTTAAAAGATAAGGTCATTATTAAAAAAACTTTACAATGTTAAAATGAATTGCAATATTTAAAACGTTTCCTATATCCATGCTGCGACTACATTCACAATTATATATCAATTATCAATAAGCAACAGATAGTTATTAGAGGAGGTTTCCTGATATCCAACTGTTAGATAATTGCATAATGACTCCTACAAGAGTTATGGCACTGTTAATGCTTAGAGTTTAATCTCAAGATCTAACAGAGGGTATTGCATGAAAGAGCACGGCGGTCGGCATCCCGACTGCTGAATGGCTGAGTTTAATTTATAGTTTCTAATGGCTAAGGCAAACATAAAATATCGATTATAAAATTAACATATTAGCGCCTGCTATTGATTTTTAGGAAATGGCCCTAATAGGAAGATGCCAAGGATCCTAACCTAACCCAAGGCCTACAAAATACATTTCTTAGTTTATAAGACTGTAGGCTTCATTGAAACTTAGCATGTGATTTCTTATCAGTGACAAAACGACAAACAAATGTCCATTTCCTATTTAACAAAATTGTATGTACAGAACAGTTATCGTGTTATTTATTAACTAGCGAAGTCTCTTGAGCCAGGTATATCAAGAATTTCTTAAATTCAAATATCAAACCAAAAATGGTAATAAGAACGTTAGGCACTCCCTGTAGGCCTTGTTCCACAACTTAGGCCATATCAAGACCTATTTAGAAAGGCTTTATGCGTCGGACAAGTGTACTGCATCACATTAGTAACTTACACGCTTGTAGAGATATTATTTTAAACGTAAATCCTTATACAATATGACTACAATATATTATGCATTTTTAACCGACTTAAAAAAAGAAGTAGGTTCTTAATTCGACTGTATTTTTGTGTGCATATTACGCGATTTCTCCGCCAATTGTGAACCGATTTTGATCGTTTCTTTTTTAATCGACAGATTCTTTCGGATTAGTCTTTTTCAGAAATTTATAAAAATGATTTTTAAAGCAACGTTGTCATAATCTCGATGAAATAAAAACGTGTGGCGATTTCGATGATTTCATTTTGTAATGATATTATTCAAAGAAAAATTACTTAAAATAAATAAATTATGATTAAAATTGTAATAAATTTATTTTCACTTTTTTCTACTTCTAGTTATATTAGTTTAAATATTTACATCATAACTTATATGTAATGGTAATAAATACATAATATATTTAAAAACTATATATACAAATTATAAAAAGAATACCTCTTCCAGAACCCCTCCCTGTGGCATGGTTCCCAAAACACTGGCTGCGTTACCTCGCTGAATGGTTAAACTGATCCTTTGAGCGAGGTAAGAGCCAGCCTTTAGGTCACCCGAGGCGTGGACTAATCTAGTACCTAAATTTTTCAAGAATATTTTCATTTCGGTAGACCATGGACCCATTGTTTCCACTGCAAGCGCCGAAAATAAGTAATTTGTTAAAATATTTGAATATTTTCGGCGCTTGAGCAGTTGAGCGTGTTCTGCCGCCGCACCCGCTTTTAATTTTGTATACTGTATGTGAGATGCTGCCAGTGTATCAACACAGGTAGCGTCCCACACCAAATTTTTTCCTAAATGCCACGGTACTAAAGTTACGCCATCAGGTCTCTTGCCATCGTCCCTGCTCATACCAGATGGTTCAAGAATCGCAGGAACAGAGGCAGTGGCAAGAGATCGGCGTACTATATCATTTAAGGTACCGTGGCGGTAGGTGCGACCAGCACTTTTTGTGCATGAAAGTCCATGGCGACCAAAATAGTCCACGTCTCTTCCACATAGGCAACGATGAGGTTCACAGACCTTAGTACCTAATCGTAAACTAACGGCGATACGTAAGGTCGACGAGTCCAACACCGTACCTATGTTATGGGAGGGCAATGCGTGAAGCCAGTGTCCTGACTCTTTTTCAGATACAGCTAGAAGCCGTGCTCTGTCGAAATCATCAGGACACTGTTCGAGCAATGTAGCGTGGGTTGCCTTTATGGATGGTAAATCCCACGCTCGCTGGCTACTTAATTCTGTGGGAACGTCCACTCCTAGGTGAGTTGCACTCCATATACTTCTGGCCTCGTCTACACCCGCAACTTCCCCATCGGTTACATTAGGTAAGTTCAATATAGTACCGATGAGGGTTAGCGCGCTATAGGTTGATGACAAAAAGGCAGGAAGCGCAACACACGACGAAGTACGAATTCCCAGGCCACCGAACTGGACAGGGAGAGTCGCTTGGGTCCAAGAACGATTATTGAAATTTTGGTTTAAAATTTTGGAAACAGTAATTTTTAGGGACTCATCTATAGAATTTGTTATGTTAGAATATTTCCAAAGGGGGGTGCATCTAAGTAAATACATAAATTTTGGTGTGAAAAGACAGTGTCGAATGATAAAGAAAGCCATGTGTTGATTAATTTCTAAAAGTCTATTTGCCGAATTATTAAAATTTTCTAATTTTGAATTTATTACATTTTCAATTCCTTAATCGAAAATAGGAGCACCGAGTAAAGTAAGTGTGAATTTATTTTGTATAGATATATTTGGAGTTACGGAATTAAATTTTGATATGATTTTTGTTTTTATGTCTGAAGAAATGGACTCGGCTATGTATAGTTCACATTTATTTGAATTTAGACTAAGGCCAATTTCTGAAAATGATTTATTTATAATTTCTAAATCGTTTAAAACTGTTAATACATCTCCTCCTAATGACCCGTCGTCCAGATACCATAAATTAAATTTTGATGTTAATTTTGAAATGATAGAATTTATTGTTAGACTAAATAGTACTGGCCCAAGCGGGTCTCCCTGTTGGCAACCCACGCTTGAATCTATTTCGTCATCACCATACACTAATTTTGATGGTGCCCCATAACATTGCCACATGTAGCCAAATATTGTCGGTAACTCTTTTTGAATTTCAGTTAGTAGGGCACCTCGATCGATCGAATTAAAGGCATTCTGTACGTCAATTTTTACAAAAACTTCGTAATTTTTTGAATTTAAAAAAGTTCGTGTAGCATGAACCACAGCCTCACAGCCTCCTCTAACGCCAAAACCAAACTGCCGTGGTAAAAATGAATTTCGAAGTTGAGCCTGAAACTCACGGCAGCATAACTTTGACGTTAGGCGTCTCAAAGTGCTTCCGACGGCAATTGGACGTATACCGCCGTCTTTTTTTTCTTAAATAAATTAAATTAAAATTAAATTAAAATAAAATATAAATCAATATGTAAAAAACCGACTTCAAAAATTATACACTGAAAAGCAAGAAATAATTAAATATTTCGTGGTTAAATTTGAAGATAGTTAATGCCAAATTAGAAATAGAAAAAAAAGAAAACCTAGAGTCTAGATTATTGAAATCTAGACAATTAATTACAAAAATAGATAACATTGAACAGATCTCCTTTAGAAGCTATTTAATTTTGTAGCCTAATTTGGCACCAACCGACTTCAAATTCAACGACGAAATATTTAATTATCTTTGCTTTTCAGTGAACAATTTTTGAAATCGCTATACATCAGTAGCAATAAAATAATACAATTACACTGACAATTTTATTATAAGTAGCTATGTTTGATACAACATTAATTATTCTGCAAAAATCCATTCAAAGTTAACGAGTCGGCGATGAAAGCCTACAAAGCCGTGAAATTGAAAGTTTCTAGATGATGATTACAAGATAAATCTGTTAAATCACCTTAATCATGGTTGAGATGACTCCAAAAGACAACTTAGTTAACCTTTCTCCGCATCAAAATAGCTGCAAAGATGCAATCTTGTATACATACGTATTTGTAACGAGCTACATGTAAAACATCATCTAGTCAAAGAGGCTATGTGAGCATGAAATATTTATACAATAAAATTTTATAACCTGCAAGCATTTTTTATGGAAATAGTTAATTAAACTGCATTAAAGACGATGTCAGCTGCAATATCAAAGAAAATTGTAATGCATCTATTGAGAGCAAAACACAACTAACCGTCTTCAAATTTTACGACGATTTATCAATTTTCAATAAGGGCCGGACCGGAGAGCTAGTACGTGGTAGAGAGGATAGAGCCAGATAAATTTTCATAGAGCACTACTTTGGTCGACAGTTGTCGCATTACAATTACATTACATTAGTCTTGTATCTATGACCATCGTTAAACAACATGATATTTAATTGCCAACCCATTGACTCAAAGATTATTTTGACTTCTTTGGAAATCGCCTATGAATGCAATCAAGCAATAAATCTCAGCTCCAAGGTCCTTGAATGTAATTGCCGCGAAGCCACAAAATATGCTCCTTCTATCTTAATACCTACATCCTCTACTCTCCCAACAAGATTATTAACAATAAATGGTTTCGCATTTCTTAAGCTAAACGAGTAACTTAGAACAAAGCGATCACCCACTCTTAAGCTGCCCTTGTTGTACGTTGTTTAACCACTGTCAATGGGCCCATAACCTGAACTGATGAACTAGACTTGACTAAATATGTATATAAAGCTAAACGAGTAACTTAGACCAAAGCGATCACCCACTCTTAAGCTGCCCTTGTTGTACGCTGTTTAACCACTATCAATGGGCCCATTACCTGAACTGATGAACTAGACTTGACTAAATATGTATATAAAGCTAAACGAGTAACTTAGACCAAAGCGATCACCCACTCTTAAGCTGTCCTTGTTGTACGTTGTTTAACCACTGTCAATGGGCCCATAACCTGAACTGATGAACTAGACTTGACTAAATATGTATATAAAGCTAAACGAGTAACTTAGACTAAAGCGATCACCCACTCTTAAGCTGCCCTTGTTGTACGCTGTTTAACCACTATCAATAGGCCCATTACCTGAACTGATGAACTAGACTTGACTAAATATGTATATAAAGCTAAACGAGTAACTTAGACCAAAGCGATCACCCACTCTTAAGCTGCCCTTGTTGTACGCTGTTTAACCACTATCAATGGACCCATTACCTGAACTGATGAACTAGACTTGACTAAATATGTATATAAAGCTAAACGAGTAACTTAGACCAAAGCGATCACCCACTCTTAAGCTGCCCTTGTTGTACGCCGTTTAACCACTATCAATGGGCCCATAACCTGAACTGATGAACTAGACTTGACTAAATACGTATATATGGAAACTATTCTAGGATGGATTTTCAAACAGCAGAGCTTTTATGTGAAAATTTTAAAATAGCACTATACGAGTGTCATGCAAGTCGTTAACTACGAGTAAGTTGGACGGAACATCTAAGAAGGTGAGGAAGGTCAGATAGTGTTCCGCACGCGAACTTATCTCTACTCACCTTCCAATTCGAAGATTTCCACGTTCAATATTAAACTTTCACGCCACAAATGCAAGTCGACGTCGATATTTATCGATTGTTGTATACGGACAGATTTATCACGTTTTCAGTTGTTACTCTGCAAACTCGAACGTTATTTATACCCTGTATGATTAGACAGCTCATGTTCGTGATCATTTCATATACATACATAACGGGCTATGTATTAAACCTCCTCAATTACAGATATATAGACGCCTTTATCCTCTGAGGGGTAGGCAGAGAGAATAGAATATCACTAGTTACGATCCTTAACGTGCTATAGACATGCAAACAAAAATTATAAAAATGTAGTCTGCATAATGACTTTTTGCTCAGAATATATACCAGATTGAGTTATTTACTTTGTTATGTCCATAAAACAGGAAAGGTAGGAAGCAAATGATTCTACGATGCGTATATACCTACGACGGCTTTACGTAAGTTTCATCAGACACTTCATCGTTCAGCTCTTTCACAATATCGAAGTTATAATTATTAAAATATGTCCGCGTAGAAATAGGAATTATTACAACTTTGGAACTGTTTGAGATATCACAATAAAGACCTGTCGCTTAGTGGGGAACTAGCCACAATAATAAATGAATATTTTACTCCATATTGTTTTATTTCAAGTTTTTATGTAGATTATAGTATTTTTACATCAGGAAAAGAATATATTAAAAGGAAAGGAAGGACGAAAGACAAAAAAGATCCAATGGAGCCAAAGGAATGAAGTAAGGATATAAAGTAAGGAGTAAAAAGGAATGAAGTGAGGAAAAGGAGCATGCTGGAAAATAAAAAATAATAAATAAGTAAATGATTTCCAGGATATCATAGGATCTAAACACAATACAACTTAAATATATCATGCTCTTTTATAATAGTATATTTTATCAGCTTGTTGCAATTAGTTCACTGTATTAAATTATTGACATTATGAAATAGGTGTGCTACTTAGCAATGCTAAAACGGAATTGACTAAAAATGGAAGAAAATAAACAAATAGCAGACACTGTTCCAAATTCAGATTATTTTGAAAAATTCCTAAATTATAGGTAGTCAGTAACTTATTTTGTAAGGAGGTTAACAACTATTTTTGCAAGGAGGTTAGCAACTATTTAAACCTCATTGAGAAAAATGGTCTCATTTATTAACTAAATGAGCACAACGTTACAGACCTCCCGAAGTTTTACGCAGCAATGCAATTAAAATTAACGGTTCTGTTAATCTTCAGCTGAATGTGTGACTGTTAATGCTGTTAAAAGTCCTTATCGTGTACTATTTGGCCTGTTAGACTAAAGGCACGAGCCTATATTCAGTTTCGAAACCTTTTGCTTTCTAAATCGGCGCGAAGATTAAAACACGCAGCTACGTAAACAGGCTAGTCAATGCAGATCGTGGAACTATGAACAAAATTAAGCTTATTATGGAGATAGCATTTTTTTCATGCTATAAAAAAATGCATTTAGAAACATGACATATACAAACACATACAAAAATAGGATTGCTATTTGAACTCTAGCAATAATTGCATTTTGCTTCCATGGATCACAAATAATTAGAAATGAACATATTGTAATTTTAAAACTGTTTTGTCGGTGGAGGTACTATGCTCACACACACTACCAATACGAAATAAGACATTGTTCGTTTTTTATCAAAAATTCACGCAAAAAAAAAGTGGCTTCTAGAGGACATAGTTTAAAATCAGTTAGTATATATTTCCAAATTATATGAAGCTCGGAAAATCCAGATTTAGAAGCTCACTTTGCGGGTCGAATTCTACGATTTTCTCCATGACAAACAGATAGGTGATGAAACTTGATCTTTTTAGTAGTTTTTGTACAATCGTGAAAGAGCCGAAGTCCGCTTAGCTTAGCGTCTTGCTCAGATATCAGAAAATGTTTTGGGAAAAACAAAGTTCTACGCGCCAAGCGTGTCTACTGTATTTTCTAATTCCGGTCCTTCAAGCCACATCCACCTGTGTTAAATCTCGCGTAGAGTTTGCGTGCAGTGAACGTTGTTTTATTATCAGTGAAACAGGCGGTAGGCGCGCCCACCGGAGGGCCTGATGATATCGCGCCTCGCGCGTCGTCGGTGCTACAGAGAATTATTGAGTATGGGCAAAGAATACTTGGTATGGGCTACTTGCGCCATGAAAGAAATATTTTACAGGTGTTTTTTGACATTGCATTTTAATCTCTGTACCTAATATACTTTATGCTTGGACAAAGGTAGACACGTACGCCTACACTCCTACACTACACTACGTTCTTTTTTGGCTTGTCAAGTGCTACATTTTCACTATTTTTGGTCCCAAAAATTTTTTTTTTACAAAGAGATACGGGCGTTTTAAAATAATGCTATTTTTAACGGTTTTTTTAAATAAATAATATATTTTACAATTTATTGACATCGGACCGGGATAGACCGATCCGAAATAAATAGTTCTACAACTTGTGTATTAAACTTTTTTAAAAGAAATCCAATTTTTTTTAAACGAAGTATAGTGTTTTTCATCAGCTTTGGCCGCCATTTTCTATAAGACCCCCTAATGTCAGTTGTTTTAAAAATATTGCAATGAATTGTACGGAAAATTTCCGATTTTTTACATATCTTCTTTTGTTTGCTGTATATTGTTTAAAAAAATTTTACATAGAGCTCAAAATAGACAGACTGGGCATAGGTCAAAATGTCGTTTTCTTTAGCCTTAGTTATAATTATATTAAATCAAATACCTAGAATAGATGTATTTGTAAAGATACTTTTCGCAACCAATAACATCAGATTATTGTGCGAGCTACATTAATCAGGCGGGTGTATCAATGGAGATTCCGCCTGCGGGAGCGAAAGCGGCGCGTGCGGTTCTTACCAGGTTTGGCTACTGTATCTTACGATTGGCTGTTTTGATAATTCATTAATAACATTCAACATAGTCATCTGACATCATCTACTAATTTCGCTTTAACGCTTAATTAGACGATAAGAATATAGAAATTAGCTTTCAATTCATATTATAACATGATAAATTGAACCTAGTCCGCAGTATTTAGCAATAGTTTCTAATATATTTTATTACGACTTGGGCCAGGTAATTGACATTAATATCAGTTATAATAATAAATAGCATAATATATATATTATTGATAATCAAATTACTTTCTAGAAAATATTATGGCTTAAATAAATGGAAAAGTAATTAAAGTAGGTATTCTAAATTTTATTAGACTTGTCTTATTTGGTAAACAAACTTTGCGTGTCTTTTTATTGATACATTTTTAAATTACCGTTTCTGCAAATGTAAAATAGAATTTTAAATGACAACTTTTTTGAAAGACATGCATAGTTTGTTTACCAAATAAGACAAGACTAGTAAAACGGACCTTACCTAATGCCGATACCTTGAAGTCCATTCACATAGACCACCCTAATGAATCGTGAAGATAAATTGCTAATAAATATTCATGAGTGGCAAATATTAAGCAAAAAATCTTAAGGTACATTGGCAATGAATCTCTTTGACATGCAAAAATGAAAGTACAATTATGAAGAAATATGAAATTTGGCGTTACATAAGAGTAAAATCGGTAAATCATTATAGATAGATCATTTAGAATAATAAGAAATTATTTCTGAAACTTATGCAAATACTTTCTCCCAACGTAATCACAACATATTGTTAATATTAGGTAATTGTTACATCCGAATTACTTCAATCCTTACCTACTGCCTAATCATCTAACACACTTACAAATATATCCAACAAATTTTATAGTAGTCAAAATACCACAAAGCTTTTAATTTATATCCAAACAAATCAACTATGTGAGACATCACAAGAATGTCTAAAATAAAAAAATAAATGAATATGTTTACGATATAAAGCCATTTCAGAAAAATATGTAGCCGAGAAAGGCGGCGTGCTGCGTCCATAAAAATGTAAATAAACATTAATTATACTGGGTGATGGTAAGGAAGTTGTAAAAACGCTAAAAATACTCTACGATTCAGTTGCTTAATTGTTTCACAGATTGCCTTATGAAGTTAATAAAGACATTTTTTAAAAGATTTAATTTGAATCTTAGTAAACGCGTTGTCCCACATTGTACCTACCTGAGTATTTATTAGCAGGTTATATATAGAATGTGCCTATTTGTATATGAACAGTCAGCCCATATTAACTTTCATCCCCTATTTTATTGGTCTTGAGTTCATACAAAAATCCCATAGAAAAAATCACACTCAATTTTACCAGAATTTTCCAATTTTCCGGGTAACTTTTATAATTTTTCTTTCCCTAAAACCTTATGACAAAAATTTAAAAAGGTTCTCAAGTTATGTGCTTACCAACGAAAATCATTTAATTTTTATTTATATAGATAGTTCAGGTAGAACCCTGGAGTCCATCAGGTCTCCCAAATCTCCACATTTCCATAATTATCATCAAATGCGTTCTTGAAGGGGCAGTCAATGAAAACTCTCTTGGAAGAGATGCATCTGTTGCAAGTACTATTTGATGAGATAGCAAATGTTGGATTTAGATTATATAGTAAAATATTGCCCGTCAAATGATCAGAGGTTAATTCACTGTTCGTGAACTAAACTAGAAAGTTCTCGACAATTTGACGTTAAACATTAGTCAATCATGGTTATACTTAATACCTATAGATAATATCTAATATCTACTTTTTAGATAAGAATCTCATGGTTACAGTGCAAGTACCTATTTTTTTTAGAAATACATACGTTCACGCCTGTTTCCCAAATGGGTAGGCAGAGAGTATGGAGCGCCACTTCTCTCGATCTTTGCATACTTCCTGTTATTCTCACTATGAGTGTACCCCGGCCCCGTCTCAACCAACAGCACGGAAACAAGTAAACCTTGTATTTATTTATCTTATATGTATTTGAACGTAAGATAAGAAGTAAATTACACTAGATGGTATTTCTTAATTTAAACTTAAAAATCGCTCAATACCTTAAGTTAAGTGACGGTCCATTGCAATGTATGGTGAGCGATATGTGCCTGATTTAAACTACTGAACGGATTTTTTTCCTGATTGGTGTATTGTCGTGTTTAAATGACGGAAATAATTGTAACATGTGGAGACCATTGGTCCCTGGTTTCGGCCTACATCACTAAAATTCAGGTGCGAGAATTTATTTTATTATAGCTATAGAATTATGTAATCTGCAAGCCAAATCAATGGAGACTTCCTTCCACGTTACTCATCCGGTAAAACTCGCATTCATTACAAAAATCATAATTAGTCTTAAATTTTTTTCACAGTAAATCAATATAAAAGCTCTCTTAGCATGAAACCTACAATAGATCATCTCAATTTCCCGTAGAGAGCGCCCAAGAGCCCAAGGCTCACAAAGGGTTCACGACTAACTGTCAAAGTTAATTAAAGACATCTCTCCATCGACGCTGATTTATTGGAATCATTAGTGAAGAGATCGCACGTCACGACAACGGCGCGCAATGTACTGCAAGCGGGACACGGAAATCAGAAACTAATCGTTATCGCGTCGTGATCGGTTTCGTGTCGTTGGTGAAATAAATGGTTTATTGGCATTGTTTTATGTTGTAAGGATTTACTTGCTTTGTTACAAGTCAAGTTTCGAGAGTAGAGCCAACTCTGAGCGCGAACTGGAGAGGTTTCTTTGTCACTACATCACTATCTAGCTACATATTATAAAACTACCTGTGCCCTCTGGTTACACCCGCGTTAATGGTTACTGCTCCGCTCCTTTGGGTCATAGCGTGATGTTATATAACCTATAACCTTCCTCAAGAATTAGGCTATCAAATGCAATAAGATTTTTTTTTAAACATAAAACTCTTCTTTGTTACTATACATAGACGCAGGCGGGAGATTATCTATAGTAATTATTATCGTATTGCACTACCCCTACGTGAAAGGTCATACGGCGGGCTCTGCTAAGGGTGGGTTTGTGCGGTTATAAAAAGAAAACCTAACCTACGTGCCATCAGAGCCGTACTTTCAATAATTTATTTGATGTAGTAGATTGTTGCACCGAGCACAAACACAAAATCTCTTTGAACGAATTATGAAATGAATATAAACTTTTTGGTCGACTAATTTAGTTTTTATAGAAGTAGAAGTTTAAATAGAAACCGGTATACAATGGATTTTTATATAATAATACTGCATTGTTTTTAAAATAAAAGTAATAAAATAGGTATATCAGTTTCAACAAAGCAATACGCGCGAAATTTTCACTACAGAAAAAGTACCTATAAACAAAATCTACACAAAAAGACCTCTCTACTAGTCTCTACAGAAAAGGTACCTGTGACTAATTAAAAAAAAACAAAAACAGTGCAGAAATGTTTGTTGCTAGATTAGAAAGAAGCCGGGATACAATATGATCATTGTTGCACTGTTTTTAGAAGAGCATAAAAATGCCGTTAAGATGACCAATTCTGAAATTACTTGGTAATAGGAAGAAATAAGTATTTTCTGATGTGCAATTAAAAATAACCCGAAAAACTTTTCGCTGGATAATTTAAAACAGTTTAGTAGTAATTTATGTAGAAAAACGTATCAATATACGCATGAAGGTGGCGGCAATTCGTTGCCTATGTTGATAGCTATGGCTCTGTGAAGTTGGCACCCCCAAATTCGATTATTCAGTTTTTTTTCATCAGGTTCGTTTGTCCATCGTTAGTCCACGTTTGTCCACCAAAAATTTTTTTTTGTCCACCTCTCAAAAAAAAGTTATTCAAAAAAATAAAATTGGGGTGGAAGTTGGCACCCCCAAATGCGAATTTCCATTTTTTTTTCATCACGTTTGTTTATCCATCGTTAGTCCACGTTTGTCCACCAAAAATTTTTTTTGTCCACCCTTCAAAAAAAAGTTATTTAAAAAAAACTAAAATTGAGGTGGAAGTTGGCACCCCCAAATGCGAATTTTCAACTTTTTTTCATCAGGTTCGTTTGTATATCGTTAGTCCATGTTTGTCCACCAAAAATTTTTTTTTGTCCACCCTTCAAAAAAAAGTTATTCAAATAAACATTTTTAAAGAAAAAAGCCCTGAATATAACTTTGACGGAGGATATCTAGCTTCCTAGGGGTGGATTTGCTTTTCTGAGGGGTAGGTTTGTTTGTCCACTTCAGAAACTCGTTTGTCCACCACATGTTTTCATTTTTCTACCCTTAGAGATATAGTTATGCGTGAGATAAGTATATATGTGATGATTTTAACTTTGTCGTGGGATCTCCAACTTCCTAGGGGTGGATTTGCTTATCTGAGGGGTAGGTCTGTTTGTACACCTCGAAAACTTATTTGTCCACCACATAATGTCGTTTGTCCACCCTTAGAGATATAGTTATACGTGAGTTAATTAAGTATATATCTAAGGATTTTCACTTTGACAGGGGATCTCTAGCTTCCTAGGGGTGAATTTGCTTCTCTGAGGGGTATGTCTGTTTGTCCACCTCGGAAACTTATTTGTCCACCACATACTGTCGTTTGTCCACCCTCAGAGGTATAGTTATGCGTGAGTTAATTAAGTATATATTTAAGTATTTTAACTTTGACGCAGGATTTCTAGTTTCCTAGGGGTGGATTAGCTTCTCTGAGGGGTAGGTCTGTTTGTCCACCTCAGAAGCTCATTTGTCCACCATATATTGTCGTTTGTCCACCCTTAGAGATATAGTTATACGCGAGTTAATTATATATCTAAGGATTTTAACTTTGACGGAGGATTTCTAGTTTTCTAGGGGTGGATTAGCTTCTCTGAGGGGTAGGTCTATTCTTCCACGTCAGAAGCTCATTTGTCCACCATACATTGTCGTTTGTCCACCCTTAGAGATATAGCTATACGTGAGTTAATTATATAGCTAACGATTTTAACTTTGACGGAGGATCTCTAGCTTCCTAGGGGTGAATTTGCTTCTCTGAGGGGTATGTCTGTTTGTCCACCTCGGAAACTTATTTGTCCACCACGTACTGTCGTTTGTCCACCCTCAGAGGTATAGTTATGCGTGAGTTAATTAAGTATATATTTAAGTATTTTAACTTTGACGCAGGATTTCTAGTTTCCTAGGGGTGGATTAGCTTCTCTGAGGGGTAGGTCTGTTTGTCCACCTCAGAAGCTCATTTGTCCACCATATATTGTCGTTTGTCCACCCTTAGAGATATAGTTATACGCGAGTTAATTATATATCTAAGGATTTTAACTTTGACGGAGGATTTCTAGTTTTCTAGGGGTGGATTAGCTTCTCTGAGGGGTAGGTCTGTTTGTCCACCTCAGAAGCTCATTTGTCCACCACATATTGTCGTTTGTCCACCCTTAGAGATATAGTTATGCGTGATATAAGTATGTATCTAAGGATTTTAACTTTGTCGTGGGATCTCCAACTTCCTAGGGGTGGATTTGCTTCTCTGAGGGGTAGGTTTGTTTGTCCACTTCAGAAACTCATTTGTCCACCACATATTTTCGTTTGTCCACCCGTAGTTATGCGCGAGTTAATTCAGTATATATCTAAGTATTTTCACTTTGACGGGGGATCTCTAGCTTCCTAGGGGTGGATTCTCTTCTCTGAGGGGTTGGATCGTTTGCCCACTTTATAAACTTGATTTTCAAACCTTTAGTGTAGTTTGAACGTACCCGGAAATTCAGTTTCTATCGTTTTTTTCATAAAAAATGTTTATTTGAATATCTTTTTTTTGAAGGGTGGACAAAAAAAAATTTTTGGTGGACAATTGTGGAATAACGATGTACAAACGAACCTGTTGAAAAAAAGTTGAAAATTCGCATTTGGGGGTGCCAACTTCCACCTCATTTTTAGTTTTTTTTAAATAACTTTTTTTTTAAGGGTGGACAAAAAAAAAATTTTTGGTGGACAAACGTGGACTAACGATGGATAAACGAACGGCATGAAAAAAAATTAGAATTTCGCATTTGGGGGTGCCAACTTCCACCCCCAATTTTTATTTTTTGAATAACTTTTTTTTGAGAGGTGGACAAAAAAAAATTTTTGGTGGACAAACGTGGACTAACGGTGGACAAACGAACCTGATGACAAAAAACTGAAAAATCGAATTTGGGGGTGCCAACTTCACACAGCCGATAGCTATGACGTTTTATTCGTATTTTTTTTAAATAACTAGGTAGTTTAGTATGTATTCAAATAAATAGGTATTTATTATTATAATACTTGCAAACAATACAAAATCTACTCAATTTAGAAAAAACATTCTGTATACTTTTCACCCCACGTGGCGAGATTGGAAGGTTTATTTTTTGTTATAAAATGACCACAAGAATCACTTCCTCCGTCCGTCAGCATAACTTCTTTATTTAAATACCGGTCAAGTGCGAGTCTGACTCGCGCTCTGAGGGTTCCGTAAAATCAATAGATTTATTTATTTTGGTTTGAAACTAATTTTTAGGCAATCGTATAAACTAGATATTTAAAAACACATAATACAAAAAAATATGAAATTCTTCTTATTTTGACTTGGATACTTACAGTGCTCAATCAATCCTATCAAAAGTATAAAGAGTAGGTAGGTATCGTATCAGGAATCAACAAAAATATTATTATCACTTTTATGTATGTGATTTTAATTGTGGCATGTGGAGCTCATCTGCCTACACCAGTGGGATACAGGCGTGACTATACTTATATGTTCTTACCTACTGTTGTGCTACTTCCCCCTGTTTGAGGGTGCTGCTCTGATCACATCTAATCATGGTAAAATTTGTTTTTTTTTTTTTCTATCACCAGGAAGTTGCCAGGGGTGACTACAAGCCTCCACCACGACTCATACCAACGTAGCTGCAGCAAATTTTTGTAGAAAAGCTGAATATTTTCTGTTATTTTCTACAGTCTCTCTTTATTATATTTTTATAACTACTACTGCCATCTGTTGGTACATAGCAAGAAATTCGAGAGCGCGTTCGTACTATTTATGTAAACTTGTTTAAGTTTCCGGTAACATCCACTAGATGGCGCTTTTACGAATCACATAGTTGTGGTACTTGCTCAAAAGGGGCTTGCCTTTACTGGGTCCATACTAAAACCCTTCTGTGCCCATCCCAGTAATTAAGCAGCCAAATCATTGCTACGCCCTTGATAACCCGGGTTCAAATCTCACTTGTACCAAAAATGCGAAGCACCAATTTCCTTCAAGAATTCAAAGTTATTCAAACTAGTTGTCGTAGGGCACGTAAATCCGGTGTTCACACTTCTTTAAAAAAACAAATACTTACGTCTGTTTGCCTGGGCTAAAAGTTCACTATTACTGGTGTCTCTAGATACATTGCAAGATATAAAAGCAGTGAATATGTGTTTAGTAGGATTTTATTTTTAATATTTAAAACATACCTGATGTTCATGCAGTTTCCTCCGCAGTTCATGTGGCGGGGCAGCGCGGGTTGCGGCGAGCGACGGAGGGGGCGGCAGACGACCCTCCATACAGTGTAACCAACGACGCAAACATCGCAACTCGTGAGCTGTATCTGGGAATGTAATACTTATGTATTTAGATGGAATAGGTGTAAAACTTTAATTGATGTATTGGTCAATGGTCTGCTGTGGACATTTTTGAAATGCCATAACGTTTTATCTCGAATGATTTCCTAAGTCACACGCTGGCACTCCAACTATATCTGTGCAAAAAATCAAGTCAATCGATCCGTTGCAATGTTTTGACATCGAAAATGGACAAACAAACAAACACACTTTACAAACATAAATATTAATTAGGATTAGTATCCAATTAGTATTCCATTCTCTTTAACTACAGGTACATTATTTAGTCCAAATTTTTGACATGAATACACTCTAGATATTTCGCTAATAAAATCGGGTGTTTCTGTATCGGAATATCTTTCAAATTGTTAATATATTGACACTTATTGGGTTCAGCGTGACCTATTTATTTATTTATTCTGGAGAAGAAACAATGGTTAAAGGACAATTATTATACTATCTCTCTATCTCCTGATCCTCCTAGCTACTCATTATGGTATGCTCCTAGTACCAGCTGGTTAGCTTTTTGCTAAAATTTTTTTCAAACGTGAAGTATGATAAGAGATGGTGCTGTTGGTAAGTATACGTGGGTCAGCAATAATTTAATTATTCAAATTATGAGTGACTAGCATTCCGCCCCGGCTTCGCTCGGGGAAATGAAGCCAGTATTCTTACCACTATTCCACGCGGATTATTTAGTTATTTTTAATGCTTAGATTAAGGTTTTTAAGGTTTTTGTATTGTTATGTGTAAGTAAATAAATGAATTTATCTATTTATATTTAAAAGAAATATTACATAATTAATTATATTTTTTTTTAATGTTCTAAATTGTAACAAAAAGCCAACGTCACGCAGTGTTCCCAGGCGGTCACCCATCCAAGTACTGACTGCGCCCGATGTTGCTTAACTTCGGTGATCGGACGAGAACCGGTGTATTCAACATGGTATGGACGTTGGCAACAGAGTATTAATATATTGGCAACGAGTGCTACCAAGTTACAATAACAAGATTAGAAAAAAAAATTAAATTGTAACAAAAAGCCAACGTCACGCAGTGTTCCCAGGCGGTCACCCATCCAAGTACTGACTGCGCCCGATGTTGCTTAACTTCGGTGATCGGACGAGAACCGGTGTATTCAACATGGTATGGACGTTGGCAACAGAGTATTAATATATTGGCAATGAGTGCTACCAAGTTACAATAACAAGATTAGAAAAAAAATTAAATTGTAACAAAAAGTCAACGTCACGCGGTGTTCCCAGGCGGTCACCCATCCAAGTACTGACTGCGCCCGATGTTGCTTAACTTCGGTGATCGGACGAGAACCAGTGTATTCAACATGGTATGGACGTTGGCAACAGAGTATTAATATATTGGCAACGAGTGCTACCTTGTTACAATAACAAGATTAGAAAAAAAATTAAATTTTAACAAAAAGCCAACGTCACGCAGTGTTCCCAGGCGGTCATCCAAGTACTGACTGCGCCCGATGTTGCTTAACTTCGGTGATCGGACGAGAACCGGTGTATTCAACATGGTATGGACGTTGGCAACAGAGTATTAATATATTGGCAATGAGTGCTACCAAGTTACAATAACAAGATTAGAAAAAAAATTAAATTGTAACAAAAAGTCAACGTCACGCGGTGTTCCCAGGCGGTCACCCATCCAAGTACTGACTGCGCCCGATGTTGCTTAACTTCGGTGATCGGACGAGAACCGGTGTATTCAACATGGTATGGACGTTGGCAACAGAGTATTAATATATTGGCAACGAGTGCTACCTTGTTACAATAACAAGATTAGAAAAAAAATTAAATTTTAACAAAAAGCCAACGTCACGCAGTGTTCCCAGGCGGTCACCCATCCAAGTACTGACTGCGCCCGATGTTGCTTAACTTCGGTGATCGGACGAGAACCGGTGTATTCAACATGGTATGGACGTTGGCAACAGAGCAGTAATATATTAGCAATGAGTGCAACCAAGTTACAATAACAAGATTTAAAAAAAACTAAATTGTAACAAAAAGCCAAATGTTTCCAGGCGTTCACGTTCAAGTACTGACTGCGGCCGATGCAACACCGCTTTGAAAAAAGTCTTTTGGAACGAAGTTCCCTATCGCGGGTTGGCGCAGGGACCGAGCCGAGAAAAAATTAAACGCGTTACGAAAAACCGTAAGAGAAAATAGACAAAGAGGGAAAAGAGAGCCAATTCCCCTGTCAAAATGAACGCTAGCGCCGCCAAGGGATTTATGGATGAACTAATTATGCGTGTGTGCGTGTGACACACATGTATAGTTAGTGTATACCTTCTTTAATACATAAAATTCCCGTGTCACAAGTTAGTTGCCATACTCCTCCGAGACGGCTTGACCGATTTTTATGATTTTTTTTTGTGTATATTCGGTAGGGCCCACGATCGGTCGTAATCTATTTTTCATACCCCTAAGTGATAAGGGTAGGGGTAGGGGTAGGAGTAGTGCAGCCAAGCCAACGTTTGGTCAGGACAACGTCTGCCGGGTCCACTATTTTTATATAGATATAACGAGATTCTCCTACTGATTTTACGACTTAGTAAGTAAATATTTCCAATTATTGGAACGAAGTTTTGGAACGAATTTTAGCCAGTGTGTTATTGTAATATACTTAATTAATTATTATGCCAAACCTTGACTACGAAAGGGACTTCGTTCCAAACGCGTGTCCCGCGACACGTTCATATAGTTTTTTATTTATTTTTCAGTCGTGTGCGGAATCTATACTAAAGTTTGGAAAGAGAAGTTTCAATGTGAAGTATGAAATCGGTCAAACAACAATCTATTATGAATTAATGGCATACCTAATCAAACAAGAAATCTTGTCAGAAATAAAAAACAGAAAACACAAAGACTCACTCTCCACTAATCACAACTAAAATTCAACAATGCCTAATTAATTACCTAATAATATCTATATCTATCTGATCAATGAAATGATAAAATAAAAACACCAATCACAACAAATACAAAAGCATGCACCCCCGTCCGCTATCATAAATAACAAACTTTTTATTTTAAAAAACTCAAGCAATCAGGAACCGATAAGAAATATAGACTTATTGTCCTTCAAAATAAAAGATGGTACACACTCGCTGTAACAAGTCTATCCAGCGACCAGACTCTTCTTTTATTAGACTTTTCCTTTTATTTATTCGATATTCGATTTTGTTTTGCACTGAAAACTCAATATAAAGATTTTTAGTATCTGGCTTGAACTTGTAGCGGCACATCGCATCTATAGATATTCATGGATGTTGGTATTCATACTGTATCGACCTTTGGTCTGTGTCGATAGATGTCGCATCGTTACTGTCTCACAATATTGAAATTGAATCCTGTATCGCGCCATTGAAAATATTTAATAGATTGGCATATATACAACTTTTCAGCGACACGCGTCGCCATTGCACAATACATACCAACAGTATCAGAACCGTCGCCATCCTTTTGTTGTTGTTCAGGGTTTAGTAAGATGCGAAGACCTTCCCACTTTGCGTTCAAATGGTCTAACCGCCACGTCACCTGAAATTAAAATAAACAATAATAGTTGAAAATTGTTTTGGCGTCTCATTTAGGTTTACTTAGTTATCTACCGTTTTTTTCCGTATTGTCTTTTTTAATAACGTACTGATAAGGTACTGAAGCGAAGCGACGATATTGATGGGCCAGCATGTGGCAAAGAAATCCAATGGCTGACAAGACTATAACGATGAGAATATAGGTGTACAGTGATGTTTTCAAATAATTCTGGTCTCGAGATCAACCTCGATAAAATTCGATTTGCACTCCGGTGGACGGACGCTTATGCAGGACGATATAAGGATGAATATTGCTTATATTTTACGTGGTCACGCAGCTACACTTGAAATTTCACTTATTTTGTCGATTTTTCTTAAGTTTTTAAAAAAAAATCCTATAAACCGTACAAGTAATGGGTTAAAGTTTTAATAGAATATTTATATATATTTTTTTTAAGGACATAGAAGGCTATCCAATGTATTTTTTTGAGATTGAATTTGATTCCTGACACTTCAAAACTAAGAGTCGAAAAATGCCACTTTTAGTAGATAATTATCATGTTTGTACCTTGCCTCAATATGGACAGATGGCAAAAAGTGGACACTGCAAGGTATAAAGGCCGTGAAGATGTATGTGTTGGATATATTCAGGTTTTTGGTGCATTTTCAATTTTGTGGAACCTCTAAGTAATGAAAAATACAATTTTACAGTACCTCTGAGCTTACTTCAGGCAATCTCTCCAATATGGCAGTGGCTTGTTCTACAAACTTAGCGCGACGTGGCTCTAACGACAGCAACTCCGACATGCGCATCTGAAACCAGAAAACGCATAAATTCTTCAAACTGAGGCTAAAAGTAGTACACTAGAGTCCCAGTTGTTGTATTTTTTGAAAACCTAACAAACCCGCCCCGATTTCGGACGGGTACTAAAGCGGTTTATAAAAATTGTAATACCTACACAAATACGCTTATTACAACTTATCTATTAGACTTGTTGTAGATCATTTTATTATACACAATTCTTTCCTACTACATTGAAAGCATTTCAGGAAACGTACCACTCTTAACTTCCTACTGGACAGGTTTTCTGGACTAGAATAGAGCTCTTCCTGCACATGTGAGAGCCACTGACACATCTCGCCGAACTCCGCCATAAGTTGGTTGAGACTCCATTGGCGATTGAAACCGCACGCGGCGTTGAGCGAGGGGTGAGGCGTGGACATCAAACTGGTGGAATTGTAGGACAATTCGCCGTTTGCTTCCTGGAAAATTGAAGATAAATATGATTGAGAAAAATCGCGTCAAAATACAACGAGTGCTGGCGATCTATGTAAAAGTGCGGACAGCTGAGATATAGTAAAAAAAACTAAGGATTTTGATTACTTCAAAGATAAAGTTAACTATTTAATTAAACTAAATTGAATATTTTTAAAACAATAAAATAACAGATAAGTTTAGACTAGAAAGTATTGTAGTCTGGCCACACTGGTCCATGAAGACCGTGGAAATGTGTGTTATTGTTCATAGAAACACTTTTATGATTGAACCTAACTTTAAAAGAAGGATGAGGTTCTCAATTCGTCGGAATCTTTTTTTTATGTACTATGTTCCCCGAAACCTTTTTTTTATTTGAAAGGGTATACTTTCCAAGTGGTCCCATGGTCATCCGGATCTGATGATGGGATCCTGGAGAAATCGAGAAGTTTTAAAATTTTATAGGCACAGTTGAAGCGATTAGGGAATTTTTTTTATAGTGACTAGTGCATTTGCTTTCGGAAAGCACATTTCAGTTTTGAAGGCGGTTTTTTTTTGCCAGATATAATTCGAACGCGATCATACCTAGTGGATAATTAATTGTACTTAAAACGTACTCTTTGTTTCATCTCAATATCTTAAAGGGTTTTGTGAATAAATAATAATGATTGGCTATGAAATATTAAAAATAATATGTACATTGGACAAGCATCTATTTCAAATAGCAAAGGGACTTTTGAGTCATTAGTCTATTTGACATTTCCTGTTTGAAATAATATTTTATCCAAATACAATAGACAATGTTTCACGACAAGCTGTTATCAAAGAATCATTTATGAATACAAAGTTGGCAAATCTGCGAAGCGAGTACTTATTACAATGTTTCAACTCCTTGTTACATTTAGTTAACAAAGAAGGCTTTAGCTAATTTGGCCTTGGCTCTAATTTAATATGTTAGGAATAATGAAATCATTCATTCGAAAAATTATATATAGAGTCGGAGCCTAATTTGGTATGTAAAGAAAAATTAAGATATGCTTTTTATTTTAAAGATTAAGTTATTTTAAGAAACTAATTTGAATATTTTTGGTTTCTATGCAGTAGTTTATAACAATATATTTTTAAGTTTTACCGACAGACGACATAGTGAAGTCATCATTTAGGTAAAATAGCATTTCTATTTCGTGATACTATTCGTTTATGACAAACATGGACACTGTTACTGCTGTCTGTGGCCAACCCGCAAGACATAAAGCGTGTTTGTTTGTTCTGTGAACTAACCATTGTGGTTGATGACTTTTAGTTTTGAGGGTTCGGCAATAGTACATTGTGATACAAGTTAAGGGTGCTATGTTGGTCAATACGTACGAGGCGGTATTATCAGCGCGAGCCACTAGCGTTTCATATGACGTTTTTAAACACACTTGCGAGGAAAAAAACAAACTTCATGTGATTTTAACTTTTAACATTTAAATGAAAGTACAATTCTCAAATGTTTTGTTTTTTCCCGCGTCGCGCTAGATAAAGCACGGGTAACTTCGCCAAACAGCCAACAAAGTCGTGGTTAAAAAATAAAAACTGTATTATGCGGTAAAATAATAATTATTTGTGGACACACATACAATTTGCAATCTTGTACTTAACTTCATTGGGTTACCTATATTATAACTCTTGTGCTGTAATGTAAAGTAAAAAGCACGCGTGTTTATATATGGGATTATGGGTCTAAAAGTGAGGTAATAAGACTCACGTTACGAGCAAGTGTGTTGAAAAATATAAATCGCGTCTGCCCCTCGCCCTCAATCAATGCAGATATTTTAATTTAGTTTGTAGCTCACCTCTTTCGACCACCAGGAACATAGTTTTCTAATGATTTTTGGAATTTTGAAGAATTTGTGTTAGCCAGAAAACCGACAATTGACAGATCACTGCACGCTCTTGTTTGGCGAACACTCAAAATGTATGAAAAATCTTGCATTTCACGTTGGATAAGATGTTGGATTGCACTATATCTGGACGCGCCTTTAGATATACTCGTACCTTGCAAGTATCAATAATTTGCTGATCCATGATATAGTCATAGTGATGTTGCAGCAGAGGCCACAAGTCGTCGCCGGTGCTGCCACCACTCGCAGCGGAACCCCAACTACGGCGCCAAGCCTCGCGACACGGCTCCTTTCTGGAAAATCAAGTGCATTTGTTTAATACCACGGTATACAACTTTTCTATCACCAATTTAGTGTTAGAAATCGTCCCATTCCCATCTAATCTTATACTGAATCGGTTTGGATGAAACAAAATATGGTATCTTCGGTTACGGGTAGAAAATGAACATGGAAGAGAATTCAATTTTTATCTTCATTATCTTCCTTCAATCATAATAAAATGAGCTAAATTCAATATAGACGACAGAATATTACTAACACACTCATAGACTTTAGGACTATGTGAAATGGTCGTAGTTAATTCACTTCAGAAAATACCTTTAGTCGTCACTTTGGCCGCTTGTATTGGATTTGAAATAAAGGGGTAAACATTCTGGTTCTACTGGACTCACACACTTGTGTTATACATATCAAGATATGAATTAGTGGGACTGTGGGAGGCACCAGCTATCTCCATCCAATGGGGCAACAGAGCAACACAGTCAGCCTTCTGGACACTAATTCACTGTCACATCATCAAGGCCTTTATACCTTGTGGTGTGGTCAGAGACACCAGTAACTTTAAGTTGTCCATATTAAACAGAACGTGGCATTTCTTTAACAGGCGTAATTTGTTATTTTTATTTTTTTTAATTAATTGTTATTTTGAACGGGACTGACATGGCCTTTAAAGTGCCAAAGTCCAAATAAAATGTAGAAAAAAAACATAATAATAATAATAACCCACCTCTTCTTTGTAAGACTGTGGTAAGGTCGTTCTAAAGGCTCACAGCGACCCCCAGTTTGTGTTGGAGCCGTTCGTAGTGACGTCATTGAGAAACTACTCTTCATTGCAGAGTGCTCAAAGCCTGAAATTAATTTTAAAGTATATAAATACTAGCAATTCGTCTCGGTAACGCACGGTTAAAAAAGTTGCTTATGAAATATTCAATTTTCCCCAGGGAATGAGATATTTTCCCGGGGTAAAAAAGTAGGCTATGACACTCTCCGGTCCTCTAGCTATTTCAGTGTCAATCCTTTGCACAGTTTTGACGTGAAATAAAGACAAACAAACACTTTCGCATTTATCATATTACTTAGGATTACAAATATTTTACTTAATAATATACTTTTAATTAATATTGGAAAAATATAATTTGTGCTGTAATGTGCAGGACTTATGCTAACTTAACCGACATTTTCGCGCCTACTCGCCGAATGCAGACAAGCCTTTGTGTACGTGCCCTAAGGCACTAGATATAAAAATCCTAGGTATTGATTGACATTCCTTTATACAACATTGACTATTAGGTATACCGGCTGTACAGATACAAGATTGTTTAAAGCGGTATGCCAAACGCTAGATCTCACGCACGGCAAACAACTTCCCCTCACATCCGTTTCAGATAATACCTACTTCTACATAAATGTACTCGAATAATATCGATGTTGTAAATAATTTTTCATTTAGGTTTGTCTATAAAAAAGTAACGACAATATAAACCCCGGGAGGAATAGGTACAAATTATCATAGTACTTATAATTTATACTTTTATTGTTATTTGGATGTTCTGGATGAATCTGGGTGGAATATGAGGCGGGTCATTTGTTGGTTTGTTTATCTTTTAGGGAAACAAACAGTAAAATATATATTTTTAACATTAATAATATAATAATAATAACAATTTAATTTTAAATTTATTAATAATAACTTTTAACATTATCATAGCTATTATATTTTGAATGCGAAAGTGTACCTACTCGTTTGTTTGTTTGTCATTATTTCACGTCAACACAGAGTAATGTATCAACGTGATTTTTTTGCACAGAGATAGTTTGCGGGCCCTAGAGTGACATAGGTTACTTTTTATCCCGGAAATCCTACGGCATAAATTATTATGTCACATTTTGTTGAGAATGTTGATATTAAAAATAAATTAATATGTCTTTAAAAATGTATGTTTAGTGTTTTTTACTATAATTGTCAGTTCGAGTTTTAATATAAATATGGTGAAAATAAGTTGGTTTTAATGAATATGCGGCTACATATTTTACATTGTGGCGACCGTGGATAAATAAAAGTTGAGTTTGTAGACGCATGAAGTCAGACGCCGGTTTTCATCACGGATTTTTTTGTGAAAACCGGGTAAATATAAAACCGACATGGAACGATTAAAACGAGAACGCACTATACTTAGACGGCAGTATACTACAGCTGAAAATGATCTTAAAGGTATTTTAGAGGCTCAAAACACCTCAAAAAAAAAAGCTACATATTTTACACATTTCAAAAATTTCCACGGGCATTTCTTTATAAACACACAGTTGTTTGGTGTACAATTATTTTATGCGTATTATAAATAGCTACTCATATTTCATTGAGTTGAGTGTTTAAAAAATATCAGAATAAAAAATACTCACTTGTCGACATTTTGTAAGTTTCTTCAAAATACCTCTAAGAATCAATTTAGTATTCTAAATCAATGTTAGCGGTCCAGCACGTTACTTTGTACTGCAATCTTCATTTGTACTAATATCTCTTCAACTTCATCAAATTTCGTATTTAAATATATAAGCGTGTTTGTATTTATAATACAGATAGTGCTATCGTAGACTAGATTCGTTTATAATATATAATTAAGTACAATAAATACTTTGTTTTATTCTTAATCATGTAATCAAGGTAGATTCATGAATTTGAAGAAGATTTTGGTGATTATGTTTATATTCGGTGGTCACATGTTGCACGTGTCACTTCCCGGCGCAGTCCACTTTGCCATCGCCCCCCTGTAAATTAGAAAAAAACACAATTAGCTACTGTATATTAAAATCATCAGGGGCCTACCACGACCACTTGTACCAGGTTTTAATCCATTCAGCGTGTAATAATCTAATACATTTTAAACCCCTCCCCCATCCCCTATCCCAGGATAAAAAGTAGCCTATATTTTAATGTAATACACAAACTATTTATCCTTTAAGCAAAATCCTTTCACAGATGCAGTCACAGATCACTCCATTAACAAATAACTGGTATTCATAGCCAACTGAATTGAGACCTAAGTAGACAGCACTGCTCAACCCCTACAGGCGAGTCGTTATGATGCAATTTAGTAGTTATGATTGATACATCGCACGAACCTTCGAGGCATCATAAACGCCAGTTTAGCGGAAACTATGCATACGCATGGACGAAGTAATATCATACATAGTTGCTATGGTACGAAATGTCTAGACTCTAGAGCAAAATGAGAAATTTTGAAATACATGTCTATATTTGAACCGCTTTGCTAAGTATTGTACAAAATTATACAAAAATATTTTGTTCCCCTCTATTATATTGAATGACAGATTTGTTAAAGAGAGACAGAATGCATATCTTAAACACAAGGCTCTAAGCAAGTCTGTATAGATAGTGCATAATTATCGCAAGTATTTAAAATGATAAGAGAAATGCTTCCCAATATTTAAAAAGGTCGAACAATTATTTTGAAGTGGCTTTTCGCCCGGTTATATTTTCTAAAATTGACGTTATGGTTACTGCTGCTCCTCGTAGCAGTCGTAGGTTCAAATAGAAACAAAGCTGTGCCTTGACTCGTAGCGTGACGTTATTAATAGCCTATAACTTTCCTCAAGAATCGCAAAACTAATCCGACTGGTAGTTCCAGATATTAACGCGTTCCAACAAACAAACTCTTCAGCTGTATATTAGTATAGATTCCAGTTCCCTCTTTGAAGACTACGTAATGATTACAGGCGAAAGTGTTGGCACCAACAAGACCCACAGATCAATCAGAAGTCACGACATATCAAACATTATTGAAATACACACATCTTGGTGTAATGGTATAATGATATTGAGCATGAGTGGCATGAGGTCAAAAGTATTAATCACTGCATTTCCTACGAGACATCTACTCTACACTTCCTTAGAAACTTATTTACCAGTTTTCTACTTGTTTTTGTGTATTGAAGATTTGAAGCAATCATTGCTATGCCTACTAAGATTGATTATTTTCAACGATAGTGTAACTGAAATGGTAGTTTAATTATTGAGTTCTATAATTGGCTCCGTTGGGGCTATCTCTGTTACTGCCTCGTCTTCGGGCTAGATGGAAAAGGTCATAGAGATTATTCGGTTCCTTTAGTCAGAACTCGATGATCCATCAATCACCATCATAGCTTAAGTGACCAACCGAGGAAGTTGATACAACCTAAAAGACAGTAATAAAGAAGAAATCAGAATGGAGAGGGTGTTGCCATTTACTTCCAAAATAGAATAGGTATCTACTATTGATATACATGCCATAATATTAAACGATGTAGTAAAATGTATAATTATATCTCTATATTATTATATCGTACGGCTTACTCTCTCTGCAGTTCTTAATTGAGTAGCAGTGCTGATTACTACGATGAGAGTTTAATGAGATTAAAGCTGTATTTTCTAATTAAGGTAGAGGATATTAAAATAGAACCAATCAAATAATAATAATTCTATAGGTAGAAATTTAAATAGACTATTTAACATCTCCCTTAATTTAGGCCTACCGAAGTAAGAATACACAAACTTGTTTATAACAGCAAAATAATGGATAAATTCCGGCTTTAACATAATTGAGACAAAACGGAGTTGTCAAAAACTCATAGGTATGATTAATGATTTAATAACGACATAATAGAAATCAACTCGCATTAGTTACGTATGTAAAATAGTAAAAGGCTATTTGATAAAAAGATTATTGCGCAAACATAAATCATTTTTAACATTTCCTTTCATCTGGATAATAACCTCCGATGACCGATGACATTTGTTATAAATCATTGAGGTGAAAAAGTTCCTATTACAAATGATGCAGAAAATGGACATAACTTTGTCCGACAGCTACTTCATCGTTCTCATTAAATTACATGCATTACTAAGAACATTAATATTATGACTTAACTCAGATGAAAAATGTAATATACTTAATTAATAATCAAGTCACAAGTTTTTTTTCCTTTATTGGTGCTGAATTACATATTTTGGTCATATAACACAAAAATCTTTGATATAACCTGAAATAGATAATTAATTATTAATAGAGAAGAAAGAAAAGATCTACGCTAACCAAACTAAGAGTAGAACTATTATAGTGAATACATTCGCTTTAGAAGACAAACAAAACCAATATTGTGTCAATCATGTTGCACTACATTTCTAATAAGTTACCAATGCAAACTTTCGCGTATTATCGGTCCCCCATGTATCGCGGTTTCTGCGAAATAGTTAACTTTACAAGGGTTTACTTTCTAAACAATAGCCATGAAATGTTGAGTGAGGGTCAAAATGACCCATACAAGAAATTCTACAAGAACAATTTAATCTATCGGGCAAGGCGGTCGTAACGGTAAACGTATTGGATCACAAATTTATGGGGCTCGATGTAATGACGGCGGTGGTACGTGAGGTATTGATAGAATCTTGGGGGCTGAATGTGGAAATATACGAGACTCTACAGACAACGCTTCACATTTCTGTAATACTCGTGAACTCTTATAACTAATCGTAGAACATAAACTAAACACAAGGAAGATTACAGACGGTAAAACGTGTTCTATGCTAGATTATTTTCTCAGCGAATATTTAAGTAAATATAATGAAAGAGAACAATGCGGATTTAATTAATCAACAAGAACCCTTAGTCACGATTTAATAGTGCGAAAACATACAAATCTTCCGTTAAAATAAACTTTCACTGAGTCTAGAGAATAGTGAAGCATTAGCGACTAAATTATTTTTTAATTCAAGATAAAGAACTGTAGTAAATTAGTAATGGATGTTTCGCAAAGTAATTATGGAACAAAACTGATAAGAGACGTTTTGCAAATTGAGTGTGTAGTAGGTGTGTGTATACATCAATCACAATCGCCCACTGGCATCATGTTTTTGTTTAGCTAGACAATGCGGGATCTTATTGATGAGAGAATGTCAAGTGTCTAGATACAAGGCTTCCGTACTTTACTCTTCTTATCAGATCGGAAGTTTCTGACACATAGGTATAGCTTTCATTTTCACTGTTGTAATCTTACTCATTTAAATTCTAGTCCATTCTAATTTGACCCATATTAGAACACTTTCTGCTAATTAATCGCAATAGTGAACAACTACATATCTACATTCGTTTAAAATCGCATGTCTTACCTAATTACTTTTTTATAAAGATAAGAAAAATGATGTTATAGAAATAAATAAAGAACGGAGAAGTGTGTGTTCGAATCATGTTCAGCGGGTTCCGTGCCACGTTTTTAACCTTTGTAAGAAAGGTATAAAAATCCTTAAAAAGTTGAAATATATACAGAAACATATTTATAAATGAAATATTTAAGTAAAAACCTGAATCCTCAATAAAGGAGATAAGAAACATGCTATTTCATTGTCGGCTACACTGCAGGTAGAATTTCTATGATAATCGATTCTTCATTCAGCGTGACTGATAGGAACTAGGAACGACTTGTATTTAACTGCATATTGATATAATGTAACTTTAGATTGATGGAATTAGATTTGAGCTGTCTGGAGTTTGAACAGTTATTATAATTTTCAACTGCTCCGGAAGATAAGGAATCTTTATAATTAATATAAATAATTACTCTAGCCAGCAAATTTTAATAATTTTATTGAGAAAAGAGCAACCTATTAGTAAGATTATCTTGGCGAAAATTGGCTCATATGTTACGGGTTCATTGATAGACATCAATAAGGAACAGACCATAATTATAAACCATAATAAAGTTAATGTTGATGTAATAAACTATAAAGCAAGCGATGCATGCAATTTTACTACGCCGATCTGCAGTAATTAACAAAACCAGAAAAAATAAGAATAGCAATTAAATTATGACTCGCATTGTTTGTACATGATGTTACACATTGACAAAGCCAAGACAAAGCGTTCAAAAATGTCTAAACTTTTGCTGAGTTAAATTATTTTTTCGATCTTAGTCCATAATCAGATAGAAAATTTGCAAAATAGCCTGGTTTACAGATATTCTGAATTACCATTTATTCAAGATACTATATACAAAGTTAGAAATGGTAATCTAATAGAAATACCTGTAGTTTAGAACATCCTTAATATACAACATACGAAGGATCCAATTCCACTCTATTTTTTATTTGAATTCCTTTATAATGCCGTTGTCCATTCACCCCGAAGCTTCGGTCACGTTTAATGTTGTTTTTAAAGAATCACTCAAGCCCTGAATCATAATAAATTTTAACGTAAGTTCATTTCTCTTTCGATCGTACTGCCTTAAATTTTTGTACCAAATTGCTGCCACCATGATCATGTTCTATTGTGAATGATTGATCCATACACGAAATGTATTAAAAATTACATAATGGTATCTCAAAAGCCATAAAACACGGTTTGATGTGGTTTACTTGTCGCAATTCGTCTATGTCGATCCGATTTCCTACATAGAGATGACTATCTTATTCTACTTTTACTTTCGTGTCAAACCAGCACCTCGCTCTGGTGGACGCTATTGGCTTTTTACATGCAAAACAATAATTGTACACATATGTTGAAACAATAAAAATATTTTAAATCACTCTGATCCAAAATTCCCAATAGAAAAACTGTAGAAACTAAGGTCTTCTTGAATGATTACGTATCCAAAGCAAATACTCGCATGTTGTTTCTATACCACATACTGGGACAGTTCATTACGTTAATGGCACAAAATTGGCAACACATGATAGTGATAGATAGATAGATGTAAAATTAAATTGAAACTCTTACTTTCTAACATGTGAATTACGAAATCTGGGTCAATAACAATTTGAGAGGGTCATTAATATTTTTTATCATCCGATTCATCGACTTATTAACTTCAATGTCCTAGAACAACGGCATGCACGTCAAAAATTATTACTGCGTTCTTGCCATCGTTTGACATTGGGATATCGTGACAAATATTATCATTAGCATAAACTATTGTTATTACATTCGATCAAAATTATTATTAGCTAATATATTTATGCGATTCGCTGTCCTCATTAAAATTACTTTTATTAATTACTTTATGAAAATTATCACATTCTCAACTTCCGTCGCTGTTAATCATAAATTACATGCCGTAATATCCAAGTTAATTAAATGAAGAAGTGTGTACTTAACAATTTTCTCACACACACTATTTGCTCTATGATCTCGAAGTGATAATCATCACTTTCACTGTATGTTTTTAAACAAAACCGGGCAAGTCCGGGGACAGGGTAATTTGTAGGGTCCCGTAGTAGGTAACCTTTACATAAATCATCTTCATTTATCAGAAAATTTAATAGAAAAAACTAGCTAAATCTAATCTAATCATATTCAAATCAATATCAACCTGGAAAAGCTTGTGGTGATGGGCAGGGTGGAGGGAAAGAGACCTCGAGGACGAAGCCGCAAACGATGGTCCGATCACTTGACACTTGTCCGAAAACCTGGACATCTCTTTTACAACCAGCCCTTCATCAGGCCGCAGCTGATGGAAGAAGATAATTGAGGAGAAGCTGATGAGTCGGAGTCACGATCCTCAGTAATGAGGGACCGACTGTCGAGGAGGAATCATATTGAGAATAATTGAGATGAACATATAATGGGCACGACAGACAATGCTGAACCCTAAAAGAGTATAAATGTTAATTGATGCAGACCGAAAATTTTGTTACTCGTATGATAAATGAGTTTAGATGATGATGAATAGGCACATTCAATTAACTGATGGCCATAATTAACTGAGTTAAGCGGTGCTATGATTCCGATTTATCTATAAGAACAACAAAACTATCTTTGGTAAGATTGTTAGATGATAATAAAGAAGAAACGGGTATAGAGCTACTTCTAGCATCCGTGACAAAATATGTTATTTCTAGATTAGTGACTAAATTAGAGTACATTATGTATTAAACTTCATGAAAATTTTAATATTTTGTGAAGAGATTACCTCTTCGAGTGCCGACTCACGTAAACAAACGACTCAAAATTCCGCAACATTTGCGGCAAAACACATTATTGTCTCATATGCATATTGCAATCATTCATGACAACAAATTGAGGTTAAAAATTCCAGAAAAAATGAACAGAATCTACAAAACCGAGTAGTAATTTTTTACATCTCTCAATAGTCTGTGATCAGTAGGTTATGTTCTAGTAAAAGATTTTAAAGTAAGTACTACTTATTATTATTTATTATTCTTATGCAATAGCTCTATGACTAAAATTCTCTCATGGCACTCTTCTTAATAATTAAGTTTTAATTTTTTGTCAATAATGTTAATAAACGCATTGCTGGTGTAATTATTGCTTTGCATTTTATTATTCTGATGAAAAAATAAAAATAATTGAAAGTACTAAAATTAGGAAAGTTCGTAAATTATGTACGTAAGTTTTACATATATAAACACCTTATATAATATTTCTTTTACAATTAAGCTAAGTATTAAGAAAGTTTTAAAGCCCTTCCAGCAAAATGTTTATCGAGTTTCTTCACGCTTTACAAAAGCTCATTTGAAACTCAATTGTTTTCAAAAGGTAACTAATCGCGTTAAAGATAATTATTTCGTAATACAAATATATTTACAAGTAATGAAAAGAGGCGTACAAGCTGTAACTTATGCTATAAATTTTCACCTAACACAAAAGAAAAACTTGTTTTATATTGTATTAAAATATTGATGGGTAAGTTTTATGATACATAAAGCTTTCAAAGACAGTTTGTAATATTTGCTTAACTCTGGTTTAAAATGTTAAATATTATGTTCGTTGCTGTAACGACTGAAGATTGGGATTGTTGGCGAAGGTCCGTGAATTACGAAAATGTGTGTCTAATATTATAAATGCGAAAGTAACTCTTGTCTGTTTGTTGCTTTCACGGCTAAACCACTGAACAGATTTTGATGAAATTTGATACGGAGAAAACTTGAACCCTAGTGAAGGACATAGGAAACTCACGGGCGAACATATAAATTATATCTTTCTACGTTATAATTACTTAACCGTTTTTTTGTGACGTCTGTTCATGCAAGAAGTTTGCCTTTTCATTATTTTCCAAAACGCTAATCCTATTTTCCTGTTTGAAATAATATCATAAATATGTCAACTTTTCCCCTCCATATAAACATTGCGTGACCCAATCGCGTTTAGGGTTGTACATTCGGCCTGTCACGGTCGTGCTATAAAGGGAGAAAGTATTGTAGTTTTTCGAAGAATTCATTTTACAAGACAGTAACTTTTATTTTTCGTTTTAATATTAGATCTTAAAATTTTCGACTGATATTTATTTTGGAAAACCACGAATTAGTACCCTATAATCTATATAAATAAAAATAAATGGCCACATGTATGACGGAGCATCACTTGAGAACGGCTCGACCGATTTGGCTGTTTTTTTGTTGTGTTCGTAATTGTCAGGACAAGGTTTTTAGGCGATAACACGGCTTCCGGGGCTGTAAGACAACCCGTGCAGAAAAAAAACCATATTGCAATATATTTTTTAATAAAGTAAATATCTAACCACAGGTTTTAGTTAGATGATCTAATACAATGATATTTTCGGTATATCTTTTCTCTTAGTTATAATTTTTCAGCTGAATTCTAAACACCTTACACAGACTGTAATATAAGTTTAAAGTTCCACGCGTGATGTAGTAATAGTTATAGTAGATATTAGGAAAAGTCTAAGAGCACAGGATCAAAAAGTCAACAACCTTGTGGTTTAACAATTTGGCAAAAACTCAAGGTGCGTTAACAATTGTCCAATTTTGCACACATCTGCGCAACACATGAGGATACGTATAGAATTTGTAATTAAGTATTATGATAATGAGTTCAAATGTTCGGTGGGCGACCGTATCAAATGCCAGCCTCGCGAATTAATTAAAATCAAAGAAATAATACAACCTGTTTTTAAATACAAAAAAATGGTGTCTGTCTGTCTAATTTTATTTATTTTTTTATTTATTACATAAACCACAGCAACTAATTAAACTTGATTATCCATTCATTTACCTGCCTTACATGTATTTTTCCTATCCGTGTCTTTATTTATAGTTTGACGTATTTACTACAATGTTTCTTTATCGGAAATCGTACAACAATAATCTTTAGCATTTTAACATGTTTCATATTTAACATAGGCAGGCATGTATTTGAAATTGAAAATTCAGTATAAAAGAATAAAGCTTTTTTTGTGTAAGTGAAGCAAGAGAAGTGTCAAGGGAAGTGATGCTGATATAATAATAGGTAAAGTCTCAGGGTAAAAGCATAAAAAATATACGACTAATAAATACATATGTACTATATTTCTAACTACTGAAGGAATATTTTCCTCCTATACCATATTACACAATTGCTATAAAGTTATATATCAATGGTTCAATTAGTCAACAATAGTCCATACATATGTACGACAGATTAGACATGGCACGTTGCACAACTAAATGACACGCGGATACACACTCTAGTCATCTAATAGAAAATATTAAAAGGAAAAGTTTACTGCATCTTTCGTAACTTAAGTTTTCAATTATACATAAGATCTATATGACGGTGTAAACAGAATGTTAAGACCTTAAATTGCACGATTTTGAGATATCTCTTGCTTTACTATTTCATAACTTGATTATTTGTGTGATTCTCGTGCATTTTTTTATTAGTAAAGAATAAGTAAAGTATAGTAAACAAAATTTCACAAAGCTTACATGATTACGACCCGATCGTCTTACAAAATCTTAGTATCTACCAATGCAATGTCAAGACATTCGGTTTCTTCTAGTAGTTTGTCGAGTCAAATTCGTTCGTCTTTTTCTTTCTTTTTTTATTCATGGGAGCTCCAGAAACCGTGTACCCAGCGGAAGACCAAGACCTTTTAGTCGATCGTATTTGTAAGGCTATACCTAACGAGCGGCCAGGTCTGTTGAGGTTTATTTAGATGGAAAAGCCTCTAAGTGTGGTTTGTCGGATTATGTACATAAGTTTTTAATTATAAAAAACCCATTGGTACTTTATTTATATCAATTCATATCCCTAGTAACCGTGTCGTGTTTATGAGAATTAAGTACAAATAGAAAATATAAATTCCTGGAAACCAGTCACAATAACTAACCGAATCGTGTCAATAAATCAGCAACTTCACAGAATATAGAACCTATAGAAATTTTCGTATTAAGTTCAGAGGCTCATGTGCAGATACGTGATTACAATATCAGTTGCAACTTGCGAAGCGGCGAGGCGAGTGGCGACATTCCTGCACGAGACGCCATCATCGTATTATTGATCATCGATTACTCAGAATTACACACGTTTATAACGATCGGGATAAATATATGAAAGCACACTTCCGCCTTATATGCTGATTAGCAAAGGAAGTTAATAATGTTATGTAATGCTATTTTATTATTTATTACTAATAAATTTCGAGCTTCGTGTATAAAACCGAAAAATAGAGCGTCGTCGAAGCAATTTCGCGCTAGGCACTGTAATAATGTCCGCATTTATCGAATTTTCCATTTTTTTCATACGGCTTCAGAAACCGTGATACCGGTCCCAAGGTTCCCATCGGAAGACCAAGACGTTGAAATTTGTGAGACTATACCTAACGAGTGGCTGTTGATGTATATTTAGATGGAAAACCTCAAGTGTGGTTTGTCGTATTATTAGTACTATAGCCATGCAGGCCGGGATCGAACCGTGGTACCAGACATCTTAACCATTTGGCCACCGACAAACCTTTAAATTAAATTAAACAATTGGCAAGCTTATGGCTGCATATATAATCACTATCACTTCTATATTAAGCGCTAGAGCTTTCACTAGAAGTAACTATTATTTTCAGAAGTGCACTTCAAAGCACGAGTGCACTTCTGGGTCCAGTGACGAATTAAATATTTAAATTAGACCTTCTGTTTAACGACCAAGGCTAAAGCCATATAGCGCTGTCGACGACACAATATCTAGCGGTACAAACGAAACTTGCAAGTTAATGTAATTGAATATAATAGCTGTAATATGAGAAGTATACTATGCATGACCTTATTTAAAAAAAACAACTAAATAATATGAATAGTTCGTGATAGACTACTCGTATGTGCATGAAATATGATATCAGACCATGCACACTGCACACGTAACAAAAAGTTATTTTCAAGAGTTGTACGAATACAGCGATTTATTATAAAATATATATTTAACAAAAAAATGGGTCAAAGGCGAGTCGGACCCGCGTACCACAAACTCAAATACCTATTTAGAACATGTTAGGACCAGGAATCAGTTTACAGGAACTTCTGCAACTCAGAAATCTCTGAAGCTTATCTAATCTAAGGCTGGAGACAGTAAGTAGATTTAATGACCTAGAATGCATGAATCTGGTTAGTTGCACAATTAGCACAGAACATAATAAGACACACTATACCGGTTACAGAGAATAGTTTAGAACTTAACAAAAGGACATTACATAGCACGAGATGAAATTTCAACTATGGTGTCGAATTATAAATCTTTGTTGCATTTCGTTTAAAAATCTTTAAAGCTATGCTTGCAAAGCGGAACTATCTGCAATTGCTAATAAAGAATAATGTAAGTAATAATGGTTAACATGCCAAACAATATCAAAATTTTATAAAAGGTGTATGCCTGCATGCCATAACATACGATGGAAGGGCAAATATATGGGGAAATCTTTGACAGATTAGATTATAACTGATTAGATAATAGTTGCAAGTAAAGCAGATGTAAGTTACATTCGGTTGAACTTTTCATGAAGTACTATAAAATCAATCATTTTAAGAAACTAATAATGACTATGATAAAATATTGCTATTTGTCAAGTTTTGATAAAATATAGAGAAATTGGAGAGTTGGTAGTGACCTCAAACAGCACTTAGCATGACGAATATCTTAATTATAACTCGAAATAAATGATCGAAAGAACGTAACATCATGGCATTTCGAATCAGATCTTCTCTTTTAATTTACTTTCAGCATAACGACTTTATTGTGTAGGTTCTACTTGACAATTGAGTCTGTCTGTAAAATTACAATAATACGGAAAGTATATCAAGTACGAGATTCATAATTAATGTAGGTATATAAGAATTTTTAAATAGTGTAGGGTCGCTTTTAGATTTTCACAAACTGACCATGTGTTAAAATAGTAATAGCAGTGTGAAAATAAATGTAAGTATAGACTAGCTAAATTGTGTTAATCAGAAACATCCTCAAGTTCTAGAAGCGAAACCTGGTAACAGATTGTGAAAATTGCATTACATTCTCAAAGACATTTAAATGAGGGTTCAGTGCTTGTCTTTAAAACTTTAGCAAAATTAAAATGTGACAGGTGGTTTGCGGAATTGAGATTTTTCAGCAACCTATGTGGAACACTAAGTAAATATGCCCCTTTATATCAGTGATATATATCCCACAAGACTCCGGATACGTCAAATATTCAATGAATTCTATGGTCTCATAAAGGAGCTGCACAATTCAGATTATATACTAGAGCTACGAACAGCTCTCGAGTCTTGACATATATTAACTCGAGTTTCTTGCTTCTCGTCCTATCGTTATAAACGGATTTTTTAAAAGGAAACCTTATAAAATTTCGTTAATAGATAACAACAAATGACGGGTGCTGTTAAATTCTCATTAAAATTGGCTCAACACCGATGATGATATAATAAAGCCTCTCTGATTCAGAACTGTTCTTAGCTGACAAGCATTACACAAGCAAGTGGAAGAACGGTTGGCTAAACATTAATGCCGTTTATATTCACTATCTCCATGATGAAGGAAGCGATCACGTCGGCTGGCCAAGATTAATAGCAAAGCCTACCATCACAGTCCCGGTAAGCGAGTCTCTCATTACCTCAGGCCTCTGTTTCAGACGATAATTGCTATCAACGAGAGTTCAAAAGCCGATGGCCGCCACTCACTTCACCTACTTACTGAACCGTTACAAAACTCAGCAACCGATTGTCATCGAATACCAATTAGTTGTCGTAAAGTGTAAGTTTTTAGACCGCACATGATGTCGCTACTGACCGACAAATTTGGTTACTATACATGCGCTACCTAAACAAACTGAAATGCACATTTACATATTTATTTGGCTTTGAAACTGTCCCGTTCTCCTATAACTTATAACTCGTATAACTTAGTTTATCGTTTTGTACCTTGGAGTACTATTCAGTGAAACCAATAGGAAATACTATTTTTGGAGCAAGTCAAACACAGTTAAAACCGTAACGCGACTAACGTTAGTCAGTACTTACTGCAACTACATTTCTTATATTTTATAGGTTTTTGGAACCTTATTACATTTTATCACATTTTGATGTGAAACTTTCATTTGTGGTTCAGATCCTTAATTATGTAAGTTGAAGACGTGTTTTCCAATTTGTTCGTCTGTCAGTGTGGGGAGACTATTATATAAATATCCCGAGACCTGTAAAATATGATGATTACAACGTTGCCAGTTCTACTGACAATAGTCCTATACCTAATACAGTGGTATTCATGCAATATTATGATGATTACAACGTTGCCAGTTCTACTGACAATAGTCCTATACCTAATACAGTGGTATTCATGCAATATTTTGTAAAATTATTATATTATGAAATGTCAGATATAAATTTTGATCTTAAGTTATAAGTTTTCTGTCTTTCTGTGTCTTTAGAAAATATGTAATTGATACGGAAAATGTGTAACAATACAATGATTTTTATTTCAAACATATTAGAAGAATTATATCCAATGAACAAAGTGACAAATAAAATAAAATGTTAATCTTGTCACTTTCACTAAACGCGTACTAGACCTACCTAACCAACCTAATTGAACTGTGTTCAGTACCCAAATGTTACTTGCAACTAACATTTGAAACCTGTCTTGAAGTATTTCCTAGCACTCTAAATCTCGACTTCTATAGGAGGAGGTTTACAATTCGTCGGAATCTTTATTTTTTTTATGTATGTTCCCCGATTACTTGAAGACGCCTGGACCGATTTGTAATTTTTTTTTGTTTGAAAGGGTATACTTCACAGGTGGTCCCATTTTTTTTAGTGAAAATTGGTTCAGTAGTTTTTTAGAAATTTTGAAAAAACTGACTTTATAAGTACATTTTTCTTAATATCTCGATGAAATATGTACCCATTTTGACGACTTATTTTTTTAAGGATATAGTAATCTTTCGACATTATCTTACAGACATAATGACGATAATCGGTTCAGTAGTTTTTCAGAAATTCAGTAATTTGTCTCTGTTTACGGCTGAAAATTATGTATCAGAGAAAAGTCTTAGCAACGGTTGCTATTGACGAAGAAGTTGTCAATTTTTGTATCGACGGTGGTCTAACGGCTAAAGGTATGGTATGGTATGGTGCAGCTCAGGATGCAAATGGTTCAAATCCCATCCACAGGAGATTTTTTTTTTAATATTCCATTAATTTTTTTTATTGGCGTTATTATTTGTCTCTCAGGGCAGCAAAATCACTTAAAAGGGAAAAATAAATTAACTTTAAAAAAGCCAGCTATATTAGAGCCGCCTGGTATAGCACGTGATGATGGAAAGAGGCCCGACGGTATGACACTCGTGCCCTGGACGCAGGGAAGACCGTTAGTGTGGGACGCTACCTGTGTCGATACATTGGCGGCTTCTCACGTCCAGGCTACGTCTAATAATGCTGGTGCAGCAGCAACAACAGCTGAAAACCTCAAACGGCGTAAGTACGCAAACCTTGCACAAGATTACTTATTTGCACCGTTTGGGGTTGAAACCATGGGTCCGTGGGGCCTCGGAGCGAAGAAATTATATAAGGAACTATCATTTCGTCTAATCGACATTTCAGGTGACAAGAGGGCTGGAGCATACCTTGGACAACGTATTAGCATAGCTATACAGCGAGGAAACGCTGCTAGCCTTCTTGGCACTTTACCGCAGGACAGTGATTTCGAGAAAGTTTTCTACTTATGAGTATGTATCCTACATATTCATGATTAGAGAGCCACTCATGGGGTTCCCTGTGTTTAATTTTTATTATATTTAAATTTTGTATGTAGATATATATTATTTAATATTGTTTTAATAATAATAATAATAAAAGCCTTTATTTCCGAAAAAAAACTTTAAAAAAAAGTGTACCGACTTCAAAAATTTGCACTGAAAAGTAAGAAATAATAAATATTTCGTCGTAGAATTTGAAGACGGTTGGTGCCAAATTAGAAACAACTTAGTTCCCAAATTCACTAATCTAGACAATTCATTAGGACCTACGATCATCAGTACAAACATAGATAATATTGAACAGATCTTTATCTTCTTAGATGTTTATTACTTTGTATTCAAATTTGGCACCAATCGTCTTCAAATTCTAAGACGAAATATTTATTATTTCTTACTTTTCAGTGCAAATTTTTGAAGTCGGTACACTTTTTTTTTAAGTTTATTTATATATTTTTAGAAGTTCTGAATCGCCGGTTTAGATAGAGGTTCGGCCGTCCGTGGCAGTTTAGTAAAGTAGAAATTCATACCTTTTAACATTTTCAAATTGAAAAGTATCAGGGACATTCAGGGACGATAAAATTATAATCAGAAAAAGTGCTAAGAAGTCAAAATGCTTATATAAACGAACCAATCCATATTTGGTCCTTGCCTAAAACCTTGCTAAAACCATTGTCAGTGGCTAAAACAAACTAAATAGTCCGATTCTACTGAATTCTAGTCCTATCACTTTAAATAAAATCACAAAAAATATCTTTCTAACAACTTTGTGGACGTAAAACTTTTATTTCACAAGACGCCATTGCAAGACGCGCTATTTCCCGTCGCGTCGTCCTGATAATCCGGGTTAGTAACCTCGTAGGATACACTAATGTACGAGATACGCTTTTCCTTCTTTGATAGTCTTTTTTTTTATTTTGTAGAGTTTCGTACCGCAAATTGAAAAAAGCGGAACCCTTATATGGAGAATGGAAATCAGGGTATTTACCGTTTATGTATTTTTATGTTTTTTCCCCTTAAAAAGCATGATCCCCTGGGTTAATCGTCTGCAAATAATTAATATGTAATCTAGACTTTATAAAATATCAATTTTATTCATTTGCAGACAGTATCTCAATGTTAATTTTTATCACCTAACAGATACCATCCTCACTAACGTAATCTTGGAGCGTCCCTTCAGCTGAAAAGGTGGTGTTCTATTTGCGGTAGGTATCCTTCTCAGTGTGAAAAAAATACCCAGGCTCCTAGTCTATTATTGTTTTTTATTAAATATCTTAAAAAGTATAGACTAAATTTAAAATCTGATTAATTGAAATTGTACTGAAAGCTTATTTCTCGAAACGGTTTCCAGATCTCCGTTCATGTTCAAAAAGTTAGCATGGCCAACATTCGTTTTCATCTTATTCTTGTCACTAACGTTTGTTTGTGGCAATGACAAAAACATTATTATAATTGCACTTAAGGTGTGTTAAAATTAGTTCATTAGCTGTTTCTCATTATAAAATGCATGAACGAACTTAATTTCTCGCTCCAGAGCATTCTACACGGCCACCGTGAGAAGTATCGTCTAATCTTTCACAATGGGAATACACAATAATTCTTACAATTCTTTAATATTTACTTTATATATTATAAAGGTAGATGTTATTATAGTTTTTGAATTTGTAACTTGGGAATCACACTAGCTATTCTAACCTATAATTACTTTTTCTGTTTTTTCTTTACCATCAAAGAAAACATTTTCAAAGTATTTATTTTTGTAATCTACATCAAAAAGTACTGCGCTTTCATTGGATCGACAGACTGATTTTACAAATTAAAGTAATTCTACTAAATGGAACATCAAGGTAATAGAAACCATTTCACGATACGACATACATACATATGTTCCAATTAATCCAGTAGGTACGTATTTATAGGAATGTTGAGAAATCGTACAAGTTTACGATTAATTTGTATGGGAGAAACAACCTTTGATAGCATTACATTAATTAAAAGACTTGGTTGTTTCGACTGTTTCGACAAGATAGCTTTTTAAACATGTAGACATTTATTTTGACAAACCAAGTATAAATAGAATAGAAGGTACCTACTTGTGCTGAGATTCTAATTATATCAACAGAAAGAACTGATGCTTAATTTATAGAAAGACGAAAAAAGAGAAAAAAAATATGACGGTCAACAATGTCAATGTTGTAGTTTTTCTTCAATCTGAGGTATAAATAAAAATAGGTATAACAAAACTTTCCCAATAAAGAGTTCGAAAGTAATAAGAAAATTATGAGTTTGCTAAGACATATTGTAAATAGAAATATCATTTGTAAATAAAAAATAATACTACCAATTGACAAAGAGGAAAGGCATGGCCCTTTGAGAGACAGCTCTACTAATATATTCAGTTACACGACAAATAAATTTCTATCCACGGTCAACACACACTTCACAGTAAATACAGAATTCGTCATCCGATCTTGGTTACTTAACCGGTCCGTTCAGAGGTTGCATCTGTAGGATTACGTCAGAAATGTACATGAAGGTCAACTTGTGCGATTGTCTTTAAATCATTGGCAAACTTTTTCTTCTATTGATATTATCTAACTTGAATTGAATGGTTAAGTTACACATGTCATTTTAAAAATAAAAATAAATCCCATGAGTGAATAAGAAATTAAGTTGGTATGAGTTTTAAAAGTCATCAAGTGCCAACAATAAATCAGATAATGAATATTACAATTTGCAGTAGAAAGTATACGATTCTAATTCTAAGTGACACGTCTGTTTGTTTGTATTTCTCAAGCTCAAATTGATTTGAATATTTGTGATTGGCGACTAATCGGCGGCCCCAAATTTACCGACTATTTGCTGATTAATCGCCGACTTTAAAAGTGACCGAATAGTCGGCTTTACAAACTAGTCGCCGACTATTCGGTCGACTATTCGATCTTTACAAATTGAGAATTTGAGATTGTTTATGACTGGTCGATTTGCTACTTTAATAAAAAAGTAGAACATACTGTTACTACTGTCGTTTAGGATCATGTATTTCTCGTTTCCTGTACTTTAAAAGTGGCCGACTAGTCGGTCGGTAGATCCCTATTTGAGAGGTACTTATCCTAATTTTATAAAAGTGAATGAATTTAAGGTTCATTCAAATGTCGATAGATTGACACTTTCTCAAATAAATACATGATGTTACTAATACAATGCAGACGTAGGGTAACAGACAGTTTCCTATAGATACTTAGCAAGACATGAACATGTGAAGATGTATCGAATATGAATCAGGCGCAGTAAGAAAGATAGGTTAAGATCGTAACATGATGAACTTTGATATTAAAAGGTTTACCTTAAAATGTAACGCAATTAAACAAGGTAAGCAGACAGTTGTTCTAATAAGCATAAATAATAAAGTAAGTACAGAAACAAGCCGGGCGAGATCTAGGCCCAAGCAATGTACTAAGTGCTAAGGTCACGATGTACCCAATTGTAGGTAAGATTTAGTGCTTGGACAGCCGGGGCCGGGACTAAGAATTATTACCTAGTATTATTGTGTTATTTTAGTATAACTGTACATACAAGTTGATACAAGTATGATGAATGATCTGACCTTATTAGGTCCTTTCCACACGGGTGCGTTTTAGCTTAACGAGTTAGAAAGCTAATATACTCTACCATATACCTCACGCGAATCCGATATGCACTATTATGTAAAAACGTGAACTATCTTAATTCTTGAATGCTTAATGAAGATTCATACCTGAAACAAAAAAAAACTCGTTAATTCATTTTATTTCTTACTAGCTGGGTCTTGCGGTTGCACCCGCTTTAATGGTTACTGCTCAACCTTCCTCAATAATTAGGCTATAAAAGGCAAAAATATTTTTCCAAATCCGACTGGTACTTCCAAAGATTAGCGCGTTCAAACAATCAAACAAACAAACTATTCAGCTTTATTATTAGTATTTTAGGTGTTTAAAACATCTAACCTTTTAAACATAAAATTAGCATCATGACATATAATATGTTCAATTTTAACAGCGGGTTGTGAACTCTCAGTGTCAGATCACAAAATACCGGTTAAAAAATAAATAGAATCAATAGATGCAAATCAATTACTTTATTAGATTGAGAGTTTTCCGATTAGTTACATCGTAAAATACAAAATTGATAATAATATTGTGTAATTTCGTTGCTCAATGTAGTCTTGCGTTGTACAATTACTTAGTTTCATTAACTTTGCCCACATTGCTTTTTTTTCAATACAATGATTTAGAAGCACCTACACGAATACAAAAAGTGATTCATCTTATAAAATCATCAAGAAACTTTGAACGGGAATGAGATTCAACAAACAAATATGACCATTTCAATCAATGAGTTGGTAAGATTCAAGGATGAAGAAATTTGGAAAAAGCACCTTACCCATTACCCACGTGTATGATGATTGTCAAACTTTAATGCATTGGAAGAAGAATAACCATATAATTTGGTGCTCACATAAATAATAAAGTCATCAACAAAAATATTTAAAGAGGATCGTGAATTTGTAATGCACTTGGCAGTTCCCACAATCTTTGAGAACTAGGTACTTCGAATGAATTCAAGTGAAAGTCTTTAAAATTATGTGATGTAGGAAATGTTTCAGAGTGTCCTGCCTGATAAAAATAGAGTGACCATGCGATTATTAATAAATTTTCTACAATTATAATTATAGTTGCCAATGCCTTTTAGAAAGTTTGTGGTGTTAGCCCGTTTGGTACAGCTTACAGAAATGTAATTTTAGCAGTATTTAAACTTAAAGGATACAAAAACAATAATAATTATACCATAATTTAAATTCGTGATGTACCTAGCTGTTATTTTAATAGTATCATTATTAGGATCGACTAGAACCGTCCTTAAACACGTAATTTAAATTAAACGCTACTGTCATGAATTTGTACGTAAGTGTAATACAATTAGTCATGTGTGGTCACCCCAAATATCATAGACAAACAGATCACGATGGACGCCGTTGGCGACGCTTATCCGCCAGCTTGGCGGGCTGTCACGAGCTGGATATAAACATGATAATGTTGCATATTATTAGATAAAGCACACGAAGGTGTTTTGGACAGAATTTCACGAGATGCTGAACAAGAACTTTCACGGAACCTGTCGTTTCAGACACAACATACTAAATCTAAGAGCAAGGCATGATTGCCTTCAACTATTACTTAATAAAAACGGTGAACTCCTGTTCAATGTAAAGTGTATCCGATATGTAAATATAGAAAGCATATGTCACGATCATGTGTTTACCATCCTTTGTATCTGTTGACAAATATGGAATACGTAACTTAATATGAGTGAAACCTGGGCCAAAAATAGAATTGTTCATATAATTAGAACCTTCTCAGTAAACCCATGAAAATATTATTTAAGATGAAGATAGACGCGCTGTGCGTATAAGCCAGCGTCGACATAAAGGAAGAAACGTAATAGCAAACGCCAGTAACAACTTTTACTGTGATTATCAATTTATTCGCCTTATATGCATAATGGAACTAATGGATTAGGGCAAGACCAAGACCAAAAGCTCCGCAGACTTCCTGTCTGCAAACAGACAATACAAAATGTGCCGCAATTCACAACACAGGCGAGGCTAATAAATAGTTAAAATGAAAGTAATTCATAATTAAAGAAAGTGATGAACAATATGAAGTGTTTTAGGTCAGACAGTAAGTCGCTTTTTCATCATACCACATCCAGTGGGGTACGGCACTAAAGCAAGACAGATATATAGATGTATCAAGATGTGATATGATTCACTACATGCTACGAAATATTGACATATTCAGCCGAGTTAGCATACATTTTGACAGCGACACTTTCGTTTCGGTCGAATGGCCTTGAACAGGCCAAAACGTTCATGTCCAACAAGGACCGGCCAGAGATAGCCCGGGGCCGAGAGGTCCGGCCCAACAATGTGCGGGAAAATTCTGTGTCCGGCCAAGCAAATTGCTCGGCATTCTTGTGCAGGGCATGCCCGGTCCGGGCTATCTCTGGCCGGTCCTTGTTGGACATGAACGTTTTGGCCTGTTCAAGGCCATTCGACCGAAACGAAAGTGTCGCTGTCAAAATGTATGCTAACTCCCCAGGTTCGTAGCATGTAGTGAATCATATCACATCTTGATACATTATAGCTCTTGTTTGCCCTGTATTTACTTTACTTCAGAATGTTCGGATCAGAAAATAGCTTTCGTATGTCACTGCTTCTAGTGCTTAAATTTAGTGTAATTCTCTATATTTACTAAATGCCACACCCTCACCATCACATTTCTCACTATATATTTCCCATCATCCTTAATTTACCTTATCAACTGTATATACTCTCATGTTATTTCTTCTAAAGACAGATTTTATTTCCGGACATCAGTTTTAGAACTAATACATCAATTAGTAAAAAACGTTGATCTACTTCTACGAAATATTACTAACTCCTAAAGCTTAATTTCTTGTTAACACAATAAAATTGTTATGCTTCTCGTAATTTATTCTAGAATAAAATTGATTTATGACAATGTAAAGATTGCATTAACAAATAATTATCTAAGTATACAGTTTTAATCTAAAATAAATTTGGTCCGCGTGGTATGGTGGCTGGCTGCATTTCCTCGCTGTATAGCTATGCTAATTCTCTGGGCGAAGAAAGAGCCAACCCTCTTGTCACCTGTAGCGCCGACAATTTTTGGTGTTATATCTTTATAAAATTTTTTGGCACTCGGCCCCCATGAACCTAAAGTCTCTACTGCAAACGGCACAAATATATTATCTTTTTCAATTTGTATATATTTGCGCCGTTTGCAAGTCTCTGCTGTTTCGGCAGCTGCCCCGGCTCTTATCGCTGTACTCGAGATGTGAGGGCGCCAAGGTATCAACACAAGTTCCGTCCCATACTAGGGCCCTCCCCCTCTCCCAAGGCACCAGCGTCATGCCATCCGGTCTCTTGCCATCATCACGTACAAGACCACAGGGTTCCAGCATAGCTGGTACATTGATGGTGGCAAGAGCCAGTTTAATAACTTCATTTAAAGAGCCGTGGCGCGAAAAACGACCTCCACTTTTTTGACAGCAAAGTCCATGGAGGCCGAGAGCATTGACGTCGCTACCACATGGACATTTATGTGGCATGCATATCGATGCCCCGAGACGTATGCCAGTTGCGATTCTAAAAGTATTATTGTCTAGTAAGGTCCCAAGGTTGGTTGCTGGTATTGTATGAAGCCAGTAGCCAGATTCCTTTTCAGAGACAGCTAATAGGCGAGCTTTATATTATAATTATATACAATTTCAAGCAAATAGTCATAGTAGAATAGCAAGATAACCTGACTAGTGACTATTACTCCAAATATATATTCCTTATATCGCGTGCAAGTATTTAGGCCCTATTGATAGAGGAAGCAGCTTTCAATGCGATAATCAAGACATGCAACTTTGAGTTCGAAACATGAGCACTTGTATCGTATAGTTAGTAGTAAATAAGTGAACATTGGTAATGTACTCATTTGATAAAATTCCTCATTTGTGTACATATTTAAAATATGTAGAGCTTATCTGGATAAATTTTGTAACAGATAACTCATATCCTATAGATAGGAGCATATATATGGGAAATATTAAAAAATATTCTAAAATCTAATTTATACTAGTAAGTTATAATTTTAAGATTCGCTTCAATGTAACCTGAATATAACGGACAGTCATACTATATTTTGACAGGTCTTCTAACATTACTTATTAACCAAGCATTCAGCAACACAATAACAATTTCCAGTTCGAAAGTGAATTGCAAACAGCATTTCAGTGTAACAGACAGACTGACACACAACAGAATATCTGCAGTTAAATGTAAGGAATGGCCCTCGGCCTTATTACAAATATGAATTTATTATTATTGTATTTATTTGTACTAGAAACTACAGCGTCTAGGGATTTCTTAATAACATTAACTGTATTTAATTGACGTAAATGTTCTATAGGTGCCCATTAGTATCCCATCAATTTGGTACATTTACAGTCTGTATAAATAATATCCATAAGTTTTTAATTACAAGTTTTCTACCACATACAATAAAGATCATAGTCCTATAAAGTAGTTTTTTAAATGCGAATAAAAGACCTCCCTCCTGTTTTATAAAACATAGCTTATAATATGATGGCCATCTACAATAATGTGGCTTCACAAAAATAAATTTTTTTTTTTTAATTTGTCCAGTAGTTTACTTCTTGTATTAAATTATCTTTAGTAGCTTTTTTATTTCTTTAAAACCTTTAACTTTTAGTAGCAATATTATTTCAACAATAGACAATACCGTATCATCCTCCAAGCAAAATTGCGACATAGCGTCACGGTGCAACTTATCGACGCAAATCGGAATCATGGTGAAAACTGTCAATTTTCCCGTCAACCGCTAACGAGGGACGGAGAAAGGTGTCAGATGTTCGATGTAGGAATACTAATTCAACGTTTATTTGTGGGTTTCATATGCTCCTACGCTCATAATAATGTAGTTTATTTGTCTGTTATTATTTTCATTAGAAAAATAACGTTTTAGTAATCTCTACAGACCGACATAGTGAATGGGACGATTGCGATTCTCGTTGCAGTAGTTTATCACTCATAGACTCACCAATTTAGCTTATTTGCTTGTCTTACAATAAAAAAAAAGAATCCAATACATATAGTATAGTGGACCTTTATCACAGATAACCAATGTTTCAAAACTCAATGGGATAATTTTACACCAAAATTATGTTTTTTTATTTTATGCTATTCTATGCAAGCCAACAGATATTAATCTAATCCAGATATTAAAACAATATGAGTAGAACACTATATTATTATCTCTCTATCTTTTAATTAAAGGTTATAACGATTACACCTGCAAGTTAATTAATGCAGGAAGGAGCGTTGGAAAGTTGTTAATTGTCTCGGCAGATAGGTCGTAAAATCCTCAAATAGAAACATCGTACACCAGCTATAAAATGACGAATCGCTTTACAATAATTTCAGCTTTGATTCCGTCGTAAAAACGGGAACAGTCAAAGCAGGTTCGTTCGTTAAAAAATACACAAGACTTTCACGTTTATGATCGAAGTGTTGTTTTGAAGAAACTTCGAACAAATCCTTTATTTATGGAATTAAAGGTACTAAGGCAACATGATATTATCATAATATATTATATATTGATAATTTTTATTTATATCCTCACATGGTTTCTTTAAAAACCAAAACCGTGTTACCTGCTCCTGATGTACTGTTCTTGGTTACCCATCAGGTTCAGTATGTCCAATTTCCCAGTTAGTCTAAGTAAAATATAGTATAATTTCTAAAATTACTACTTTCCCAATAAGTCATTTTTATTTATTATTTATATAATCAGATTGTGTCTCTCTGTGGTACCTATGCAGGTGTACAATAGAAGTCATATAATTTATTAATTATAAGTACCTACTCACATTTTATAATTATTCATTCATTCATGACACAATTATCAGTACATTAAGTTACAATCAAATAAAAAAAAACATTTCAAACTATCTATTAGGTACTAACCAAGTTTTACTTATAAATTATGTATGTCAGAATTAAATTATTAACATTATATTAATTTAAAAGGCATAATGGAACAGCAAAATTCATTGAATCCAATGATGGCCATACAATATGAATTCTTCATGTATAGTTCCAAATTACATTTTGAAGAAGCAATGTATCTTTGTACCTGGTACTTCGCTGTAATTTTTTTTCGAAGCCAATCATAATTTTATAATTATAATAAATATAAAACCGCCTGGTATTGAGCTAAACTTTAGCTGTTAACGTGAACGCTAACTCTATGAGTGAAGACAACTATGACAATTTTTTTAAAGCAGTATTCTTTGACGCAGCGGAAGAAGAGTATTCTCATTTCGCCGATGACATTTTTGTAGAGCTAATTTATTGTGCATATAAAAAGTGAACGTCGACGTATAGTTTGCATGTAAATATGTGTATAAATTACGCTAGAAGGGAATCTTGCTAAGTGCAGTCGTATGGACGTTGCAACATAATGGCGCCTTACGAGCGCCCATAATAAGTTCTGATAAGAAAATGGGTTAAGAGAGTAGATTTGTTTTTTTATTTACGCAATCAATTCATGGTTGGCTGAAACTGGTTTATTCCCATTTACATAATATGTATTCCAGAGACTAAAGACCTCTATAAGCAAGAATATTTAATTATATCAAAAAGTAATTAAGATTTAAGTTCACTAGTCATTGATATCGCGGTTGGTTGAGTTGATTCCAAAAACCATACAATATTTGCTGAGAACGATGTAAGTACTTAAACGTGATCCATATTGACGGACAGATAAACGAAAAACAAACAAAGGTCCGTTTTAAAATTCCAAATATTTTGTGATAGCGGAAAATGAAACTGATGTTCATGTTACTAATATTAAAACAATCAAAACTACAAGAGAAAAGTATTATGCTTCAAATGAGGATGTAAATTAGTCCGCCAATGCAAATTGGAAAGACTGTATTACGTAAATATTAAATACATACATATTATAATACAACGATTTGTCAATTAGTCTTTAGACGAAAGATAATTTGAATATGCGTACAAAAAAAAACATTCCCATACAAAATGTAGGTAACAGTTATGAAGTAATAGCCATTCGGTACCAATGTGCCCAATAATGAGCAAAGATGCTTTCCGTTTCCGCTTGTTACACCAACTATACAATTAAACGAATTGTCTGTCTGAAGTCTAATTGTTTTCAATGAAAAATAGCTGTAAAATGTTCAGAAGGGCCCATTCTGTTATTTGGAACTTGCTATATGCGCAAATTACTAAAACATTTACCGATGTAAAGTGAAAATAATTGGGGGCAAACCACTGCATTCGTGCTGCTGATCTGATATAAGCACTATATAAAAATTATCATATAATAATATTGTCTCACAATAACGAAACCAATTGCGATGATTTAAAACCTCAATATATATACTTCTAGCCCTTCTAGGAAATCTCTATATTTTTCTGAAAATTTATTTCAGTTATATATTATGTGAAGTAGTAATTTCTTGAGACTTCGTCACTTTTATTACTTAACAGGTTGAGTTTCAGTAATTTTGTTTGGCTACCATACCAAGTAAAATAATGTATGTTAACAAGTTGTTATTTATTTATTTAATTTGGACGTGCACAACAGAAATAAATGACAAAATTTAACAAAAATTAAAATAAAATTTAAACTAAAACTAAAAACTCTAAACTAGGTAAAAAAGTCCATAAGTGGGACACCACTTGGCAGTGTATCTAATTACACTTGCAGCATTGCCTCGTTGAATGGCAATGCTGATTTGTTATTAATATTCGGTCATTATATCGTGTGAAACTTCATCACACAACATAATAATTATTATAAAACAAAGTCCCTTGCCGCGTCTGTCTGTCTACTAAAAACTACCGAACGGATTTGAATGCCGTTTTCACCATTGGTTTACGGGTATTATACATGGACCTATCATGTTTAGGAGCTGAGCATTTACAGTATAAGTGAATCAAGTCGGGGAAAAGTTAGCCTTCAAGTTTTCATGGCGCATGCTGCAGTCTAATCCGTCAGAGATATAACAAAATTATGTAGGAAAGAATTGTGTAGAATAAAATTATGTAACAAAAAAGTCCGTGGTGGCATATATCTATCTCTAATAGATAAGTTTATAAGCGTATTTATGTAGGTGTAGAAATTGAACCTAGATTATACCCCAGCGAAGCCGAGAGCGGGGTAGCTAGTTAAAGATAAACTGTAAATGCTTCGTGTCAATTAAAGGATATAAATCTTGTTCTCACATTGCTAGATATCTCGTATTTTATTATCATTGCATTAGAATTGTGCAACATGTTAAGAACTAGAATTATGTTACAAGGACGGGCCATGTAAACTTAGACCTTCGGCTAACCACAGGATAAAGAGTCATTCTGTAACCAACATTTAAGTAGGACAATATCAATAAAGTTTATATTAATGGAAGTGTTTATTACCTACTTGTTTAATATTTATGGGTGTAGTGGTACAGTCGACCTCTAACAATTTTACTGTTTCGTACAGCTATTATTTCATCAATTCTAGTAAAAATTATCAGATATTTGCAGTCAAATTAAGACTATATCTCAGGGTTATTTAATAGCGGTTCCTGATATATCGTAATTCCTTCGTAAATTCTTTTAACCACGTGATTTAAAAACCTGAAAAAAAAATGGATTCCACGACAATTTCAGTTCTTATCTTCGTTGTAGACAGACATACAGTCGACCTCAACACTTTTAGTTCCGACAAAAAATTGTATCGATACTAACTGTACAGTTTACATGAACGAACAAAATTGTCCGACATAATTGCATAATAAAACTAAAGTGGAGAATATCGAAACCGCAAAACCGAAATCGAAAGGCCCGATGTAAGCCAACATTCCGGTGAACTCATAATACGCCCCCTCAATAGAAGACGAAAGTTCCGTTCGGATATGAACACGATAGCCATCAGCGCATCACGCGCGCCTTGTTCAATTTGCCTCAACAATATGGCGCTGGTATACGCGATCCGTGATCCCATGCTGTGAACAATATCCTCGCAAAAATTATACGAAGCCAGATTCGCTTTCGCCAGAGTTTATTGTCGAAGACGCGGGTTGCTTCACTGCAAGATGAATTAGTAAGATTGCCAAGTAAAATGAAGCTGTTTAAATTGAAAAGTATTCTCGGAATATCGTAAAAATTAATACAAGAAGAAAATGACGATTACCTATATTGGAAACAGAAACAGTTCAATAATAATAGTAATAATGGCGCAGGACGGTTTGTGGCGAGCCGTGGGTGAGTAACGACACCGTCGAACCCGAGTGCTCCAAAGAGTAGGGTGAGGTAGGCGTCCCCACTGCTAGACCTAGGACTCTTGTCTCTGGCTTGACTGTCCAGGGTGTAGTCATTAGAGTATATTATTATGTAAAATACTCGGGTGTCGAAGTGTCTAAAGGCGTAATAACGGGGAAGCTATATATGAAATGAAGCTATATATCACACCTCTCGACACCCCCAGCCGCTTACACCAATGTTACCTGAATTACTGCCGGCAGAAATGCTTAAAAACGGTGGTTGTTTTAGGAGGCCCATTTAGCAAACGGCGAGTCACCACCTGCCAATTTTACGTTTCATGAGATGGTGACCGGCAGGTGACCGTTGATAAACCAATCCATTTAAAACCCCAAAACAATAGCCCGATTTTAGTTTATTTTATCTTAGGTCTGTGAGCGCATTGTCTTTAATGCATTTAGAGATAGGTCCCGACGGGTGCTAGTCACAACACTTGACCTCTATGTGTTGGACCTATGTCCAGATGCAAATCTTACACACGGGCATTGTGCCCTTGAATTTAGAGTTAGAAGCCGTCGTCCTCACTTCTTCTAAAATTGTCAGATACTTTTACGTATATCATAGTGCAGCAACAGGGTCACCAGTCCTGTTTAAAATGGACCTGGCCAAACTCAAGGTATAAAAAGGCGGTGTCGTGATGTGTTCATTTTGTTTCTATACAAATATGATTTCAGGTCACGTGCGGTAAATCTATATTGCTTTTTTTTCCGACGCTACTTCTATTATATTCTACCATTATAGTTAATTTATGTATTGCCTCTGTACTATTAAGGATTCTATGGTATTACTACTTGAGTTACATATTTCACTAGATTTTGGCGAAAACATCGAAAGGCATTGCTTATTTATTTAAAAATTTGATTAGATTATCTTAAAATATGAAATATTTACTTTAGATTTTTGATAGATTTCTAAGAATAACCTAACAGATAAAATGACTGAACCAAGTCTCATATAAATGTAATTTTAATCGTGGTAAAAATAACGATAAAATAAATTCCACACACAATGTAGGCGTCTTCGAGCGCAATAACATAAATTCCTCTGTCAGTTAAGACGGCCCAACAACTTCATGATTTAATTATCGTCGTGGCAAAGTGCAAGCAGATCCGAGTTAGAGCGAAAGCTAACGCTGAAACGTTATATTTTAACATAAATCATACGATCACCTTTCCCACTTTGAAAGCTCGGTCTGCCGTTTTCCGTATCCGAAATGAATCTTCTTCTGGTATTTTATTAAATTAAATTCTAAAATAAATACCTACTGTAATACAAATTCGAAAGCAAGTAGTAGTTAGTTTTACGCCCCCGTATTCACCCGGGAATAATTTTGAAATGTGAAAAATATCACCTGTGTCGTTTTACGTTTAAACCGATTCGAGTTTATCATCTTACAGTACTAAAACATTTTTTTAAATACAAGTCCCAACATTGAACTAAACAATATGAGCAAAGTCGAAATTTCCAGTGACTACAGATTGACAATAGTAGTTAATACTAAAATAAACATACTTAATTAAAATATTATATACCTTTGTATACAGAACATTAATCGATAGATTTATCTAAATGACCATTGAAATAAATTACCAGACGCTATCTATAAATATTTTATTAATAAACTACGCCTACAAGGAAGAAAGTCTATATTTGTTTATGCGAATATGTATTTGTTTGTTTATCGTTCTTAAAAAAAAGCTAGTATATAAATACATAATTATGTAAATAGGTATATTTATTTATTCATATTTGGTTGATTTTATAGGATTTTTAATTTTTTTATAGCTTACCCTAAAGATATAAAAAATATAGTTATGAATGAAGATGAAATAGAAAAACACATCAACAGTTTGAGAGAAAATAGGTACATACTCACCATTAAGGACAAACCTACATAATTTAGGTCACGTATATCTAATAGATAAAATTATCTAGCTGATATGAAATCACACAAAACTCGACATAAAATCCAACAAAACAAAATTGACAATGATGTAATAATATCATAACCATCAAAAACACATTGACCGACAATGCATTGTGTAACTATGTATCACAGACAAATTGCATTTCTTTTAGTACCACGACTTATGACAAATACCGTGACTCTACAGATTAGAAATGGTACTAATATTGGGTATGTGACCAGATCTCGCCTCTACACTATTATAACCAGAACATGCCAGCCAGTCTAGTCTTATTAACTTTTTTAAGGAATCATAATATATCCGTCGGTTAAGACTAGGCGGACGGGCTCGATCCTAGCCATATACTAATAATTAAAGACTTATGTACATAATCCGATAAACCACTGAGGCTTTTCCATCTAAATATATCTCAACAAAACTGGCCATTCGTTAGGTAAAGCATCACAAATACCATCGGCTAAAAGAGGAAAACTTGGTCTTCGGATCGCTGGGATAGCAAATCACGGTTACGGCAAAATAATCGGCTAAGAGCGAGTCGAACTCCAAAATATTTATGTAGTTCAAGTTATTTTAGTTCATTAATTTTGATTCAGGATATTTAAAAAAATCATACCTTCACGAGTGCTTTAAGCTCCCCGGATCCGTGCCACCAGTCTAAGGGTACCCGGCGGAAGACCGTCTATATACATTTTAGTGGCCCAGGATTTATAAGATCGAATGTCCTTACAGTTGGTCGTATCGTATTATGTTTTATTTAATTATGCATGTAACTGATATAAATATACATTTATCTGTTCATAATCAGATTTGGTTAGCGATGCATAACGAACTATAAAATTATCAACGTTTATTCTAGCGATACAAATTGCATTACAAATTCACGATCGACGTACAAACTCCTTGGCAACAAATTTACTATAGTGTTAGTATATCATACTGTTTAATCTGTGGTACATAAAGTCTAGCATTCCCATTGTTGTAATATGTTTCACAAGCCCCTCCTATGCGAAATTTCAGCAAAATCAAACTTATACCATATAAATAAACATTTAAAAAAAAGTGTACCGACTTCAAAAACTTACACTGAAATGTAAGAAATAATAAATATTTCGTCGTAGAATTTGAAGACGGTTGGTGCCAATTTAGGATACAATATTAAGTAAACATCTAAGCAGATAAAGATCTATTCAATATTATCTATGTTTGTATGTACTGATGATCGTAGGTTCCTAATGAATTGTCTAGATTTGTGAATTTGGGTACTAAGTTGTTTCTAATTCCGTCTTCAAATGCTTTGACGATATATTTATTATTTCTTACTTTTCTGTGCAAATTTTTGAAGACGGTACTTACACTTTTTTTAAAAGGTTTATTTTTCCCTTTTTAGTGATGTTGCTGATAATAACGCAAATAAAAAAATATTGATGGAAAAATAAAAAAAATACTGCTGTGGATGGGCTTTGAACTATGTGCATCCTGCGCTGCACCCCCTACCTTTAACCGCTAGACCACCGTTTTATTTGACTTCGGAACCCTAACGTGAGTACGAGCAAGCGTATATCATACTAAAGCCTACATAAATTCAAAATATAGAATTTAACTTTAGCACTCACACGCAGATTACACTGCATAGAAAAGCATTACAAGTAATTTCATACCGTTGCGCACAATAGCACACGCCGCTTGAGCGCTCTCGACACAAGCATTACCGGTAAACAGTTGTCAATCAGCCCGACCAACAAAGGAAGAAATAGCGGCGTGGCTTTGCTTCAATGAAAGCCACAGGTCACCATTTCCACGGCCTACAAAAGTGAACTGGCCATTAGCACCTGTCGAGGTCGGTTGTATCATTGTATGAGACGTATTTTGATACAATATTATTTCATCATTTAGGTCTATAGATGCTTGTTTTCCCATGATCTTCGTATTCACGGGACTTTGGAAAATGTTTACGCTCTAACTAAGGTAATATGTTAGGCATGACTTCCAAGTTGCTTATTAAAAACACTGATGATATTTTATTTTTTTATGATTCCAAGTAAGCTGGTAAAATCATCGATGTGGGTAAAATTGTCTATTAGAGATAGATATATGCCATACCATGGACTTTTTTGTAGATCATTTTATTCTACACAATTCTTCCCTACATCATACTGTCATATCTCTGACGGATTAAACAGCATAAGTCATGAAAACTCGCTGGGTCTAACTTTTCCCCCGGCTTGATTCACTTATACTGTAAATGCTCAGCTCCTAAACTTAATAGGTTCATGTTTAATACTCGTAAACTTTTCCAGTGAATCAACCTAGTATCTAATAATGAAAACAAATACCTTTCAGAAGTTTTTGCGTGAAAGTTCACAGGTTGGGGACTGTTTTATAATATTTAGTGATTACACTTAAAGAAAATCGGGCTGAAACACGATAGCTTATCGCTAAATTACATACACTTCTTTATAGGAACTCATTATATGGAATGAAATATAGTCTGTATGTGTACTCTAAAAATAATGAAAACCATTACAATAAATCTTCCTCGGTTAACTATGCCATCCAGTATATCTAGTTAAGTTTTCCACGTGACTCCGCCTGCTATTTTCTCATACTTTCCATCGATGGACTTGCCTGTCGTTCTACTTACGACGTGACCGAGACTGGTGTAGTAAGTTACGGCACAAAAAGGTAATCATTAATCAAGTACTTCATAACTCATGGGAAATGCAATTATAATCAATCAACTATACATTTATTGAAAAACATACATGAAAATACTTGTGCCAGTATACATATTCCGATCATACGAAAATTTTTTTATAATATTTTATGATATTCAGGTACTTGAGACCAGAAGAAAGACCTGAGAGAAACCAGAAATCCAGGGTCCTATCCTATAGCAAAAACAAAACATAATAACATAAGAGGTGAGAGCGAGAGCTCAGTGCAGCGACATGCTTGACACAGTTTAAAATAATATGGGCCACTTGCAAAATGTAGACATTGTTACCAGATTTTCTGGCCAAATCGCAAGATAAAAGACGCTGCTCTCAAAATAATCTTAATTTCCCATAATTGTTATATTGATTTCGACATTTAAGTTGCGTAAAAAACGAAGATAAAAGATTATCTGGCGAGTTATGAATTATGTTATGATATAATCTTACGCAGGAACGTCTGAAAGTAGGCAACGGTGTTATTAAACTAAATTTATTGGAACGTAACCGTAGTTCTACATTACAATAATTAAATAAGACAAATAATTAGATACATATTAATTTCTAAGCAATTATTTTTATTTATGATAAGTAAAATAATTTATTTTAATATGTAAAGTGTATTTTTTTTGATTTGTCTTAAAATTATTTGGTAAACAAAATTTGCATATCCTTTTGAAATAAGTTGCCATTTAAAATTCTTAAAAGACGTTATTTATATTAACAATTTTACATTTTTAGTTTAATTTATTTACATGCAAATTGTGTTACTTTATCTTTTAATTATAAGGCTAAATTATAAAAATTATAGCTAAATATAAACAAAAAATTTACATAATAATTAACATTTTTAACCTATTTTACATTAGCAAAACTAATAATAATATTATTTAAACACTTATTTAAAAAAATTACAATAAAAACACATGCATACAAGTAAAAAAAATACGCTTTACCTATAACCTATTATATGTTAATTATTTTAACAATAAGTTAAATAGCTCGTAAATTTAAAACTTTTGATAGTAGGTATCTTCATTCAGATTAGAATAATCAATATTTTGTTTACTTTTAGGCTTGTACGTACCGCTTTCGCTCGTAGAAAAATATTACTTTTTTCGACAAGTAGTTTGAGTGTTTTTCTTTCAAACAAACAAACTCACACTTTCTTTATAATATTACTATAGACGAGGTAAGTAATGTTAATAATTTCCCCGTTGAACAAAAATGTCATGATTACGTTCATGTAGATATTTTTATTGCATGTTTTGTTAAGTCGGCACTTTTGGTGGTGAATTAAGAATCATCTACTAAGAGTTTTACATCATCGGCCTCAATTAAGTCTCCTTATTTAATTAAGTGCTTCAAAAAGTTAATGTGGACAGTAAACTTTCGAGAAACTAAAGGAAAGTGGACCAACAGTGACACGACGTTTATAGGTTGCCTACGGAAAATGTATTCCTACAATATGTGGACCAAATTAGGTAGGTACAATGGTACATATAGTCTTTAGGGTTTCGTACCAAACTCTATCTATCTATCTAACATCACGTATTTTATCCCTATAAGGTATAAGGTATAAGGACAGATATAAAAAGTGTTTATATTCGGAAAATTCGGAAATTTGCTTCCCGACATTAAGTTTTATGTGACACTTATTTATAACAAAGAATACTCTTTTAGTAGATTTGCAGGTACAACACAAGTAACATATTTTTCGCAGAACACAAGCTAATATAGCCCGTCCCCAAGCTTCGCCCGTGGATATTTTCGAACAAAATAAAATATAGCCTATGTCACTCAGGGATATCGTAGCTTTCTATTAGTAAATAATTTTCAAAATCGGATCAGTAGATCCAGAGATTGCCCCTACAACCTCACAAACTTTACCTCTTTATAATATTAGTATAGATAAGTAATTTAACTGACTTTGAGCCAATTTGAAACGGCTGTCAACATTTTCACACCGCTTACTATTAAAGTAACACCAAGGAAGCGATTTCTTATCAAGATTAATGAACTCGTATGACCATAACACAAAGTTGCGTATGCATTTATAAGGGCGTAACTAGTGTTTAGTACTGGCATAACACTTTAATATCATGGTTTACGAAGGCGCAACTTGGCTTTATTTATGTGACTTCTTAAACCGCCTCGTCTTGAGCAATCCTTAATATTAAGCCGGAAGAAAAACAATGTTCTTTTATTATGCTACGAAGATTAGTATCTAACGAAATTCTTTAAAAGTAAGCAATAAATTAAGTTTGTTCTAATTGTTATAATATATTAAAAACTAGCTGTTTCTCCGTCTTCGCCCGTGGGGCCCATACTAACTTTCATGGGGGGGGGGGGGGGGATGCTAAAATACAAATATAATAATTGTAAATAATGATAGGAAACACTATGTTCCCACAAATTAGACGTCCTAGATCGACAACACAATTAACTACTTTTCTAGAGCTCTGTCTCGCGACACAAAACAAAACCTAAAGTAATTGGCGAACGGGGGAGCCCGTCTATGAGCCCTCCTTAGTCTTAGTACTACTCTAATATATGTGCTTTACAGATTTTAACGGTTTTACGATGAGATGAGACTAATAACCTATGCTTTCCTAGGGTTCAATCGTACTCAGTATGAAATTGCATCAAAGTCAGTTATATCAGTAGGTATGGATGTGTGACTAAATACGCCGAAAAATTGTTTCCAATCCAAAGATTCCTAGAATCTAATGTCACGTTCAATAAAATTGTCTTCCGCCTTCGAAATTCATCTGGACAGGCAAAAAGAAAAGGACACCGAATGGTTACCGCATGGTTCCCGGGAACCGTGTTAACGAACCCAGGGTACCCAGCTGAAGACAGCTCTTTCATAGTTTTGACTTTGATTAACATTATTCGTCTTACTATGGATGAGTAACAAAATAGTATGAATGATGTGTTACTAATTTGAAGTATCTCAAATCACAGTCTCAAAGTTTATCAACAAAATCCAATCAAAACATGAAACTTGTTTGTAATTGTGTAGTTATCAGAAGGGCTGCTGCACTAATTATAAAATAACATTTAAGGCTTGAAAGGGAGTGGCAGTCGTGTGATTCAATTAAATATCATGAGAATTAGTTAACTTTTATCTGGCGCTACAACGTGCTACAACTACGTTAAAGAAAACTATTGAGAAATTAATAAGAAATTAAACCTGTTTAAGCTAGCACGAGAAATACTAAATCGTTATTACTATATCAGTTAAGCTTGGCGGAAGTTGCGTGCATTAGTATTCAGACGTGCAAAACAATCTGTCTGAATCATCAACCTCACAAAGGATAATAAAGAATTCAAGAGCGTCCCCAAGAATTAAAATTTAATTTCTAAGGCGGTTTGAGGCTTTTGTTTACCAAATGTTTTGGCCTCAAACGCAAATAAAAAAATTCCCACAACCAAGACGTGACAGCAAAAACTAAAAAAATGCGTATGTAGCGTAAGAGATCAAAGAGATGTAATGTACCACAGGAGATAAACACGAAATTTTAAATTATTTACGTAAATAGAAAAACTAAAATTTCACACGAAATTGTGTACCAAAGACTAAAAAGACTCTACTTACTTCCACGTTTTCTAATAAAAGTAAAAAGTCTAAAACCACCAGACTATGGTATCGGTTGATAACCTAGACGTGGTCACGTTGCGTACGCGCAGAAGGGTGTGACTAATGATCTTATGTATGGTCATCAATACTATTGACCCCCCATTAGAGGTGCTCGCTTCACATGGAGCGGACGTGCGTGCGATGACACATCGGAAGTTGCACGTAAACCTATGTATTACTAAAGCAATGCCTGTGCAAAATGCCCGAACGCCCCTTTTACTTGTAACATTGGTACCTATGAATTTTAATAATGCCACCCAACTAGAATAATTATCTGAACTTGAGAACAGACGTGTGCAAAATTTGAATAATGATTGAAAGCAAAACAAAACTACAGAATTCAGACTACACTATACATTCATTCACTGTAGTACATTAAATTCTTTATAAACTAACTGATGGTCACTATGTAAATATAGATGCTAATTTTCAAAGACTACAAAGTAATTATGAACAGCATAAAAAAATCAAACGGAAGACATTATAAAGTTTATTACGCAAAAAACGACCATGCCACCGGTCTATTTAATAAAGCAATTAGTAATAAAATAATTGACCGTTTCTCGCTGCGGAGGTTTTATTATTTTCGTGCCTCTGCGGTTGAGCAATTGAAAAATGAACTCGTCTTCATTGAAATTTATATGAAATCTACACAATTACTTAATTATACGTATAGTTATACAGGTGTTTTTCGAATTTCAACGAAACCAAAAATCGATAATCACACTCAAATACTGCTAAATAATTTTGAAGAAAATAATGTCATAGAAACTCTAATAGGAAGAATGCCTAGCTAATTTTAATTCAATGCATCCAATTCATTGGCCATATAATCCTCTTTGTATATTTAACTATAACAACACACACACCTTCACGGCCTTTATACCTTGAGGTGTGGCCAGAGACACCGGTAATAGTGTCCACTTTTTGCCAGTTGTCCATATTGAACAGAATAGGTGCCAGTTGCTGCACGTAATGGACCTAGATTTGTCACTTCTTTAACTATTTCGAAAACAACTATGAAGTTATTTAAATAAAAACAAACACTATGTTTATTGTTAATGCATTTTTTTGTTTTTTGTACCTAATTCAGATTTAATGATGACTATCATACGCTACTTGTTTCGACACTTGACCCCTTTTAAATATTATGAGAGAAAACCACAGTGAAAATACAGTAAAACATTAATTAGAAGTATGTATCCGTAAACTACATCTTTTAATTTCAAGGCCGTTAAATTGCTAGTAAAGTAATTTTAGCGTGCGGAGCAACATATTAGCAGATCACTAATTATGTGTTATTTACTACATTATCATTAACGACATCTATATAAAACGACTAATTATATAACAAGACATAAAATCTGTTTTCTATAAATTATGGAAATGTTCAATTTATTGTTCAATGGCTACTCCTAAAGGAATTACTCCTATGGTACTGGTAATTGTACCAAATTATATTAACTTCGTTCAGTCTTATTGTCCTCGTGTAAATATTATTAATAATGTAGATGCCAATTCAGTTGCTTAAGTTATTTTTTTAGAAATGATTGTCAGTCAATGTATGTAAATCCTACAGCCAGAAACAAGCTTTAAGCTTATATGGAAGTCATGACTTCACAATAGTGTAGTCTGCTATCAAGGGCAATAGCAATTTACACCAATAAGTCAGGAGAACGCCAAATCAAAGACGATCGTGACCGACAGGGTCTAGGGGATCTTGTAATAGAAACCGGTGTCTAAGCTAACAGTTCTAGATACACAAACTTCAAACAGTAAAAGATAGGAAAGTAACAAGAAAGTCTTAATTATCTAGAACTTCTTGACATCTGTACTAAAAGCAATAGCGAATAATTTTCAGCCAACTTAATGAAAATTTACGGTTTGCATAGTAATTGATCACGAAATATACAAGTTGAAAATTACTATTATTCGGATTACAATGGCATAAATTTTAACACACTTTTAACTAATATTGGCAAATATGTGTCGATAAGTCGCAAAGACCTCTAAATGTATGTTTTCCTTTTATATTCAGAAATACATTAATAAGTCAGCCTTCAACATGCCGATGAAAATTTAAATTTAAAAAAGGATTGATCCATGGAGCGAGTAGAATTATAAGAACTTTATTCATAACATACATTTCAGTACTTTTTTACCTTTGTTTATAAGTGCTGCACTAGATATTAAAATGAAAATGGAAAATACAAATTTATAAAAAGATAATATAAATTTAAAAGTGAATGGTAATCTCTCATCTCTAGTAGAATTCGCACACAATGGTAGTCCCACTTGCTCGACAGTAATTCGCAATTAATAAACGTTATGACCCACTATCGCAGAAGAGAACAGCCAAGTCATTCACTCATTCAAATTAATTAATTCCAAATTGGGCGACCCGAGCTTTTAAATTGTTCAGTTGTACCACTATGATGGATTTAGGTAGCGATTTATTTATGTTATCGATGTTACTTTCGATTTGTCGGCTTTCTTGAATGTCTTCACCTTCACTAATGTTTACATTTTATAGTACTTTAAGACGTGATGAGCGACATGCGTAGTATTTGATGCTATTTACTAAGAAGCCATTCTATCCATTGAAGAGGTTAATTAGTAGAAACTTAAAATGAAGTACCTTGAATTTTGTGAGCAATGACCTTATAAGATCATTGATTTTGAAGGCTTAAATGTAAGAAAAAACAAGTTAGAAGTAATTGGTAGTTTCACGAACAATAAAATGGAGTTAATAGTAATAGTTCAGCAACCTAAAACCTAAGATTGTGTTAATTGTTATTATTGATATGCTAAATGGTTCATTCCGTCTATAGAAAAGTGTATTGAAGATTTCATTGAGATAAGATTGTAATGTTTACAATATCCGCTGGCTATATTGAATATCCGGGCTAATATAGATGTCATAGCGCATGCATCACTCACCATAAATAAAACAGCATACAGGGAAATCAATGCGTTTAAAAACTACGGTAGTTACATTGAACTCGATCACAAACCCACTTTTTGTCTCGGGTCCGATGAAACGTAACGTAAGTCACTAGTTGTCAATTGAACCTACGAGAGAATTAGCACTTTTCACTTATACACGCCCTCATTTCACACCACTGCATCGATAACTCAACCATTTCACCGAAAACTGACGTTGCAATTTCACACGGAGGGTCGTTACGCACAGTAAATCACAGGTGTCTGGAAACCGGAGTAACGATTAAAGTAATTGAAAAAGCAACCTGAGTTCAGGCTGTTTCCAGGAGGAAGTGTTTGGTGAATACAGTTGGTTGTCTGATATACCGGTTATGAACGAAATTGAAACGAAGAAGTCTCGATTAGACGACAACAGACTGTAATGACGCGGTGAGCGACGCACGAGTATGCGGCTCCACGAACGCGTGGTGACTGAAACGGCCGGCGAGTTTTACCCGTGCCTAGACATTTAAGCTGACTATACACCAATGCTGAAATTTATAAACATTTCTAAATATTGGAATAAATACTCTTTTTTGTGCATGTTGAAATTATAGAGTTAACGCAAGGAGCATTCTGTATGTGGCATTTATAATATCACCTGATAATGAGGATGAAATAAGGGTATTCCTAAAGTTTTTTCTGAAAATTCCATCTCAATTGGGTACAAACTAACAGACAATATAGAAAGACTTCTGAAATATATGATATCTTTTGACCCCAATTTTTTTTATTTGCAAATGTTTTCAATTGTGTTATGGTATATACAAACATATAATTAGTTTTATTGTAGGAATGCATAGGAACGTCACTTTCGATGTAATTCTAGGCAAAATAGAAACTTTGATAGCCTTATAATCACGTGTCAAACAATAACGAGACAGTATAAACAAGACTTTATAACAAACCCGGCTTGTTCAATCGAACGAAACAAGTTGGACATCGACTTCTAGGGAACATTGAATTCAGAAAACACTTCTCAAGAAGACGTTTAACAACGAACTTGCAAATGAGAGAGCTAGTCGAATATGGGCAAATCGCGCAAGGCTCACTGCTACGACATTCACATACTTTTCTGTTGAGTAACATTATATTACGAAGTTCTCTGTAACTAAATTTACTTTTAGACATTCCTGGACGATTGCATTTTTACAGACTCCAAAATTGGACGATGATAATAGAATTATTATTCATAGACTTTCAGTGGATATTTGGACTATTTTTTTACAAACATTGACCTCGTAAAAGTCGTAAATCTAAGCAATTTTTTGCACACTAGTTATTCCGTCATTGTCTACTAATTATAGGACCTACAAACTAGTGCTGCAGTTCTAGACATTAATCTTATATCTACTTTGTACATAATATAACATTGCTATTCATATTAAAGCCCGCCCTTGGTAATCCCAGAGAGAACTTTAAGTCTTATTTAATTTCTCAGCATGGGGCAGTACCATGGCAAAACGAAATGAACATAAGGACTAAATGTGTAATCGAAATATTTAAAAGTTCTATTTGGGAGAGAGCATGAACATGAATATGGTTATAGACTATAGAATAAATAAAATGAGCATTGGCCTCAGTTGCAAAATGATCATTGGAATAACAAGTATTAATCTAAAAATACTAGAGCTGTAATTATTGTAATAGAAACCAGTGATGCACAGCACCAACCCGTTTTTGTGCAAATTATTTGCATATTCCCGCCTTTATCCATTACTGCCTTGGGCCATTAACTGATACTTCAAGAATATAAGTGTGGAATGTGTTTTTCTTTTTAAAATACTTTAGACGCTACTGCACCTAGTTACTTTAATTTATTGATCATGGATATTAATAAGCAAGAAAAAGGTACTATTATACACAATGTCCGAGACTCCGACCACAATATTGCGTATAAATTACATATAATTTTACATATTTTAATAAGTAATACATACAAACTACTTTGAATACATGTAACTAATGAAATAATAAGTCACCTCAATCCTAGTGTAGTAAGTGTATTTTTTTTAATATTAACAAATAGGGGATGAAGAATACATTTTTGGAATTTTCGTCCATTTGTTTTTGTTTACCAATTTCATTTTTCAGCAAAACAGCAATAAAAAAAATATTTTGCATCGATCGTTTCGATACATATAGAATTCCAGGAACTATAAATTGACCGGCCGCATTTAACTTATTCATAGGAAACTGTGTCCATGGGCGTACTTAATTGTTATTGATCGTGGCTATAAAGGAACTGCAGTTGTATCGAACCTTGACCCTGCCACACTTCGTGTTCACACGGCACACATGCAAGCACAGTGCATAATTTAACATAATATTAATTTTATGTTTATAAGTCAATGGTATCCTCGAGATATTTTGGGAAACAAACATTATATCTCAAAATTTATAAAACGCTATTTATGTCAGTTTGCTTGCTTATAACTCGAGAGCGGTTTCCCTATATTTTATTTGGCGTGTTGTAATCTAAAAATAATTTTATTTTCAGTCGAGGCAAAAGCTGCACTTCTGCTGAAGCCCGCAAGGTTAAAATGAAACTACAAAAAGTAGAAATTGAATGAATAATCTTCAACTCTATGAAAAATACGTAGAGTCAGTGCGGAAACATTATCAATCAAGTACAAATCAAATTGGTATTTTCATTGTGTCTTGTGTTATTTTGTCTTCTGATTAATTATTGACTCGCACAGACTGTAGTCAAAATCGTAAACCTCTCAAATAAGTATTTCGTCAATTCTTGGTGTACAATCAACTCATGTACTATGTAATGTAGGTATATATGGTTTATAATTCTTATTTTAAAATCAATGACCTAGAATAAAATGAGAGAAATGCTTTCAATCCGAGTACCTACTAAGAATTTCTCGAGTGTTTTCATTTCTGAGTGCTTTCAATAGCTTGACATGTGTGAATGATGTTATATAGCACTTGGCCTACACAAACTTGATTTATTTTGATTGAATCGTATCAATATGTGTCACTTTATACTTCCATTTTGGTTCTTAATTCTTACGACTCACTGACGATGACTTTACAATGAAAATTACTTTTAAATTATGTCATTGTTAGAAAGAAAAAAACGTAATATCACACCCTTACAACTTGCAGCGTGGCGTAGCCAGGCCAGAGACAGTGTCCACGTTTGGTGCCATATTAAACAGGAAATGGCCGCAGAACTACATTGATGCAATATGTTTAGAAGTGTTTTTGAGGGTATGAAATCGGAGTCAATCATCCTAATCGCTATTTTAATCTTTGTATAATGTCTTGCATGTCACTCTCATCCGTATTCAAGAACATTTAGCGAACGCACAGTCGACAAAGACACACAGTGGTAAAAAAATCATTTCGGTGCAAGTCCTTTCGTTTACAAAACCAGAACGTTTTAGTAAATGCATGTATGTACACACACACACTTCTGTTGTCTATACTTCTATATCTACACTCATATTATAAAGATTGTTTGCAAGTTTGGATGTAGGGGGTAATCTCTCAAACTACAGAACCGATTCTAAAAATTCTTTCACGTATAGAAAGCTATGGTTATCTCTGAGTAATATAGGCTATATTTTATTTTGTTCGAAAATATCCACAGGCGAAGCCGGGGCAGAAAGCCAGTGTTAAAATAAAGATGAGTCCAAAAAATACAAATAAATCTAACCCTGGGTTCACAATTGAGGGTGAGAGATTACATGTTTCTAGAGACGTAGGTATTTGACAAGGTTGTATAGAAACTCGTAGAACTTCTTTACGTTACTCCGTAACAATTTAGGCGTATTAAAGCCAAGATAGTAAGTGCTAACGACGACCATATTATTTACATGCCGGCAAACAACAGCCGATCTCCAACTGATAGAACAATGTCGACACGCTAAACATGGATATTACACTGTACTTACGTAAAACAACTAGGATACTTCCTTCTAAAGTGAAGTTTTATAGCCACTGGCGACTTAATTCTTTGTAATGACAATTTATTAAGTTAAAAGCTCGGGTTAAATATATAAACGTTTCCCCGCAAGGTAGATAGTAGTAGTGATAGCAATTAAAAGCAAAATGGATAATGTTTATTTAATATAATAAATTAACTTTCCCTGAACCAATTTTCACTAAAAATAAAATGGGACCACACGGGAAGCACCAGCTTTCAAATAAAAAAATAATCATCAAAATCGGTTTACCCAGTTGAAAGTTATAAAAAAAATACAGTCGAATTGAGAACCTCTTCTTTTTTTAAGTCGGTTAAAAATACGGCTAAATTGGTCACTTTAGGAAGAATCTGACTCTGACTTCGCCAAACGATTTCAAATCAATACCCAAGAGTAATTAAAGAATGTAGAGTTAGAAAAAATACAAATATAAGGATGTCCGAGTAAAATGAACGGATGTTGACCTAAAGCTGTCACTTTTTCATTAGATTTTCGTTCAAGTAGAAGCAAGGTATAAGTACCGCGATTTCTTGAGCTTTTTTGGCGCCAATGAGAAATTAATCCAGACCTTCTGGACACATTCTAACTGGTGTTAATTTTTATAAATAATAGTTCATATTCAATATAACAAATTAATACACCTGTACTAAGTGTGTCAAAGGCAACGACATAACAAAGAAATAACATCCATGACCCGCATACTCATTTTTCACACAAATATTTTACTTATCAAAGATTCAAATATGGTAACTGTGAGCATGTGAGTGACACCATCAAACAATAGCAAAAGTGCTAAAATTTTAGTTACATATTATATAATATGTAGAGTCAACAACAGTTAAATCTTAATTTGTTGCCATTAAATATCCATTTATGATAATACTAGCTTTCCGCCCCGTGGAAATTTTTGAAATGTAACGTAAGAATTTATGATTTCCGGAAAAAAAGTCTAGGTCACTCTCAGGCCCACCAGCTATCCCTGTGTAAAAAATCACGTAGATCCGTTGTGGCGTGAAAGAATGACAAAAAAAAATCATTTTTGCATCTATAATATTATAGAGACCATACAACCACAATATTTAGAGTATAGCCTCAAAAATCATTGGCTAAATGAGGAAGACTTGGTACCCTGGGGCCGGCACCGGTTCCGGGAAGGCAACCCGTGAAGAATAAAAAAAAGAAACCAATATCGCAATTATTTTTCAGCTTCCCCTTACACCGACTCCATCGCCCACATTAATAATCCTGGATTTACACATAGTATATTTTTTGTGTAGATCGGTCGCGTCTGGTAGAGTCGCTTGCTTGCTTGCTTGTAGTTGAATTATTTAGGTTACAATGAGAATCATAAATATTGAGCAAATTTTTACTCGAATACCAATACATTATAGTTGACCGTATCTCTCGAATTCCACTAAAAAGAAATGCTAAATCGTGATCCTTTTATTAATGGTCGCATTGATAACGAAATATTTTTAACTTTTTTAATATCTTAAGAAGGTCAAATATATATCTTGAACGGCAAAATCAAATTTATGGCCAGTGGACACAATTTATTTTTTAATTTCTGAATCCAAAGTTATTAAACTTGCATGTCATTCGAAACGTAATCTTGAATTACAGGCCAATGTGTTTATTACTTTCACAGAATTGCATACGGACGACAATTTTAAAATGCAAAGATAGTTATTATTATTATATTATTCGCACCTTGTGTCTGTCACTTCTTACTTTCAGAAGTACAGACGCCCCGACTACGTGCCCTGCGTAGCAAGAGACTTCAATTCAATCAAACCCCCTTAAAAAAAATAGTGCTTAACTTTTTTGTTCCGAGAAACAAAAAAAAACCGCTCCTTTTCAACCGAACGAAATCAGAATTGAACATGAGACCTCTATTTTCAAATCGAAATATAGTAGGTATATGAGCACAAAGTTTAAATTCGAGTTCCTAACTAACTAATCTCCTTGCAATACATTAGCGCTGTGGCGTACTAGCGTGTCGTAATGCAAAGTAGAGATTGTCGCTAAGTTGAGTTAGTACGACATCTGACAGTCATCTGTGACTTTAACCTTCCAGTGCCGAGATGGGATAATTTAAAAACAGCTCATTACGTGATTCTTGATCCATCCATGGATATTGAAAGATTATATCAACAAAATTTGATATTAGGCCTTCCGTGAAGTAAACTTTGACAAAAGAAACCCTATAAAGCCACAAACAAGGTTGAAAAGTGAAACGGTGTCCATACATCTGATAAATCTGAACCCAATATCAAGCTAAAAAGATGGCCATATTATTCCAATTCACCGATTGTGAAAGTTATTTAGTAATAATGCAGACATAGTCGTAGATGAAGGAATGCATCTGAATATAATTTAATAAACAGCGTTAAAAATGTGTGAGTTAAAAATGTTAGTGACATAGATAGACCGATACCTATTTTAAATTGTTTTCAATAACTGAACCAGATAATTTCTACTAAAATATTTATATTATTTAATCTCAAATTACAGTGCAGACAACATCCCGTTCCAAACGTTAAAGGAACAGTTTTCGTAGAAGATTAAACATTTACTTTAACAGTACTCGGAAATGTCAATGGAGGTTAACATAAGAAAGTTTACGTAGAGACTGGTCATTTTACACTTATGTTAGACTTTGTTACACGGTGATGTGCCATAGATGATAACAACTACGATAATATATCATCTAGTGATACTATTAAATTATTCTAGATTATAGCTATTTGCCCCGACAACTCATGAGATAATAATCTATAGTTTCTTTTTGGGACCTTTCGTTATTCGATTAGATTAGTTCCTTAAAAAGCTCTAGTTTGGTAAGAGATACGTTTCCATAAATAAGAAACAATAGGTCCCAAAAATGTTATTCAGTCCAATTGAAACCCACATTATCACCCTATCTATAGTATCGTGAAAGCAACATCTCAAGGTTTTGTAGATTTGTGTGAATTCATATCAAAATATGAAAGAAATGGCAAGAAATTGAAAATATTTTTAACCGTTACTTTAATAAAATATTGTTTCACAGTAACGATGTCATCCAATAACGGGTTATAGTTGACAAGTTATGATAATTTGTCGTTATAATCGATTTATTGGGGACAAGCAGGCATGCACTGAAGGTGTAAAGACTCGTAAGAACTAACACGATACTATATGAAGGTTTTAAGATATAAAACATGAAGATTGTCGAAGATGCAAAGCAAATATGGAAATTAAACGACAAAGTTAACTAAAATTTATGTAGATGACCTTGTAATTCTGCGATCACAGACAAAACCTGATTGTAAGCTAGTTTAATTATTTATAGAATAATTTAGCATGTAGAATATACACGCGCTTTTTGTAAATGTAGAATATGAAATATACATCTACTACGTAATGTTTAAAGTGGTGTACTTATAGAAAAACAATTTTTGTGACACCACTTTTCAAAGATAATAATTTTAGCTCTTTTGTAAACATTACAATTTAAAAGAATATTTATTCAGAATTAATCAACCAACTGACCTTTAACTGTATTAATTTTTCATCCAAGTAAGACAAAATAGACATCTGTTTGCACACAATTGTCATCTCCATATAAAGTAGTCATGCAGGTTAGTTAATATAACAACATCTCATTATTTATTAAAATGTCTCATCATTATTTTAGTTGAGTAGCACAAATAAAGGTTAAAATAATTATCTCTGTATAGTGAATTTCAAAGAAAGTGTTGCGGTGTCTGTCTGTATCAAAGACATTTAATTTGTTCTGTATGAACGCGTCAGTTGGATACTGAGTTAATCCACGATTAGTTGTCACAATATGTGAAAATGTTGTTCTTAAATTGAACAATATGGCGAGGAGTAAACATTTAAAAAATCTGGTGGTAGGTTATTTATTTCTGTTATTTTTGCATTTGATATTGGTATCTATAGCATAGGGTATTTGATCAAAGCATATGACATGTGTATCAAATCGGATAAATCCAATTCATAAGACAAAGGTGCTGATTCTATAGATACAGTATCTAGCTTTCTTTAACTTTTATGAACACTACAAGTTATGCTTTGTTTAAATACAACTCTTATTTATTCGCGAAATATTACGCCGACAATACATTGGATGACTTAACCAAGACCATTGTTGCCAACTAACCATTGAACAGATCGCCCGACGCGCCATTTCGGGCAAAACTAATTAATCACACGGCGCGAAATCGAAAGTTGTCAAATTTATCTGGTGTCTGAACAAAAAGATACACTGAAGAAGATAGATCACTCGACTCTATATTTCTTTGTCGTAATGTGTCTGTGACAGTAAAAGTAAGAATTATTCATTTGATTACACCTTGTGTGGTAGTTTCTAATTAATGAGAAGGGAATCAGATTTCATTAAATTAAAAGTGAAAACGAATTTATTTGACGTGATCAATGTAAAACAATATATCATGTATGATGGTTAGCGGTTAGAACTAAATTTTTGATTAATTTGAATAGACAAGTCAAAACAAAATGTGCATGTTTGAGACAATGTAAAATAAATTAATACTACTAATTATAGATGAGAAACTGCAGGTGTGAAATTTTGATGTGTGAACGTTTTCCTTGTAATACTTACTATGACTTATATGATGCGATCGTAATCTGGACGGTAAAAAGCACACTATGTGTGATAACTGAAAAAGTATGTACATGAATAAATAATTTAATATTTTCTCTTAAGAAAATACACTGTTAATGTAAGAATGTTAAAAAAATTGCTAAAAGTAGTGGTTAAAGGTTTGGTTATATCAAATACAGTTCTTTAGCCATTAATGATAATTCTAATTCTACACGAGCAACTGCTTATCTCAGATAGAAGCTCAACCAAGACATAAATTAACAAAAATAACTTTCACAGAAAGCATACGGGCTAAGTTGAGCACTAAGCAAGAATTAGTTCCACCCAAGATAAAGAATCTTGGCGATATTCGAAGCCACAATGCCATGGGCGCTCAAGTCCCGCTCAACAATACTCTTTATCAGCTTATCGCAATATCGGCCTTCGGGGAGCCTCTCAAGTCTCTACTGCTTTCCATTACTACAGAGAAAATGCATACACCTATATTATGACAACGTAATTCTATGCATATTTTAAAAACAAAATCATCAAAGCCAAATTTTACTGGTCCCTTATTTAAAAAATTAGGTTCATGGGTTCATGTATTTTTATATAGAATTTATATTTATTGATTGTATTTTGGAGTTTTAAGATAGCTCCATTATTAATAATGTAATGGCACAAAATACATTTGAAACAACCTTAAATAAAGAAATTAGGTCACATTTTTCTAAAAGACATTCCACAGACGTTACGATTATTGACATCAAAGGGCTTTTCATCTAAGATTTATAGGACTCGTTTTACCAAAATACGACAAGCCGCAAACGGTTTTAAATTTATTAGACGGCTAACAACAGTTTGTGAAGTGATTGATCTGTTTGGACACAGAAAACCTTATATCGCCTGTCACAAATCTAACATCGTATATCAAATTGACTTGATTTGCATGATGTGGTCATACCAAAAAGTTCTCATATTTCATACATTTGGCATGCCTCCCAAATCATCTCATTGAAATCGTATGATTGAAAAATGTAAAGAATTATAAATAAATTTTAGTAGTTTACTGATTTCTTAAAATGTAGTAACGAATATTGGATGTTTGTTACTACTGAATGCATTGGTATTTTTGTGCAGAGGAAAAATACTCCCGATAACCGTAGATATAATAAAGTTCCAGCCAGTTACATCAAAGTACAGAAACTATATATTCGTAGACATCGAAAAACTTATTTTTCTACGAAAGTTTAAACTGTTTACTTACTTCAAGTGAGCAAAGACAAGGGCAAATGCTAGTTTTTTAGAAGAACTTAAATGGCTTTGTTAAATAGAGTATGTAGGTACTTTTTAATGGTTAAGTTTTAAGTTAAAAAGGGGCTGTTGAAGTGTTTATCAGCCAACCATATTTGTTAATGAACCATACCGTATTACCAGTTTTTAACCTCGTTATAATAATAATGAACATTCTACCGGTTATTATACGGCTCGACTAATATGTCTATATTTGATTCACGCTTAAATAACTGAATGCATTAATAAAAATTGGAATAAGTATAGGATATGGATGAAAACTCTCAGGATCCACAGGGTCGATTTAAACAAAATTACCGGTAATGAGACTGTTCTCAAACAAATCGGTTATATTAAACTTATCTCATAACATCCTTCTTTTTACGTCGCGTCGAGAGAAAAGAAAACAGAATTCTTTCCGCAAACAGATGCATTTCCTGCGAACGACATTATAACGGACGCTTTTAAATGCGGAAGAAGCTAATTGGCTTTGAAAAATCGAAAGACATTTTTCAAAAATGCATTAGGTGTGTAGTTGAAAATTTATATGACATGGCCTATTACTCTTAAATCATTAAGTTTTCATAATGAATAGGTAGATATATTTATCTTTATATCAACAAGAATTTAAATTAATGCCATACATCATGCCTCCTAAGTACCTAAGTACTACGTTGGTCGTGTTGTCTTTACTTTTCAATGAAATTTGGAATATGAAGTAGATTTTAAAATTTATTTTCATCGATGCTTTTTCACCACTGAATAGTGTAAACACGAATGGTATATTAGTTTCTATTACTTTCTATACATTATGGCATGATGGATCAAAAGTACTTAATTATTAATTCAGTTTGGAAGGAAGTGTCATGTTATCTGAAAACTACTCAGTCAGCTGCTGAAGAATGGAATATTTACAATGTCGCCTTAAAGATCATAAATTTACTGCAACGGAAATCTCAACAGGAATTCAACATGCATAGATTTAATAATATACCCATCATCATCACAGAGCGAAGTGGATCACATACCAGACCAAAATATCACAAGGGTTATTCACAGTCCTAACTTTGTATTGGAAATAAACAGCAACTCCTCGATAAAATTTAATGAAACAAAATTCTGCCTTGATCAAGAAATTCCAATGTTGGATACGATTTATTTTTGTAATTGTATTGATCTATGATATTTATTCTTATTTACATGATGTTTACTCTTTTTATAAGTTTTGTATACCTGTTTTGAACAAATATACTTCAAAATGGCTGAATAAATTTCTATAAATATTCAGCGATCACAATATAATTCATAATACTATATTGTTTTATATAGGATTTTGACAATACATATATCCTACGAAAGTCGGGGCCTATCTAAAAAAAATGTAGATATTATGTAAATAATAAATTGTTCTCAACGTACAAAAGCTTTTAGTACTTGACGCAGGTGTATTTTCAATATAAATGTCAGGGTCCTGCAATGTGCATACTTGCATAGAACACCTTCCCGGTGCATTCCATACATATTCATGGAAATGGGGAGAAACGAGAGGCCAATTATTCAGACGCTATAGCATCCAATATCACTTTCTACAATATAAAATTACTATGTGCGACTTTAAATAATACCCTGCAGAAATAGTCGTGTTAAGTTAAAATAAACAATGAGTAAATGGTACATGCATATTTCAGCTTTCTAATTTATCACAAAATGGCATCATGTAATTTTATCCAGAGTTTCAGACACAATTATCATGCTTTGCCAACATTTATACAATTTTACCCACCGATGATCGTATTCGTTGGTGGGATAGTTAAAAAAAACACCTAAAAAAGTGTTCTAGGAATACAACCTACAATCAATGACCTACTGTCCATAAAGACTTAAAAGGAAAAGCTGCATTATCGGCAGTAATGTACAGTCGTCGATCCCAGATCATTTACAAGCCTCTGCATCTTTTTTTTACCTTTGCGCCCGCGCATGTTTCAAGAGCGGTCTAACCATACATGGAGTAGTATGACTTGATATGACAAAACAGTTTTAAACATGCTGGTTTTATTAACTACAAATGTATCTGCAAATAGGCAGGTGAATATCGGCATAGTGATGATACATATAAATAGCGATCCGCCCCTCTTTGCACGAATACAATTTTTTTCCCGGAATTAAAACGTGATTTTTCGATCTGTAGTCCTGTTTTGAGGTGAAAGAAGGACAAACACAAATACTTAAACAAACACACTTTCGCATTGATAATATTAAGTATTGTTTGTACATAACTAGAAAATCTAATATAATCTAGAACATTTTCATTTTATTAAACTGTTTACTGATTGACAATAACGCTTAGTCACGATTTAACTTTTTCTTTACTCTTTATTGTGACTAATGCCACATTATCACTTTGTTGAGAAAATCACACATCTATGATTGACACTTTGTAAACCAGTTGTAATTTGTCATCCGGATATGTATAGGTTTTTTTACAAAACATATCAAAATAGAACAAATTTTAACACATACAGCAACAATAAACAATTAACTAACACGTGATACCATTATGTTTAGAGATTTCAGTTCTGAGTTGACAACTTAATGTCGTGGTAATTAATAAACAGAACTACAAATCAAAACAAGTTTAGTAACATTTATCCAAAACAAACAGAACTTATGACAAGCTAGTCTTTACATTATTATCTTGATTAATGATACTTTCCACATTTGTTTTACATGTTAGGGAAGGGGTTAGTAAAGAAGTCCATAAGTAGAGCGTTGTCTTGAAACTGTCCCGGGTTTAATTCCCACTCGTTAAAAAAATGCTAACCACCAAACATATATTTACGTCTGTTTAAGAAGTGACACATCTAGGTCCATTAAGTGCAGCAACATGCTTACCACCTGTTCTGTTCAATCAACTGGCAAAAAAAGACTGTTATTGGTGTCTCTGACCACACCGCAAGGTATAAATAAAGGCCATCAGTGTGTTGTTAGTAAATTATTTTTATGACTTTCTTTAAGTTCTATTGTACATTATAGTATTTGTTACCGTTACTAACTTATGTCGTCAAACGGTTTTGATAAAATTTAGTAATCAATTTTCGGAGAAAAGTCAAAAAATCTAACTTCTGTTTTTTTTTAAATAGTCATATTTTTATACTGACATTAATAATGAAGAAACTCGCCAACAGATGCCGTGCATTTAACTTTTCCGAGCTAATCTCTGTTGACCTGGTACTAATAAAACCAAGTTATGTGTCATCCTTTTGATCAGAATGTGGTAATTTACTTCGACGCGTATTCATTGAAATCGTGGTAAAGCCGAGAACATTCTTCTTATTAGCAGTTGGGACAAAACTGACAAATTCCGAATATATTACGGACAATGTAATATAAATATTCAAAACAATGGTCAAAATGAATTATCATGACGCAAAGTCTAACCCAACGATTGTAATATTCAAAACACCTTTCATTATGTCAGCAACAATCTATCATTTAGAATTCTCTAACTAATGACCCACCCAACTGCAACGAAAGTGTTTCCGTGAGACAAATCACTAAGCGAGCATTAAAGGGCTAATAAATCTTTGGAGACACAAGGCGTGGGTGCTAAAATCGCCTAGCGCCTATACGAGAAAGTGATAACGAACTATAATGACCACTTCATAACAACAATTCTATGGGACATAAACACTGGCCATTTTCACGGGAGCATGAAAATTGACAGTGGTAAGCAACTGGTCGCAACAATAGAATAATATTTGTTAATAAATAATAACAATATAATCTGTGAGATTTTATAACAAAGCAAAGAAGTGATGGATTGGAAGATTTTTTCCAATACGCCCGGAAACAAACACGCGTTCGATGATGTGCATTGTACAATCATAAAATGCAGAAGAACTTTAGCCAAATGCAAAAGTGTAAAATTGCACCAAACATTCGCAATCTCAAAGACAAACAGGCACTAAATCAAATTTCAATACACAGAGATTTTGTTCAAATAGAACCGGTATAGTTTCTCCTTTACATTTCCCTTAGGCCTTAAGTCAGTTGGTGGCAGTGATCCTTGATATTCGATCTTGCAAATCCTAAGCATCTGTCTAAGAAATGAAATATGTCGATAGCTGTACCAACTTTACCTAACAATAATATAAACATAATAATACATGCCATTGTAATTTATTTATTGGCTTAAACAATTGGAGATATCCCAGACGGTTGAGTAACATTAGCGACGAGTAAGCATCGATTTCTAAAATCTGAGCTTAAATTGATAGGAATCTCTGTACATTTCACCTGGTGAAAGCTACCGTGCACACGGGTTGACAGTGAACAAACGTCCATGTAGGTATACAAAGGGCCTGGTTTTGTCAGTACATTAGAAACTGTTCATTAATCATTGTGCTGTTTTTGACGTTAGTGGCCTGAGGTTTTGATATAGCTTGTATACGAAGCTTTAAGACATCTAGAATAGAATAACTTAGACGTGTTGACATGAAGCTTTGTGAAGGGTGAGTGTTAATAATGTGTCAAGGACAGTATTGTAGATTTAATAGTGACTGATCAAATTCAACAATTGCAATAGATAAAATATTAAACTTGAGAGTTCGCAAGAGTGGAATGTAGTCCCGGGCAAGCCCTCCGTCGCATATTTACGATGCTATTTAGCTATTCCATTCATTAATCATATCGTACGGAGTTACAAGCGATTGTGGTGACTAGAAAGATAAATACTTAGCCGAGAGTTACAATCAATGAAAACTTACTTTGGTAGGTACTACATTTTACTAAATCTGCACGACTAAGAATTTGAAATATTGTTCAGCAATATCTAGAAGGATATGAAAATATTTTCTTAGGGTCCTTCAACTCTTTTTGGCTGACTGTAACTTCTTTTGCACCTATAGGTTCAAAGATAAATAAAAGACCCTGTAGGTAATCGTATATTCCTTATGGCTTATGGAGAATCGTGCCACTGACCGCAAGGATACCCCGTGACTAGCTTTCCGCCCCGACTTCGCCCGTAGAAGTTTTGAAAGGGACAAGAAAATATCCCTTAGGATTTCCGGGATAAAAGTAGCCTATGTGCCCTCAAATCAAACACACTTTCGTATTTATAATATTAGTATATAGGATCCTCAATTTGAGCCTATGACATTTATTCAGGTTACCTAACGATTAACGAAATTCCCGATCAGGTATTTTGAGATTGAAAGCCTCCTATTGCAAGCTATCACCAATCCCAATTATGATCTTGTTGTTTAAATTAAGCTTTCACTATATCATAAACTTATACCGCATATTCCAATATATGTCACTTTCCAACCACATAATGTTCACGTTACAATAGTGTTTACGACTACATGACAACAAAATATGATGACAGAATAATCAGAGAATGAAAATCATGAGAAAAGATCAATTTCCTAACTAACAATACACTGTAATTACTGTAAAACTACATAAATTGCCATTACTGTGAATGTAACTTACAAAATATTCAGTGAACCGTATTAAAACCTGCGAATAGTTCAGTAATCTTCAATTGTGATAGAAAAGATATGCCGCTCTATAAAGTTGCCGACAGGAATGCGGCTCTGAATCCCTTTGTTATACCATTTAATATATGAGGTTTTCTCAGATAAAACGATTGGCTGTGAAGATATAGGATACCTTTGCCTATTCTTACAATGTAATTTGCACTATAACTTCTCGGACATTCCACCGTGAAACAATGTTGTTAGTTACGTTTAATTATACACGACTATGGTATTGGTATGGAACAAGGTTTAGTTGTCTGAACTTTTTGGATTGCATTAATTTTATTCACCATTTTGTTACCGTTTGAAAGGTTCCTAGGAGTTATAACGGCTGAATGGATACGAAAAAACGTGGATAATACAGTAATAATTAGTTTTTTTTCGGTATGACTCCACCGGGCTCCAGGGAAGCCTTCTATCCGCATAATCTTTTTGAATACTTAATGAAATGCTGCTGGACCGATTTGATTATTTTTTAAATGTTCGTAATAGTCCGAATAAAGTTTGTAGAGGAAAAAATTGGAAAAGTTGCCCGGAAAAATGGAAAATTCGGGAAAAACTGAAAATGCTTTTTTCCACGGGATTTTTGTATGAACTCAAGACCGTAGTATGTTAATATGGGGCTCTACGGGGGAAGACGGGGCAGAAAGCTAGTATTAAATGTATGAATATGTCCTAGAAAAAAATCTTAGTTCTCACAAAGTATTCTTAGATACTATGGAATCATTTTAAAGTTAAACTATGTAGAACACAATGTGCTAAACTGAAACCAATGAACCATGAACCATATGTGAAGTCAGCACGGCTCATTTGCACACGTTCTCACTGTTCTATGATACGTGACAAACACGTATTTAATGCCTCTGTGGACACAGCAAATGTTAAGATTACTCTATGATACCCACCCACAGACAGATCAAAGTTCTGTTTCAACCGCGGTCGGCAGTGCACGCGTTCTCCATCGGGTCCACGCTCGGCGACCCGGTCGGCTGCACGCGGTCGCGCCTGAAAAGTTAAAGTGCAAAAATTTTATATATCAAAACTTGCATGTTTAATGTGAGTGCGATATTAGTTACTAGTGGCGCCATCTGTTGGCGACTATTGGAACTTCATTAGTGTAAAATCTGTGTTTAGGAAGTTTAGTGGGACCGTGCCCGGGTCCAAACCTAGTGTCGTGGGGTGATACTTAGCCATCACCCCCACCCCCCTGGAGCAAGGATCCGGCCAGAACTGCGGCACTTCCTGGACACATCCGAAATCCTACCGGACCGATCGAAGCGGCGTCGCACTGCTTGGAGCTGCCCAAATTATTGGGACAGCTCACAGTGGCCGACGCCCGCAGAGGAAAGACCCCAAAGGACTGCCTGACTCTTAAAAACACCCATCCGACCCCATAATGACCAAACAATTTTAAAACGGAAACATCTCTATTTCTCACACGATGGCGGACAAAAAGCCGCCAATCCCGAAGGTGACCACAAGGATAGTGACAGCGGCCATGAGCACCACGACAACAACCACGACCACCACCACCACCATCACCCATCCGATGCCGCAAAGGTCAAGAGACCCGAGGGTGAGGATGCGCGATCCCCGGGACGTCGCGGGCACGTCTTTTCCTGCACGGACGGCGGGGGCGACTTCGTCTGCGACTACCGGGAAAGCCGCTCACCCCCTCACAGAGCCTTCGACCCCGAAGGCAGTACCACCGACGGGAGACGCCCCATTTTCTACACAAGAAATTTTGAAGATCCTGGAGTCTCCCGTCGAACTTGAACGCGCCCAGGATAGACGCGTTCGCCGCAACTCCCTGCCGACAACGGTAAAGGTTGTCGCGCGGGAGTTGTTCGGGTCCGGTTATAGCGCGATAAACATCGACGAAATATCGAGACAGCCTCAAGGGGGAGGAGACAGTAGCGTGGAGACTGTCTACATGGACATCCCCTCCCCCCTTACCCAGGACAGACGACCACCAAAACACCCGCGCGGCAGCAGTGACGAGGAAGAGGAGGCCGCGCGGGAAACCAGAAGACTCGCCCTGGCGACATCCCCGGACGAAGCGGTTGACCCTGGAGCGGATTCAATGGCGTCGGCCGGTGAGTCCCAACCTCCTTCCCCCCCAACCCATTCCACACCTCATCATACTGCTGTGTCTGCTGGTTCACTTCCATACGCGGCCATAACAAAATCTCCCCCACGCAACCCCACGGGCTGTCCAGCCGATAAGGGCCGGGGAGAGGAACGGTCAAACGTGCCCCTCCCCCCCCTGGCGGGGACAAAAGTAAAAATCCCGCCTTTCGAGGTGGATGAGTTACCAAACTTTCTCATCCACCTCCAAAGGCTCAAGGGTATCTTGGGATTCCGTCCCAATGCTAGACCCTCCAACCTAGGGATGCGGTTTCTTCCGACCTCCGCGGAAGAGTATCGCGCGGTCCAATCCTATTTCGCGGAGGTCGCAAAGGTGGACCCGACGGTGAAGCTGGGACACACCTATAGCTTAACTACCGAAAGACCTCATAAAGTTGCCATCAGAGGCTTACCATATACTATACCAACCGAGGCATTACTACAAGAGTTGGAGGCGGTAGTGGGAGTAGCCCCCACACATACCAGACCTATACCACCTAGGAAGGGCCGTACTCGTACGACCCACTTTGTGCAGTTCCCTCACCTCCCCCGGAACGCACTTCAAAAACTATATTCAACTAAGGACCTTCTCCTGTTACCGGTGGAGGTTAGGGAATGGCGCAGAGTGGGAGGCCCCCCCCAATGTCACAGATGTCAGCGCTTCGGCCACGCGTCCGCAAATTGCTATCGCGAAATCCGATGTGTCCGTTGCGCTGGCCCCCACCCGGCCTCAACTTGCGATCGTGCTCTAAATCCTGCCAAGTGCGTTAACTGCGGCAGACCACACGCCTCCAATGACACAAGATGCCCAGAGTTTAAGAAAGAGGCTAGACGCAGAGGCATAACCGTACAGCCTCCCATGCCCGCGCGGGACCCGGGGCGACCGGGGACGGTGGTAGCCCCACCTCCTCCGGCCCACTCGGAACCAACGCAATCCGCGAATTTAATGGCGCCTGCAAACGACCCTACCCCCAGGGGGTAACAAGAAGCGACGCAAGGGAAGGGGCGGACCGGCCTCGGGGGCAGAGGGGGACAAGCCCGGCACAGCAACAACTGAGCCCGCCTCACGGGCTCCTGAGCCTGCCGCGAGGCCCACTAGAGCCGTATCCGCTTCTCGGACGACTACAAAGGCCTCGGTGCCCCCCACTGCCCCGGAGACCAAATCCTTTAATAGAGTAGGTCCTGCGGTACAGCCAGGGACACGGCCGGTAGGTGGCGTCCCTCCCGGTCATACAGAGAGACCGGAGGTGCGCAACAGACTGGTAGCCATTGCATCGATGCTCTTGGCAGCCATCACGTCGGGAGCGGACCTGCACGCTACCGCTCTTCAAGCGGCAACCGACCTGATGCTGCTGTCAGGTTCATTCTAAAGGTCGTATACTGGAACCCTGGAGGCATCCAGGGTAAGGTTCAGGAGCTGGCACTGCTCGCCGGTCAACATGACATTCACGTCATCTTGCTCGGCGAAACGCTGCTCACTCCGAATATGACGCTTCGTGTTCCAGGCTACCTCGTGTACCGTAGAGATGAGGTATCGCCGGCGGGTAGGCCCTACAGAGGCACAGCGGCCCTCATCCGTAGGGACATAGTGCACGAGGACCTGGACCACGAAGCGTACATATCTACCCGCTCGCAAGGAGTGAGACTCTTGGTAGACGGGGAAGAAATTAAAATCTTTTCGGTCTATCGCCCGCCAACGACAACCATGGAAGTAGGCGATGTCCACAAGCTTATCAGTGGAGGACCGTCGCCGACGCTCATCGTCGGAGACCTTAACGCGAAACATCCCGCGTGGGGTTCCCGACGCATGAACATTGCGGGGAGGGTCCTCCATGGAGACGCTGAACAAATGGGTTACGACGTCATCGGACCCGATTCACCAACCCACTTTCCATCCAGTCCACATCATCTTCCGGACGTGCTAGATGTGGCCATAGCCTACTCCATTAGCGCCCCGATTCACTTGGAAGTGCTCCACGACGTGGAGACTCAACACCTCCCGTTGTTGGTAATCATCGGGGGCACCGCTACTACTGCGTTGCGCGGGAACAAAATTCGTGTAGACTGGGGGGCATACCAGGCGACTCTCTCCGAGTATCGACTCCCCGGCCAACTATCTACTCCCGACGACGTGGAGCTCTCGGCTAACCATCTCTCGGATGCCGTCATCCGCGCGAAGACCTACGCAACCAACATACAAACTATTACCTCCCGAACCCACTCCAGGAACGCTCTCCCAGAGAGCATAAGAGCTAAATTGAGATTAAAACGCTCGCTATCTCGTCGATGGTGCCACTCACGGTGTCCCGCTACAAAGCGCGAACTCAACAGAGTGGCGTCCGAGGTCTCGAACGAGGTAGCAGCATTTAAAGCCAGCTCCTGGGACTCATTCCTGGACAAGATAGGCGAGGACGAGAGCCTTACGTCGCTATATCGTCTAACCAAGAGTCTCACTGGTGCACCCAGGCCAGTATACCCCCTTTACGATGCAGGCGGGGACCGCCGATTCGGCGCCCAGGATCGAGCTAATATACTGGCCGACCACCTGGAGCAGCAGTTCCGGCCGTTCCCGTCAGTCAATCCTGGCTTTACTGCGGAAGTGGAGCGCAAAGTACAGGAGTTCCTGCGCGCGGAGATGGGCACTTGCCCGGGTGATCTCTTCATCTCTCCAGCTGAGGTTCGAAAACAAGTCGCTCGCCTCAAGGTGAAGAAATCCCCCGGACCGGACGATATCTCCGTCGCAGCCATACAGCACCTACCTCGCAGGGTCCTCGTTGCATTCACTAGGATATGCAACGGGGTCCTCCGAACGGGGCACTACCCTAATATATGGAAGAATGGTAGGGTTATCGCCATCCCTAAGCCTGGGAAGGATCGACGGCAGCCCGCGAGCTATAGGCCTATTACCCTTCTATCTCACCTTTCAAAAATTTTCGAACGCCTGCTGCTTCCGCGCCTGGAGCCCTACATCGAGATACGTCCCGAGCAGTATGGCTTCAGGCGGGGACACAGCACCACGCTTCAACTTACTAGAGTCTCCCACTATTTAGCCTCCCAGCTGAACAGGGGTCGTTGTTCGATCGGAGTCTTTCTCGATATGGAGAAAGCCTTCGATCGTGTGTGGCACGACGGCTTCTTGTTCAAGCTCATTAACTGCACCGAATTGCCTCCCCCATTAACAAGGGTAATAGCGTCCTTCCTCACCGATCGAACCTTCTCTGTGACGGTTGAGGGAAAGCAATCACCCGTAAAACCAATTCTTGCCGGAGTTCCCCAGGGGAGCTGTATATCTCCTGTGCTTTACGCACTATATACTAATGACATACCTACCTTAGGCCGTCTCGCGGACGGAGAAGACGAGGTGATGCTGGCTCTTTTCGCAGATGACAGCGCATATTTCTCGTCCTCCAAGTCGCCAGAATTGGCGGCTCGGAGGATGCAGTTGTTGCTGGACCAACTCGAACCATGGCTGGATAAGTGGCGGATGTCGGTAAACGTCGGCAAGACCGCCGCTATTATGACGACTCGCCGGCGGGTGCCGACTCCGCTCAAGCTCCGTGGGCAGGACATCGAGTGGACTGACACGGTCAAGTACCTGGGTTGCATCATAGACAGGTCGCTTAGGGGCGGGGCCATGGTGCAACACGTTGTAAAATCTGCCAAGATGGCCCGAGGTCAACTCGGGCCCGTTTTAAAATCTAAACTGCCCCTAAAAATCAAAATCCGATTATATAAACTGTACGTCCGCTCACGTCTTACCTACGCAGCACCAGCATGGTTCGGCCTCCTATCGGCCACCAATAGGTCGAAAGTTGAGTCCGTGCAAAATATAGCGCTCCGTATGGTGACCAACTCACCCTGGTTCGTGAGAAACGAGACCATCTCCAGGGGTTTAAATACTGACAGCGTCGCAGACTTCGTGTCCGGCCTGGCCAGGCGCATGTTTTATCGCGCCGACAATGGCCGTCACGAACATCTGCGAGGCTTTGCCCCCCTGCACTCAAGGCCACCAGACGGTCGTCCTCTGCCTAGAGAGCTAGCATTCACCCCCTAGGTAGGTAGCATAGGACAGAATAGCTCCACTACCAATAATGCATACGTTCTTTTATACAAACTCACTTACGTACCTTCTTTTATTCTTCCCATTCAGTTAGCCTTCATAAACCAGATTTCCCTACGGGGAAAGGGTCGTTGGCAGGTTGGTAACGACCTGCCTTGGCACCCTCAGTGCCAAAACAGGATCCGGTGGGGCTAAGGCCCCACATGCCATACCGACGCGAAGAGGCCGTGCCTCTGCGTCAAGCCTCCGGGCAGGGGGTAGGATGGGGGTAGGAGTTTCCCAGCTTCACCGCCACCACCACTGCATTAGCCGGGGACGGAAACCAAGAGACAGATCAATAGACCTCTGTAATCATACCATACCATATGGGCTAATTGAATTTGAATTTTGTTACAGATAAACTGAGGAAAACCTTATGTAGAAGAGATACGAAAATACTTTCTTCAGGAGCCTCACTCTTTTCTCAGAAAATAAAATTAATGTTTTCGTGAAAATGATTGAATTTAGAATTAGAATGTTATATTGAAGACTTTGCCTCTATGAGTGTCTGTGGCATCGTAGTTCCAGGACAACTAAACTGATTTGCTTTCTATTCGTGAAAGAATTTTTAGAATTGGTTCAGTAGTTTGAGAGATTACCCCCCTACATCCAAACTTACAAACTTTACCTCTTTTGGTAAGAAACACTATTTACTGTCCACAATATCGAGCCTATAATAAGCCAAATTACAGGTAATTGAAGTTGACAAACGCAATTGACCAAACTGGATAGATGGTTACAGCTCCTAATGGTATTTGAAACCAATATATTACAGACAATCCAAAAAGTGACCTACTTTCTACTATCTCAGAGCACTTGAATCTCACAAAGGGCAGTTAAGAAGGTTTCCTGCCGGCTAACCAAACAAAAATAAACGTAATGAATATTAATGTGAAGCGCTTCCGAGCAGTGGGTGTCCGATTATGATGTAACATTGATCTAAACGAATGTACGGTATAGTTAAAACTAGACGTAGATTTTCTTCGGGGCAAGAAATGTATATTGCGACATTTGACAAGGTTTGAAAAGAAACTGAAACTTTACATTCTTGATGTTGACCATAACTTCTGTGATTCTTTGGGAAAATAAACCAATATATTCTGGCTCCCTCCGCAAATAAGCCTCTATGTCTATTAAATAATTTCAAATATGAAAACTGTCTTTTATAACAAATTAATTTATGTGTTAATAGTAATATGTATTAAAATGATCTTAAATACTAAATTACAAATAAAAATCTACTGGGAGAGTACCCAACAGACTGGCTACATTGCCCGTTGGATGGCAATTCTTATTCTTTGACCGAAATAACAGCCAGCCCGTTGATCATGTGAGCTTTCTATTAGTCGTTTACTAATATCTATAAACAGACTGGTCCCAACGGTTCCATCGACTTTAAAACTGTCTTGAACACAATATCAGAAGTTTGGATAGTATGATTTAAACCAAAAACATGAATTGTTATTTAGACTGTGATATATCGTATTTATTGGTTACTAGCTTTCGTAATAATATCATTCTCCGGACCTCCAAAAAATCACGTTGATCCGTTGCTCCGTTTTGGCGTGAAAGATAGCCAAACAAACACTTGACATTTATAATATTAGTTAAAATACCTAATAGAAATCAAAGAAACACTAAGCATTATCTGTTCTGAAGTTGGGATAATACCATACTGTATACATATCTTGAGTGCACGTGCCAAGTTTCTGAACGTACCGTGGGCGTCAGTGGCTGGCTGCCGTACGAGGTAGGCTCGATGAATGCAATGCAAGTTACCATATACGCATATCTTAGTTACAACCGTTATATTTTTGTAAGATGACAGTAATATGCCAGTGATGAGATGTAAACAGAAAAAGTGACACGGTAATAATGCCCCCTAATATAGTATAATTTATTTGTGCTTCGAGCTTCGTACGAATGACAGACAGCCCACGCTTTACACAACTTCTGCAAAATAAAGCAAAATTGGATTCGGCTTGCTGCGTGGTCATAAACACTGTCCATATTAAACAAAACAGTCCATGTGACAATCGCCTACAGCTGTTACTTCCCTCCGAACTTCGAAGCACGACAAAATTGAATCATATTTAAAAGTGCATTGATTAGAGTAGACTTTTGAAATCGTAAGGTTGAATGAAAGCTTTTTTATCCTATCATAGGTGTTACATATGTATGTATAAGTAAAAAAATATCAAGTTATGAACAAAGTTGTAAGGTTTCAAAGAAATAAATAACAATTAAATCAATGCTGGAATAACCCAAATAACGTTCATTACGTATGCTAGCGTGAAACAGATATTTGAGAGCAGCCGTGAAGCGTGAAATAAGTTTCATCGTAGACAGGCAGCAGGACAGGACTGACCAGGCGGCGCAATGAACCGAAGCAAGACAATACGGATCTTACACGAATATATTTGTATTGTTTTATTATAATGTGTTATTGTATGTATTAAATAATATTGGCCAAGTTAAGAGAACGACTCGCGCGCTGAGGGTTCCTTAACCATTTTTTCGGCTAGAACTTTAAAACAGGATTGTCGTTTAGGCCCTATATTCCTTATTTAAAAAAAATAGACTTAGTAATTTCGAAGATAAGGTGGGGGAATAATTTAAACATGCATTTTAAAATTATAAAAAAATATATATTTGTATTCCTTATACCGAGCCCTTTCATTTGTTATGGCACACGATGCACTTGAAAAAAAATTTTATTTACGTTTAATTTTCCCCCTAAAATCGAAATTCGATGGGTCATGAAAGTCTAGGTACCAACAAGTTTCAAAATTTTTCATCCAGTAGATTCGGAGAAAATAAGCTGTGACACACGGACAGACAGACAGACACATGAGTAATCCTTAAGCGTTTCCGTTTTTTCATCGGAGATGTTCGCTACCCTAAAAACAGAAAAGTAAAGCCAAGAGCGGTCGTGGTCCAAGTAACCAGCGTACAAAGAGGTCATTCGATCATAAAATTATCAGCAAAATACACTAGTAGTTTAAAAAAAGTTAGCTCTTGTTAAAATATACCACAGAAAAAATAATAGCTAAATAGAAAGCATGTTGCATGAGATATTTCCGTCGTGCATAAGGTAGCCCAAGTGAAGTGCAAGGAAGGACATGTGACTCATAGTTTCAATGACGCATTTGTGAGATTGAAAATAATTTCTAATAAGCATATAGGTTCACTTACCTCAAACAAAACTGATTAAAACTCGGACATGTTGTTTAATCTGAAAAAGAAAATATAGAAACAGATTAATTATGGCACAAGGCAATCAATAGTACCAAGTCCATGAATGAAGGCAACTTATCAATTATGCTACGAGAGTCACAATTGTGGCATTGTAGAGATGCTTCGCAAGAACGAAGGCAGACCGTTTTACGCAAATAATAATTTGGCTTTTAAAAAAAAGTGTCCGACTTCAAAAATTATGCACTGAAAAGCCGCAAAAGCAAAATGCACAAGTCACTAAAAAAAATACCCAAATCGTTTCAATAAAATGTTGAAGAGTTTTCGATTTCTCCAGGATCCCATCATCAGATCCTGACCTGATGACCATGGGACAACCTGGAAAGTATAACCTTTCAAACAAAATTAAAAAAATACCCAAATCACTTCAAGTGTGCCTATAAAATTTTGAATACCATAAATGTATGTTACTAAAATAAATGTACCTTGAAAAATAATAGCTAACAAATTTGAAAGTCCATATGAATCTTTTCTTATGCTTTCTAGATGAATGCAACAGAATCTGGCTCGTTGCCAACACTCCCCTCGTGTATTTCAGGACATCCTTTTTAGTGTTTTATTAATTTGTGTCAGAGCTATTTTGTTCATCAGCACTTAGAAGGGCGATGACGTGGTGAATGGTGATCAATATTAGTACACGAGTTTTAAAAGTGCACGTTGTCATATTGGTAATGAAATATTTCAAGAATATCTATTTAAAACCATTTCAGCTTACGTTTTCAATGCTATATACCTAGAAGGTATTTATATATATTAATAAATAGTAATGTGGCGGACTGGCCACATCGTAGAATGATGTTTTTGGACGAAAAGAAAGGTTTTGTTTGACGTATTGAAGATTGTTATGTTGTTGTCATTGGAAGTAGTATGTTTAGTTTATTTTCTGTATTATATTCCTTTTAATCACTTATATAGTTTCCTTACACCTATTACAGTCCACTCCGCACTCACTCCGCTTCATTATGTGGCGGACTGATGTATGTAGAAATTAACCTAAGTGATCCAGGAAGTGCGTTAAATGTTTGATCGAAGGGCACGATCAATTCTGGTCCCAGACAAACTGCTTGAGGCTATCAGTCACTCGTACTGGATTATTCTAACACATATACCGGAGTGTACATCAAAAATTAAACTCTAGTGTCTGTACTATAAGACCTAGAACAATACTTTTAATAGTAAGAATTTATAGGTGAAACACAAAATATGTCCGTTGCAATTTACACGCTGTAGGCTATCGGTCACTTGGACAAACCATTGTTTGAAGACAAATAAATACTCCCTGTATATAAAATAGAAAGCAGTTGTCCCAAAAAAATATAGATATTTAGGATCTACGAACACATATTAAATAAATAATTGGCTATTAACCTCTAAACAACGTAAATATGTTAAGAATATATTATAAAGGTCGTTAAATTACAGAAATTACTGCACTATAATGTAACCTTAGGGTGTGACCGGTAAAGTGGGCATTGCCTTATTGGTTGGCACAGTCATCAAAGTTAACAGTAAATTCTTTACTGAATTAGAGACTATAATCTTTAATAATCCCCAAAGCCTTCGACTTTCTTCACTTTATTTAAGCATAATCGGATTACTATGTATAGGTAGGTATTAAGGGGGCGTATCACAAACTTGGTACCAGATGATGTCCAAATAACGTCGCAGTTCTTGTCGAGCAGTTTTTCTACAGAATTCTGTCAATATTTGCTATCGTAAACGAAAGTTCTCGATACGATAACGCAAGAATTTCGTGATAGACCTTCTGTTGTATGAGTTTATGGTAAACCCCCATAATATGCCCAGTTACTTGTCTAAGTCCATACATTATCGAATATTACCAATACTTCTTGATTTCATAAATAATAGCAAGATAACGTAACCGACAATATTAAATGATCATAAAATGTTTATAAAATAACATAAAATTTTAATGCAAGTCGTATAAATCATTTAATATGCATAAACGGGATGTAGGCATCGATGTGATGTAGGTGTGTAGGTAGGTATATCATAATAGTTACAGTGATAAATTATTTGAAATTCTTTCCGCCTCCCTCCGCCTAAGTCCGTGAAATTTTTTGAAAATCTTTACAGAAATAGGTTCATGATGTTATCTTTTAAAAATATTGTTTAAACTTCACCTTATGGCTCCCTGTCCCCAGGGTACCCAGCGGAAAACGACTCTTCCTTCTTCAACCGATGGTATTAAAATTTGTGAGGCCAGTTGAGGTATATTTAGATGGAAAAGCCTCGTGCGGTCATTCTATATTAGATTTTCTCTGTGGTGTAGAAAATCAATGGGAATAAATTCTTAAAAAATAATGTTTTTTAGAACGTAAGTATTTGTTCAAATGTTAAAATTTCTAACACTTAAAATACTTTGTTCCTAAGTAAACTACAATTGAACGATTTTGTTTAGTTCAACAACTGATCAAATAATGTTAATTTGTAAGAAACAGTACTTTTACAATTTTGTTTAAAATATTTAAATCTCATTGGAATATTCACCAAAAGTTAAGGAAAGACCGAAAATGTGAACTCAAACTCTATCTACCATAATATAATAGAATCAGATTGTTATAATAAATGACATGAAATTAAGTAAAAGTGGGGTATCGTTCTTCATACCTTCTAAAGTTCTAGGTGTGGTGACCTTCTGAAACGACCTAAAAACAAAGTAAATAATAACCTCTCGACCTCTTAAGGACAGACTCATACCTAAATAGAAAAACGCAACAATTTTTAGCAATTTTCATATTTTGAAAAAGGTTTTGGTAAAGGGTTGAAAGGAAAGGTTAAAAAGTAAAATTTTATTAGTTAATTATTTACTGAGAATTGCAAAATAGTTGATGTTTCCGACCTAAGTGACATAAACAGGTATTATTTCATATAACAGTAAATTACAAGTTCATTATATGTATTGGAAGAACTCTTTATAACGTAACTTTAACCACATCAAGTGCCTCCCTACAGAGGTAAGCCTATAAAAACCATACTTTCCCCATAATAATGTAATATAAGAGTACTATTATGATTGCCACAAATTACTCTACCTATGTGGGAGTGTTAGAAAAACTAACGCGGTCTCTTCAGATCTAGTTCTGATAATAACCACCCTTCGGACGGAAGGAGTCCATTACGTAATGAAATAAATGTTTTGGTGTACATTGCTTCGTACCTATTACGATTTTTTTTACAAAATATAAATGAGTTAAAAGTTGTCGATAGTGTAATTATTATTGGCGTCCGCACTTCTTCTAAAAAATAACAGACATTTGCGTGTGTTAAAGAAGTGACACATCTAAGTCCATTAAGTGCAGCAATAGACTTCAAAAAGTGGACCGTTGCTATGGCTTTTTCTGATACTTAATTTCAGCCGTAAACAGAAATTAATTACTGAATTTCTGAAAAACTACTGAACCGATTTTCGTCATATGTCTGTGAGATAATGTCGAGAAATTATTATGTCTTGAAAAAAATAAGTTGTCAAAAACGGTACATATTTTATCGAGATATCAAGAAAAATGTACTTATAAAGTCAGTTTTTTCAAAATTTCTGAAAAACTAATGAACCAATTTTTATGAGATAAAAATAGGACCAATCCGGAAGAATTATCTGTCGATTAAAAAAGAAACCATCAAAATCGGTTCACAATTGGCGGAGTTATCGATGTAAATACATACATAAAAAATAAAAAAATAAAAATGGTCCGAATTGAGAACCTTCTCCTTCTTTTTTTGGAAGTCGGTTAAAAAGTGAAGGGTTTTTGAAATTTTAAAACTAAAATTTTACAACAAATTATTACTTTATATATTTTTAAACAATTTAAAAAACACTTTTATGCATAGTTATTAGAATATTTTGGACATCTATAAAATCTCCCCCATGCATACTGAGTGATGTAGAAAATAGGTAGGCGTGTATAAAAGTAATAATTACAGTCATTATTTCATAATAGCTTAATATTAATCAAAATGTAACACCCTTACATGCACAACACATATCTAACCCCAACAACCTTATCTAAGTATCTATTTACATACAAAATTAATATTAAGTGCACCTATTAATTAGATTGCAGGTTTATGGGTTCTCTTGTAACTATATATATCATTACCATAATTATGAATATGTCACTTTCAAGATTACATAATGATATAGTAGAGAATCAAACTATTTAAATATGTTCATCATGTTTTAGGGTTCAGTACCCAAAGGGTGCAAAAGGAAACCCTATTACTAAGGCTCCGCTGTCCGTCCGCCGTCTGTCGCAGGGCTGTATCTTTTGAGCCGTAATAGGTAGACACTTGAAATTTTCACAGAGTGTGTATTACTATGGTCGCTATAACAACAGATAATAAAAATAAAATAAAGATAAAAATTAAAGGGGTCCCCATTCCCCATGGTCTGACCTTAGTGCGCACTATTGAGTGTACGGATCGATGTACTGTTAATATTATAAGAAATATAGGTGAAATATTTTTTCATTCAGCACTCTCAAAGTTAAAATAAAGATCTACCTACACAATCACGTCTACATGATAATGTATATATTTTACAGATTTTCAATAGACATACGAAGTAGCGGCAGATGCTAGTTATGAATAGAGTTGTGATAATGAGAGGCAAGACTTAAAATTATATCAACTCACTAAAGTGCAAGTTTTTTCAGAATCCCACACGCAACAACATCGCTCTCAGTGGGAGGTCGTCACTCCCCTGGCCATTTGTTTATCTTTACACTCATTAATATTCAGTATTTGTTATTTACTGAAAAACAGACGCGAAAAATAGTGCAACATGATTTTACAAAATGTAAAAGTCCCACGCTGCCGCACTGATAAAAATGTCAAGTATACATTACGTATTGTTTACAATAATATTGACTGAATCATTGCTTGTTCGAAACATCGTTACATATATATAATGAAAGAGTAGAAACTATAAATTAACTTTTAAAAAAAAGTGTACCGACTTCAAAAATTTGCACTGAAAAGTAAGAAATAATAAATATTTCGTCGTAGAATTTGAAGACGGTTGGTGCCAAATTAGGATACAAAGTAAGATAATCTAAGAAGATAAAGATCTATTCAATATTATATATGTTTGTATTTTGTACTGATGATCGTAGGTTCCTAATGAATTGTCTAGATTAGTGAATTTGGAAAGCAAGATGTTTTTAATTTGGCACCAACCGTCTTCAAATTCTACGACGAAATATTTATTATTTCTTACTTTTCAGTGCAAATTTTTGAAGTCGGTACACTTTTTTTTAAAAGTTAATTTATTTTTCCCTTTTAAGTGATTTTGTTGCCCTGAGAGTTGTTGATCGAAGGAAATATTAAAAGTACACACAATCGCCGAGCATGTATGAAAGGTAAGATGAATATAAAAGAAGCAAAAGAGATATGTCAGGATCGTAACAAATGGCATTCGATTGTCTCTGCCTACCCCTCTTGGGATGAAAGGCGTGATGATAGATAGATAGATGTTGCCCTGAGAGACAAATAATAACGCAAATAAAAAAACTAATGGAAAAATAAAAAAAATACTGCTGTGGATGGGATTTGAACCTAGTGCATCCTGAACTGCACCATACCATACCATACCATACCTTTAGCCGTTAGACCACCGTCGCGTCGATACAAAAATTGACAACTTCTTGTCAATAGCAACCGTTGCTAAGGCTTTTCTCTGATACATAATTTTCAGCCGTAAACAGAGACAAATTACTGAATTTCTGAAAAACTACTAATCCGATTTTCGTCATATGTCTGTGAGATAATGTCGAGAAATTATTATATCCTTAAAAAAATAAGTCGTCAAAATCGGTACATATTTCATCGAGATACTGATAATTTACTGTATAAAGTCAGTTTTTTCAAAATTACTGAAAAACTAATGAACCAATTTTTATGACATAAAAATGGGACCAATCCGGAAGAATTATCTGTCGATTAAAAAATAAATCATCAAAATCGGTTCATAAACGACGAAGTTATCCGCGAACACACATAAAAAAATAAAAAATATATACGGTCGAATCTTGGTTGAATTGGTCTTTTTTTTGAAGTCGTTAAAAAAAGAGTAGGTAATTAGTTTTATTTAGGATTATCAATAACCAATATCTTTGATAATTTATGAGGAAATAAAAAAACGCCGATTATCAATACTCCCAAATTTCATTAAAATAATTTAATTGAGTCTATCTATCATCACGCCTTTTATCCCAAGAGGGGTAGGCAGAGACAATCGAATACCATTTGTTACGATCCTGACATACCTCTTTCGCTTATTTTATATTCATCATACCTTTCATATATGCTCGGCGATATTTTCATCGATCAATACATTTTTTATATCTATACTAATATGCATTATAAAGAGGTAAGTTTGTGAGATTGTAGGGGGTAATCTCTGGATCTACTGAACCGATTTTGAAAATTATTTTACCAATAGAAAGCCACATATTTGTAAGTTTCATAGGGTATATTTTATTTTGTTCGAAAATATCCACGGGCGAAGCCGGGGGCGGAAAGCTAGTGTTCAATAAAAGTACACCTAGGTCGTCCATATAAACCTTTTTAGCCAATCTTTCATCTTTCATTCTTTTAACATACTAGTAGTCTATACTCATTGAAGAAAATAAACAAAATGTATATAATTTCAAATATATAATGCAGCACAACTAGTATTGTTCCAATTAAATAAACTTTAAAGATTGACAGATGAAAGCAGAGACCGTCCAGTGTTTAAAGACGGTAAACTGTAGCAAGTCAGCGAAAGTGGATTTGTTTGCTAGTTAGAAAATGTATAAATAAGAAAATGGAATAAATAATGCAGGTCACGTTTCGCTATACTTACGTGTACCTTAGGATATATGCTACCATATATTGACATAATCTCTACCTATTTAATCTTCTATATATATCTAATACTAGCATTCCGGCCCCGGCTTCGCCCGTGGATATTTACGAACAAAATAAAATATACCCTATTCCTACCCCTAGTCCTACCCTTATCCCTACCCCCACCCGTACCCCTACTTCTACTCCTACCCCCTACCACTACCTTTATATCATCAATAGTTTTCGCAGCGCACGCTATGTAAGGAATTTCTTAGGCATTTTTTTACATCTTGGGTTACATTATTGGAGTAAGGATCCCAAATTTTTTGAAAATAGAATATAGCCTATGTCACTCAGGGTGAATGTAGCTTTCCAATGGTGAAAGAATTTTTGAAATCGGCACAGTAGTTTTTGAGTTTATTCATTACAAACATAAACACAAAAATACAGATCTTTCCTCTTTATAATATTAGTATAGATATAAAATTTATAACCGTCTAGTACTAGCCCCTGTACCACTGTATTTTTCTGTCGTTTTATTATCGCAACGGATTTTACGTTGATGATTATGTTAAGAGTGTAGTGTACCGCGTCCATGTCCATACAAACGGAGAAAACGTTTTACTACCCCTAAATATCATTTAATTTTAACGATTTTGTAATATGTTACTAACATAATGAAAAACTACGTACGTATTTTTTCCTTTTTTCAAAATTCGTAATAGGTCAAAAGTTATAAGCCCCTCAAATCTCGGTTTTTTTGGTTCATAACTTGCTCGTAATAAACCGTCTGTATTTGAGAAACAAAGCAAAATTTCAAAAAAAGCAAAACGTACGTACGTAGATTATAATCTGCTAAAACGTTTGACACCAAAATTATAAGGTTTCGTTTTAGTTTAGTAGGTGTAAATCGTTTTCGCCCAAAACGCAATTTTCAACGAAGAACATACCTACAAACACTCACGAGCTGCAGTGTTCTCTGTCGCACTGATGCCCGAGGGAAGAGCGCGCTTGAGACAGAATATGATTTTCTAAATACCTATTTCGCTGCGTACGCTGAGCTACACGATCCTCTTAAGAGTGTAGTGTACCGCGTCCATGTCCATACAAACGGAGAAAACGTTTTACTACCCCTAAATATCATTTAATTTTAACGATTTTGTAATATGTTACTAACATAATGAAAAACTACGTACGTATTTTTTCCTTTTTTCAAAATTCGTAATCGGTCAAAAGTTATAAGCCCCTCAAATCTCGGTTTTTTTGGTACATAACTTGCTCGTAATAAACCGTCTGTATTTGAGAAACAAAGCAAAATTTCAAAAAAAGCAAAACGTACGTACGTAGATTATAATCTGTTAAAACGTTTGACACCAAAATTATAAGGTTTCGTTATAGTTTAGTAGGTGTAAATCGTTTTCCCCCAAAACGCAATTTTCAACGAAGAACATACCTACGAACACTCACGAGCTGCAGTGTTCTCTGTCGCACTGATGCCCGTGGGAAGAGTGCGCTTGAGACAGAATATGATTTTCTAAATACCTATTTCGCTGCGTACGCTGAGCTACACGATCCTCTTAAAATACAAACATAATAAATTATAATTAATGATTGGAAACACTATGTTTCCGCGTGTTTGACGTCCTAGATCGCCTTTCCCATTTAAAACATCACAATTAGGTACCTATTTTCCTAGAGCTTCTGTCTCGCGACACAAAACGATACCAACGAAAGGTAACTTATTACTGCGGGTCAGTATAACTGGTCAAAGGGTAAAAAATTGGCGAAACGGGAGCCCGTCTATGGCCCCTCCATAAGCTTAGTACTCTATGGCTATATGCTACTGTGGACTTTTTTGTAGATAATTTATTTCTACACAATTCTTTCATACATAATTTTGATATATCTCTGACGCATTAGACAGCATACGCCATGAAAACTCGCTGGGGCTAACTTTTTCCCCGACTTGATTCACTCATACTCAGTAAATTGTAAATTCTTAGCTCCTAAACATGATAGGTCCACGTTTGATACTCGTAAACCTTCCTGTTGAATCAACCTATCACGCAACAAAATGCGTTCGGTAGTTTTTGTATGAAAACGTCACATACAGACTTTGTTTTATAATATTTTATGTAGTGATCCTCAAAAGTCAATGGTATGATTAGACATTGTTTAAACTTTAATCAAAGACTGACTAATGACAAAATATGACCTAGAAAGTTCATCAGTTTGAGTACCGAGTTTCTAAAAAAATATCAATCCTCCCTTAAGAGTTTCTCTTTTACAGCTTCAATCTGCGAAAGTTGAAATCAAACAGTGTCTGGTCTGGTTATTGTGTCGTTGCCGAAACCGCGACGTGGTCGTAACACGTGTTTAGTTCCGCACGAACTGTGGATATTCAAACAAAAAAAAAGCAGTTCACAGCTTACTTATGGAAAAGCTATTCATCTCTATTATGTACAGGTTGTGGAGTTAAGACATCAAGTGGCCTTTATTAAATTGATGTGGATGAAAAGGTGATTTCTCGCTGCTTCTTATAGATAAGTTAATATTATAAACCTTTAGAAATAAACTTTTTAAAGTTCTTGGTTTTGTGCACTTTGGTGGTTGTGATCCAAAGATATTAGAGGAGAGGATAAAGGTTCATGCCAAATGGAGAACTTTAGTAAAAATGTCAATTTCAGTGAATACGCAAAAGAATGTTTGTTTGTTTGACCTACTTTCACGTCAAAAGGGAGCAACGGATAGACATGTTTTTTTGCACGGCCGTAGAGTGACATAGGCTACTTTAATCCCGGGAAAATTCTTATTGGGATCTTTATTTAAAAATATAAAAACGTATCAAGACAATAGCATATGTAAACATCATAAAGCCGAGTATGTCTGGTGAGGTTTCAATCTCTAGACTTCATCAGCTCTCGGCCTGCATTGAAATAGGTGCACAGGTTATCCTTTAAAGGTAAGGGCCTGTAGAAAGTCGGAAAATCGTGAGCGATGTCGAGATTACCTCGAGACATCGTCAACTGACATGACAAGCCGCCGACGACGGCCGACATGCAAATACCATAAGATTTTCTGCGGCACGGTGAAAATATGGCGGAAATTTTCGTCAGTTTTCTCTTTTTTAACCCACTTATATTAGCTATAACATTGTAAAGTTTCATCAAAATCCGTCCAGTAGTTTTTGCGTGAAGGAGTAACAAATATCCATCCATCCTCACAAACTTTCGCGTTTATAATAGTATAGTAGGATAGGATTAATCACCCCAAAAAATTATAAAATTAGTAATCACCCCCTCAAGAATCTCGAAGACATCAAGACCCTTGCAGCAAATGAATACTCAAACATTAAAAAGTCATAAACAGTAACGACTGGGAAATATTCAGTTTTATTTTTGGTACTCGGAAAGTCGGAAAATTCCCCCTAGATTTAAAGTTATAGCTCATTATCACGCAATGTGGAATTAGAGCATTTAACTGAGTTTTGGGAATCTACCATTTCATCAAAAATTAAATCTAAGTTGATATAAGATCAAAAACTACGAAATGTTTTAGATTTTAGACGCCTTTTATCCCAAGAGGGGTAGGCAGAGACAATCGAATGTCATTTGTTACGATTCTGACATACCTCTTTCGTTTCTTTTATTTATCATACCTTTCATACATTCATACATACTTTAAAAAATAAAACTAATATTATCATATACCATACACATATTAAACTGTGAACTGCATAGTAAAATTTTCCCAAGAGTATGAAAACGGTGTCTGACTGTTCTAATACATAGACACAAATATCGATAAAGCTTACAGATAAATTACACCCATTCCGACATTACGATAAGAGCTTTCGATAAATAAAGCAAAATATCGACTGCTTAGTTTATCCACACTACACGTAATACTGAGACTTTGAGAGCTTAGAAGCTCTATTATATCTATAATATAATGGATATTATTTGTTTTTATTGTTATGAATGAAAAGCACGAACGCCGCGGAGAAAACCCATAGAAGATAGCAAAAGAAATGTGATGCATTCAAAGATTTTTACCAACGAAAATAAACAAACAACAGTATTTTTTGGCCCCTATAGCTGCATCAATGTGGCTAAACCCCTAAACACTTGCAATTCTTAACTGGCCATGTTGATTAAAACTTTTTGGCTATTTCTTCTGGCTGAATGTAATATTATGATTGATGTTAGAATATCTTTTTTGTGGTCATCATTTTACATTGTTTTTGTCTGAAATAAATATAAAAGAAGCGAAAGGGGTCTGTCGGGTCAGGATCGTAGCAAATGGCATTCGATTGTCTCTGCCTACCCCTCTTAGGATAAAAGGCGTGATGATAGATAGATAGCTTATAGCTTATAAATACTTACATATCTCGATCATTTTTGGAAATTGGGTCAATGACCCAGTCCACGCTACCCTGGAGAACACTGCCTGATTACCAGATGATCCTATATGGCCAATCTTAGGAATCAAATATAGGTTTTAGGTAATAATAATCATTGTACTTATATGTTAAAAATAGTGTCTCTCAATAGCATAAATTGTACTGTAGTCTCCAGTGCAAGAAGAAAACATGAATTAAAAAATATGCTTTGTAATTTTTACTGGACGTCTTTGAATATAAAATTAAAAATGCATTAACGCTGACGGTCAAATTGTGGCCTTGTGGTCATCGCCATTGTAATAAAAGAGAACAAGTTTGATTGTTACGAAAACACTGTCAAACACTATCGTAATCGATGCTTATCTTTGTTTCGACTTTAGAATCAATTAAGTTCAGCTCTTTGAACATGCTCTTGAAAGCCATCTAAAAGCAATAGGTATGTCTTATCATTTTGTAAGCGATTCTAAGCTGGTCTAATCTTTGGACAGTTGTTATAGTCAATCACGTAGATATTGAATGGATTCGGATGAAATTGTAGGTAGGTAGGTACCTACTTCATACCCATCAAGAGATGAAAGAAATCAGAAAAGTCTCATTGTTCCTGTTCATAAAGGAATCTTGCAAAACCGTCTGCAAAATATCCAATCGTAAAAACAATTTTACATAATAATTAACATTTTAACCTATTTTACATTTGCGGAACTAATATTTTTTTTTAAAACTCTTAGCTAAAAATTTTACAATAAAAAATGCAAAGTTTGTTTACCAAATATGACAAAAAAATGCATTTTATGTTGTAAAGCATCGTTTTTAAACTCGGGGAGTCGCGAATTAGTAGATATAATAAATTGATAAACACATTTTGAACGCAAAGTATTTTTTTTCATTTAGGCGTACGCGACACTAAAATGGTTGATAAACACAGATGTAGAGATATACCTGAAACTGGGTTTCAGGAGCTGTAAGGCAACACGTGAAGAAAAAAAAGTAGAGATATATTATTTCAAGATGCGTCAGAGAATAGGAAGTAGAAACTGGCCACAACATTAAAGACATGCATTTAAAAACATATAAAACATCCAACATCTAAAGAAAACAGGGAATTACATTGGGTATGACCTCATTAACTCGACACAATTTCCAATTTGACACGTATTCGCGCTTGGCCATTCCAATTTAGTACCTACAACTTCCGTGTTCTAATGAAAATTACGAGTTTGATGCGATGTGAACGACCTCATCAGCCGCCAGATAAGATTATTGCCATCAAATTGTCGTCTAAGTAAAGAGACCCAATTTCGTAACAATTCTCATAACAAAACCATGCAACTCCCGTGTTTTTATCAGAACTTTACAACTTGATATGTACCTAGTTGGAGAATGAACTAAATTCTTAAATAGTGAACAAACAAGAACTTAAAATATTTATTAATATTTACACATTTTTTATCTATACTAATTATGAAAAACATAGCAAGTCAGCTAAATGTCAGCCAGTACCTAGTTAATTTGCAGAGATTTAAGATTGGTAACCTACTGTACTGTTGTTCGTAAATTCCTAAATGCACGGGAAATTCTTGCATAAATCTATGGCATAATATAAAAAAAATCGAAATCATAGATTTGTATCCATCATAACCCAAAAGGAAAAAAACCCGGTACACCGGGCACACGAAGGGTTCCCACCGTACCTACAGTATTTTACAATACATATTTTTTAAATTAGCGCGAATCCGACCCACACTTGGGCGGTTTTATTATTTGTTGTTTTACTTAAGAGTATAGTGTACCGCGTCCATGTCCATACAAACGGAGAAAACGTTTTACTACCCCTAAATATTATTTAATTTTAACGATTTTGTAATATGTTACTGACATAGTGAAAAACTACGTACGTATTTTTTCCTTTTATCAAAATTCGTGATAGGTCAAAAGTTATAAGCCCCTCAAATCTCGGTTTTTTTGGTTCATAACTTGCTGGTAATAAACCGTCTTTATTTGACAAATCAAGCAAAATTTCAAAAAAAGCAAAACGTACGTACGTAGATTATAATCTGCTAAAACGTTTGACACCAAAATTATAAGGTTTCGTTATAGTTTAGCAGGTGTAAATCGTTTTCGCCCAAAACGCAATTTTCAACGAAGAACATACCTACAAACACTCACGAGCTGCAGTGCTCTCTGTCGCACTGATGCCCGTGGGAAGAGCGCGCTTGAGACAGAATATGATTTTCTAAATACCTATTTCGCTGCGTACGCTGAGCTACACGATCCTCTTAAGAGTATGCATAATTATATTAGTTAGACAAACGCCGAAATAAACACGTTTTGGGTACGGAACCCTATACTTGTGAATTTGGCTATGATAGAATGTCAAACCAACCCCATTTTATATTTTCGCACCCTACCCCAACGTTTCCGTAGTGTAGCGGTTATCACGTGTGCTTCACACGCACAAGGTCCCCGGTTCGATCCCGGGCGGTTTTTTACGTTTTTTTTATTCATTTATCATTATGCCTTTTATCCCATGAGGGGTAGCAGGCAGATACAATCAAATGCCATTTGCTGTGATTCTGACATAGTTACCTACTGCTTTAACTTGTAATTTTTTCAAGATTTAATTTATGGTCTATATTTTAAATTGAATTATTTTTTAATAAATCACGTGTCCTGCTGCGGGGTTAGCATTTTAAGGACCGCGACATCTTTCGTTTTCGCAAAAAAACAACAGGTTCCCACCAATGGCCTGCTAAGGAATGCCCGGCCAGAGAATGCGGAGCAAATACAGTACACGGATTTGTGCGGACATTATAGGGTTGGACATTCTCGGGCCGGGCATTCATTGGCTGGCCATATGTCGCGGTGCTAAGTATGCTACCCCACTGTGTCGAGTCCATATATAGAGAAAATTGACCACACCGTCACACAGCCCACAGGCAATGATTACGAATGACAGCCTATTGTTTTTATTCACTTCCTATAGAGACCCAACAAAACAAATAGAGTACCAATTCCGCATAATTGAAAAGCGAAATTATTATCTAATTAATTTAGAAACCAACAAGAAAGTTAATGCCCTTAGCGTTCTGAATCGCGATAATGACGCGGAACACGTTGACAATGTCCGAGGGTTTACAAGTCTACAAGTACGGGAAACGGCGAGTAATTAAACTAGGAAAGTGCAGAAATGTAGAAACCGCATTCGACTGGCTGGTATAGCACGGAATGGACCAATTTGTACTGGCCATCTTGCACCTACGCGGAAGGTCGCTGACCGTGCTCCGTCTACGCCTTCTGGACCAGCCAAGAAAACTACTACATACATACATAATAAGTTCACGCCTTAAGAGTGTAGTGTACCGCGTCCATGTCCATACAAACGGAGAAAACGTTTTACTACCCCTAAATATTAATTAATTTTAACGATTTTGTAATATGTTATTGTTATAATGAAAAACTACGTACGTATTTTTTCCTTTTTTCAAAATTTGTAATAGGTCAAAAGTTATAAGCCCATCAAATCTCGGTTTTTTTGGTTCATAACTTGCTGGTAATAAACCGTCTGTATTTGAGAAACAAAGCAAAATTTCAAAAAAAGCAAAACGTACGTACGTAGATTATAATCTGCTAAAACGTTTGACACCAAAATTATAAGGTTTCGTTATAGTTTAGTAGGTGTAAATCGTTTTCGCCCAAAACGCAATTTTCAACGAAAAACATACCTACGAACACCCACGAGCTGCAGTGCTCTCTGTCGCACTGATGACCGGCGGAAGAGTGCGATTGAGACAGAATATGATTTTCTAAATACCTATTTCGCTGTGTACGCTGAGCTACACGATCCTCTTAATTCCCTTATTATAATACGAGATCCGACTGCGTGATTACTACGTTCATCTGTTATTGATTAATAATTATGAATAGATAGAGGAATATGTTGCCTATCCAAATATGGCTGCAAGTATTTTTAATTAAAATTAAATAAATAGATTTAATAATTATTATTTCCGAAAGGCACGTAACCGTCTACTTTAGATATATATACCAAATGATAGATATGTTCAAGAGCATGTTCTATATAAAATTTCAGCCTGTGTGGTCAGGTTTCAAAGTTGCCAGTTGGCGTTTGAAAACAGTAAATAATTAATAATGAAAAATACTATTTCGTTTAAATAACAGATAAATGAATTAAATAATTATAGGGTAGGCAGAGACTAAAGATATCCACTGCTGGCACTCCAGGACATAGAGTAAGTAGCAATCACTATGTTATTTAATAAGAGTCGGGACTGCCATACATTAAAATGAAACAAAATTAGGGCTGAAAGGTACTGCCAACCTAACAACATCGTACTGTGGATTGGTATAAAAATATATGCTATCTCTGTCATCTGTATATGGAGTGAAAGAGATGGCGATACAACGCCATTAGTATAGGCTCATTTTGCTAGCCCTAATTTTTTGTTCTAAGATGCGCCAGCCTGCTCCACCTCTTGAAACTTGCCTACAACTAAATAATAATATTATGTTCAAAAGTATGATGAATTTATAAAAAAAAACAAAATTTCATGATTTTGTTTTTACAAGGAGTATCTAAAGAGGTTGATTATTTTGTACTCTTTAAATAAAATATATATTAATATAATATAATATAATATATATATAATTTGAATTAATGCACTTAAGATTTTATTAAGTCCTTTTCCTACAAACATTTATAAAACAATCTGAAACAACAGATAGTAGAGCTAACAATCATAATAACCAGTTGACATAGGATACTATAATATTCTTACCCTTTTACTAATAAACACTGTACATACAAAGTTGCAGTAGATATTATGTTAATTCAGGATTATTTAATGAATTCTTCATTCATTCAAATATTCACTTACCCTCTTACTAATAAACACTGTACAAAGTTATGTAACAACATTTTGTCATTGAATATGATAGAGGGAGACAACACATAAAAATTATTGTATAACTTTATACAGAGTTTATTAATAAGGGGGTAACCATATTTGAATGAAATATAGAATTTTCCTTCAGAATCCATTTAATAATCTTGAATCCACTTTCAGTGTTGATGGTGGGTATTTATATTTACAAAGAGATCTTTGTTTTATCTAAAATTAAAATTATTTTTAATGAACTTGTGTAAACAGCTGTAAACTAATATTATAAATGCACAAGTGTGTTTGTTTGTCCCTCTTTCACATCAATACAAAGCAATGGATCAGTTGGAGGGCTGGAGGCTACTTTTTATCCCGGAAATGCTACGGAATAAATTTTTGTCACTTTTCAAAATTTCCACAGGCCAAATCAGGGCAGTTTTATTGCACAGATATAGTTGGAGGATCGGAGAGTAACATAGGCTAAATTTTTATCCCGAAAATCCTTCAGGATACATTTTTGTACTTTTAGTTCTACCTGATACAAGTATTAAAGGGGTGATAGACTGGCGGGACAAACCGTCAGATAGAGTGAGACAAAAGTAAAATTCACCAATGGAATTGATGCTTTTGATTCTTGTCCTGTCTATCGGTTTAGCCTGCTAATGGATCACACCTCTTACCTACAGCTGATGTTTGTTTCTACATCTACAATTAGGTACTTTTAAATTTTTGTAATAATAATATGTAAGTTTAATTCAGAGGTGTTTATAGTGTAAGCATGTGTAAAATTCATAGAAACAACTATTTTATTTTAGTATTGCAACCCCCTTACCATAACTTTTTAATTGTTATCAAAGTATTAATATTATATTTTGGACAGATTGCAACCTCCTTTGTACACTGTTCCAGAATTTTGGCTACAATCTCTTTTTTTTATAGACCTCAACCTGGGATTCAAACAGGAATATTGAAAAAAATCAATAGGTAGTCTTATTGGTTACTTAGAAGTTACTTATTGAGAACTAAAATTATGAAGATAACAAAAATAAGTTGGAAATAATGAAATCTTTCATTAGTTTCATTATGGGCATGTATTACTCACTCTTCCATATAGGTAAGTAAAGTAGGTAATCAAATAAGTTATTTAATTTAAAAATAACTGTAGATAAAGTGATATGTTTGGTAAATAATGAAATTGTTCATACACAATGAAAAGAAATATGAACAATACGGAAACCGGAATGAACTAGGGTGGTTTAATCAATAAATCAAGGTTGTTTACTAAAACGCTACTACAATCAAAAGTTACACGCAAACTTTACTATTTAGTATTTAGGTACTATGATGTAGGAATGACGGATACATTACAAAGTGCAATAGAGTACATACTTATAGAATTATAAATATAAAACATAGCTCACCGGCGACAAGTGACTCCACAGGGCAATATCGAATGCAGTTGCGAGTTACTACAGTTCCTTAACTCCACATTTAAATCGTGATATTCACATAAGAATTAAACTAATTGGTCTTAGATATTCACAAACACAAAACTTTTTGACAACAAAGTGTATTTTTGTATTCAGAATTGCATAAAAAAGGAGACATGCACTTGTTGCAGTGCTACAAAAACATTCAAACTGGTTTTTTGTGTGATATGTGCTGCCATCTGTTGATACATCATTGCAAAAAAAACTTTTGAAACGGTTTTCTATTGCGAGTGGTCACGGAGTAATACTACTCTCAAAGAAACTAATAGATTGAAAATAATATTATTTTGTAACAAAGCCCCCACCCACTAATCACAAGTGGGGCTAACATCACATCACACACACATATATTATTATATAGTATTTCTTTTTACTATTTAAACGAATACAATAAAATACAAATGTTAATTTACACAGGTCACAAGATATAACTTAATTATAATCAAATTAACGTAATCCCTGTTGTGAGTTTTGTGACCTAGACTACGCCGCAGAGCTAGACAGATGTTACTAAAAACAAAAGCCGATAATATATTTGTAGAGTTGCAGGAATGTATTAGTTAAACGCTGAAATATTCTTGAAATACTCATATATATTCATTGAATTATGTTTACATCCAGTCACGTCAAAACCAAGATGACGTGCAAAATATCAAATATAATATTATAAAGTAAACGTAGGAAAGTGTACCAGCCAGGTCTCCACATCACTCCCCCACCGAGACCGTGACTACGGGCGTAAGTGAGGTGGAAACCGGACGTGGCGTCCAGAGCGAGTAATGCGTAGAGGTTCGGGTTGCATAGCGGCTGCGGGTAGAGTAGGAGACTGAGGAACATTGGTTTCAAGATCTTTTTCCAACATCATGAAAGCTGGTTTCAACCTATCTACCGAAACGGTGGTATCCTTGTTATTAAGGAGAATACGAAAATATTTTTGACCTCGCTTTAGGACTTTATGAGGTCCAGAATATGGTGGATGCAGGGCTGGACGGACTCCGTCTTGACGAAGAAACACGAAGTCTGAAGTTGCCAGTTCCTTGAAAACAAAAACTGTTTTAGAAGTATGATGTATTGTAGGGATAGGCTTTAGTTTATTAGCGAAGGAGCGTAACCTTGATACGTAGTCTTGCATGTCTAATATAGTGTTAGAATTCGAATGAAAAAATTCGCCAGGAAGGCGCAATGGTTCGCCATAAACAAGTTCGGCTACAGATGACTGTAAGTCTGATTTCCAGGCGCTTCTTATACCGAGGAGAACCAAAGGGAGAGATTCTGTCCAACTGGAGTCTGCGTTGCACATTATGGCAGCTTTCAATTGTCTGTGCAAGCGCTCAACTAAACCATTGGAAGCTGGATGATATGCTGTTGTCATCTTATGTTGCGAGCCAATTAGCTGGGTTAAATTTTTGAACGTAGAGCTGTCAAATTGTTTACCACGGTCAGTAGTGATGCTGACCGGGCAACCAAAACGGGAAATCCAACCTGTCAAAAATGCATTGGCAGTGGAAGCCGCCGTGATATCGGTGAGTGGTATGACCTCAGGCCAACGAGTAAATCTATCGATAACCGTGAGAGCATAACGAAAACCGTTTGAAATGGGAAGAGGACCTATAAGATCGGTGTGAACATGGAGAAAACGGGCAGGAGGTAATTGAAAAACGCCCAAAGGAGAAGACACGTGCCGTGTTACTTTAGCACGTTGACAAGCTAAACAGCTACGGCACCACTCTCGGCAATCTTTCCGTATGCCAGGCCAGACAAATCTTTGTACCAAAAGATTAACTGTGACATTTGTTCCTGGATGAGAGAGAGAATGAATGGCATCAAATACTTGACGGCGTAATGCTTTGACGATAAAAGGTCGAGGAGTAGAGGAGCTCACATCGCAATAAATGAATGAGGAAGATCCTGAAATAGGAAGTTTAACAAATTTGAGTGATGAACCCCCTGATAATAAAAGGTTTAATTCAGGATCGTTAGATTGAGCATGAGCAAGCACATCATAGTCAATAGCCTTGGAGGTCAACTCTTCAATCCTGGAAAGGGTATCTGCGACTACATTATCCTTTCCCGAAATATGTTGAATGTCTGATGTAAACTGGGAAATATAGTCGAGGTAACGGAATTGTCTGGGTGAAAATTTGTCTCTATTTGCTTGAAACACAAATGAGATAGGTTTATGGTCTGTAAAAACTGTAAAAACCTGAGCCTCTAACATATGCCGGAAGTATTGAATTGATTTGTATATAGCAAGCAATTCACGATCGTAAGGGCTATACTTAATCTGCGATGGAGAAAGCTTACGTGAAAAGAATGCTAAAGGCTGCCAAAATCCATTTTTAAACTGCTGTAAAACTCCACCTATGGCAGTACTAGACGCGTCAGTGACAAGAGCAAGCTTAGCGCTGCTGTCAGGATGGGCCAGAGTTGCAGCATTGCAGAGACCTCTTTTGCAGTCTTCGAAAGCCCGTTTGCATATGTCATCAAATTTAATAGTCTGATTGTTTTTCACAGAGCCCTTAAGAAGATCGTTTAGGGGTGCTTGTAACTCAGCTGAACGAGGTATGAAGCGATGATAAAAATTATACATACCAAGGAAACGTCTTAGCTCTTTCACAGTTTTGGGCTCTGGAAATGTTTGAATCGCGACAGTTTGATCTGGTAGCGGTTTAACACCTTCAGCGGAAACTGTATAGCCGAGAAAAGTAAGAGTTGAAACACCAAAAGTGCATTTGGAGGTGTTGATAAGAAGACCGTATTTATCAAGTCTAGAGAAAAGCTCACGTAAGTGAAGTTGATGCTCTACGAAATCATGCGAAAATACCAAAATGTCATCTAAGTAACTAAATGTAAAGTCAAGACCTTTGGTAACTTCGTCAATGAATCGCTGAAAAGTCTGTCCAGCATTTCTTAGGCCGAAAGTCATCATTGGGAACTCAAAAAGCCCAAAAGGAGTAGTAATTGCCGTTTTGGGAATGTCGGGTGGAAAAACGGGGATTTGATTGTATGCCTTGACAAGGTCGATTTTAGAAAATATAGTGCAACCTGAAAGGCTAAAATTGAAATCATGTATGTGTTTAATGGGGTACCTATCTGGTACAGTGCGAGAATTAAGCATTCGGTAGTCACCGCAAGGTCTCCAGTTATTGTCCTTTTTAGGAACAAGGTGCAAGGCTGAGGACCAGGGGCTGTTAGAAGGTCGAGCGGTACCCATCCTAACCATCTCGTCAAACTCACGTTTAGCAATAATAAGTTTGTCTGGATGTAGACGACGTGGTTGGGCAGTAACTGGCGGGCCAGATGTAGTTTTGATGTAGTGCACAGTATTGTGGGGACAGTCACGTGGCCTGCCAGCTGGACGCGTTATGTTTGGGAACTCTTCTAGGAGAATTTCAAAATCGGGGTTAAGTTCCGGATAATTGGTTTTAATGGAAGTGACTGTTTCGGTAGGGTTAACACCAGATGCGGGTGCAACTAAATATGTAAGTTGATCACAAATCCTATGATTCCTGCAGTCTACTAAGATGTTGTAATACGCCAGAAAGTCGACGCCAATAATAGGTTTAGTGACGTCAGCGATAACGAACCTCCACCCATACTCACGTCGAAGTCCGAAGTTTAATGTAAGATGTATAAAACCATAAGTTGATATTGTAGTGCCGTTGGCTGCGAAAAGTTGGTAGCTTGATTTTGTTTGTTTGTTCTTGATAGCTGTCCGAGGAAACACGCAAATATCAGACCCAGTGTCAATTAAAAACATCATTTTTGTCTTTCTGTCGGTTACAAATAGGCGGCCAGACGAGGGTTGACGACAGTCGTTGGCCGCTACTAACGACCGTCGTTTGAGTTTTCCGCGTCAAATTTGCAGGGCGAGACACATCTTCTTGCTCTAGAACCAAACTGGTAGTGATACCAGCAAAGGTCGCTTGGAGAATTGTTTCGAACAGACGTCGATGGAGAGCGAGATCGGGAACTAGAACGGGAGCGGCGTCTATTGTCCCAAGTTGAGAGCTTCTGAAAACTTTTCTTAAGTGCTGCAATTTCGTGCTTAACTTCTTCACAGCAGTTTCCAGGATTATCCTGACTGGTCGTCGCCACTTGCTTAGTGTAAGGAGCTATATCCTGGATTCGATCCGCTAAATCTGCTAATATAGATAATGATACTGATGGCTGACTGGCGAGAACACTCTGGATATTTGCGGGAAGACGGCTCATCCAAATAGTTTTCAAAAAATCCTCCGGTACTGTCGCTCCAGCTAAACATTGTAGATGCCTTAAAAATTGGGAAGGCTTCCGATCTCCTAATTCTTCCTGTGTTAATATTTGTTGAATTTTTTGATCGTGAGTAGCGCTGAGTCGTTTAATTAATTCTGACTTTAATTTTTCATACCTGTGATTTTGTGGTGGATTGATTATAATGTCTCGAACCTCTTTCGAAAATTGACGGCCCAGATGCCCGATAACATAATTAAATTTGGTTGTATCACTTGTGATCCCGGAGTTGGAGAATTGGCCTTCGACCTGAGCGAACCAGATTTCAGGATCCTCAGGCCAAAACGGTGGAATCCTTACTCCGACTTTGCACAGTTCTGCAGACGTACCGTTTGACACAGCCGCCGGGTTGCCGCTGCCCAAACTGCTGTCCTTGTGCGCCATGTATATTATAGTTACATAAAGTAGTTCAATTCGGTGGTCACCAATGTAGAGTTGCAGGAATGTATTAGTTAAACGCTGAAATATTCTTGAAATACTCATATATATTCATTGAATTATGTTTACATCCAGTCACGTCAAAACCAAGATGACGTGCAAAATATCAAATATAATATTATAAAGTAAACGTAGGAAAGTGTACCAGCCAGGTCTCCACATATTTTTTATAATAGGTATTCAAACATCAGATTCAAACCTTCCTTGGTCAAGGTCACGCGGAGTCGGAGAATAAGTCCATAGAGTAAGTAGCAATCACTATGTTCTTTAATAAGAGACGGGACTGCCATACATTGAAATGAAATCAAAATTAGGGCCGAAAGATACTGCCAACCTAACAACAGTAGAAAATCAGTGCTACCAACTACAAAAGACAAAACATACGTCTAGTGCTGTCCTTCCTACAGAAATATTTTTGTCGATATCGATAAAAATATGCTAAAACCTGCACCATATCAGCACCTACCTACTTTTAAAATGTCGGTTTTGTTGATTAGTATAATCGAAGAAATTGAAATGTATGGTAATTCACAACCATTTTTTATAGGATTTGAATAAACTACGTAGGTAGACCACGGGTCTGGGAGGAATTATTAAATTTCAACTTCTTTGATCTTTCATTTCAATAAAACTTCACATGTTTTTCTATAATTTATTTGTAAAACAACACATATACACATAATACAATTCACCGACCTCTTAAAAACAATACACTTAATGCAGAGCAACAATTTTATCAATATTACAGTGAAATAGGTTATTAAATTGAAATTTAATAATATATGATGACCTTATCTAAGACCAATCTTAGGTAATTATTTCAGCACCGCTTCTCGAAGAATTTAGGCAACGACAGAATAACTTATAGAATTGCGTACCTGTAAAATAATTAGTATTAGGCGTATTTTGGTAAGTAATAACTAGTAGTAAGTATAAATGATTTTTTTATTGTATTAAGAGGTGTGCAAAACCGATGTTACAACGAGTCTGTAAGAGACACAAACATAGCTGGAATAGAACGATTGTTTAAAAATCACCAAATTGCACGTCAATCTGGAAAGAGTAGCCGTTTCTTCAGTCAGCATGCAAGCCCTGCATAACGGACTATCTGTAATACCAATGTTATATTATAAGTGTTTATTAAAAGGACCATGACCAGTGATGGCTTGAGTCACCGATCTAAGTTGGGTTCTTTTTAGTTTTAAGATCTTTTGTGAGAGTCTTGTATTTATAGTTGGTAGAGCTGCCCTAGTTTGTCTACATTCCTAACATTGTTCCATTCGAGATTGTGCATGCATTTTGTTCTCTGCTTGAGTCGTGAGGCAAACCAGCCAACTAGGGGCTCGGGGCTAATTGCAGACATACTTGCACCGGCTCTCGCTAGCTCATCCGTCGCGTCATTTCCACGGGAGTTGCTATGACCTTTGATCCATTGTATGGTTAAGGTGTTATTATAGTTACATACCTTGTTTAGTGCTGTATGACACTCAAGTATGAGACCTGATTTAAACTTATTGCTTACCAGAGCTTGTATGACAGATTTTCTATCCGACAGTATGCGAATAGACTGGTTGTTTACTTTCCTCTTAGTTATCGCTAGGGCCGCTAGGCAATTGCCTGGAAAGATTAAAGATAAAAGTAAATTTGATGCAGCAAAAAGCAATGGCTCAATTTATTTCGTGCGGGTTATAATGGGTTAGTTTTGTGGAATATGAAACAAATATGTTTGAGTCAGAATATCGATATCGATAAACTGTACAATATGCAAAGTACATCACAATTTTTTAGCAATATGCTGTTCGTTTAATATGAAATTTATAAAGAATAATTACTTAATTAAATTAATATGAATGGCTAATAACTTATCGATCCTCATTTATTGGGAATATTGTCATAAATATTCGCTTCATACCGTCTACGCGGCCGCCTCTTGTACCACATATGTATTGTACAATTTTTATGTGTCCATTCTTAATTATTGAATACAATTATTGTAAAACAATATACTTATTACTATAACTTACTATATTATATTTACAATTAATATATTACAAGCACGATTTAAGCATCACATTATATATTTATTTATTAATATTTCAAAACTCAAACTAGAATAAGACAAAACAAATTTGCCGCCATTTGCAACTTTGACAGCGATAGACAGAGATAGCACCATGGAGTAAAAAAGATGGCGATACGACGCTATTAATATTGGCTCAATTTTCATAGAACCAATTTTTTGTTCGAAGTTGCGCCAGCCTGAATAAGTCCATGCGCGGAGAGTGCACAACACTACAGTTTCTAGAGCTGGTCGTTTTTTTGACAAACTGCTTCAAGAAACAGATTTTTGCCATGTAACGAACGAACGCTTTTATGACAGAAGGAAAATCAGTTTTTTTTTTTAAATCAGGTTTATTGCTTCGGCGATTCAACTGTACGTACGTACAATAGAGCCTGGTCGTTTTTTTGACTAACCGTTTCAAGAATCAGATTTTTGCAACCATTTACATATTGCGCTTGTGTGTGTAGTGTAGTGCCTGTGAGAAGTGTGAGAGGTTCTAGCTTCCTATTAATGAAATAATTTTTAAAATCGATTCTATAGTTTCAGAGATTACCCCTACATCAAATCTTATAAACTTAGATACATGTACCCATAACACATGCTTTGGGGTTCCGTGTTATCATATTTAGAACCGCGACATCTTTCGTTTCGACTCGAAGGCCAAACCGACGAATCCATACAGGGCCAGCCAGGGAAGGAATGCACGGCCCGAGTGTGTCCAACAGCATAATGACCGACCCAGCAATTTGCTCGGCATTCTAGTGTTGGACATTCTCGGGCCGTGCATTCCTTCCCTGGCTGGCCCTGTATGGATTCGTCGGTTTGGCCTTCGAGTCGAGTCTAAATATGATAACACGGAACCCCAAAGCATGTGTTATGGGTACATGTATCTAATCTATACTAATATTATAAAGAGGTACAGTTTATAAGATTTGATGTAGGGGTAATCTCTGAAACTATAGAATCGATTTTAAAAATTATTTCATTAATAGGAAGCTAGAACCTCTCACACTTCTCACAGGCACTACACTACACACACAAGCGCAATATGTAAATGGTTGCAAAAATCTGATTCTTGAAACGGTTAGTCAAAAAAACGACCAGGCTCTATTGTACGTACGTACAGTTGAATCGCAGAAGCAATAAACCTGCTTTTTAAAAAAAACTGATTTTCCTTCTGTCATAAAAGCGTTCGTTCGTTACATGGCAAAAATATGTTTCTCGAAGCAGTTTGTCAAAAAAACGACCAGCTCTAGTCATAACACTAAGCGAATTTCCGGAAACCGACCGAAAATTTTGCAGACCATTTGTTTTCTTACATCTAAATAGTTTCATTAGTTGAAGACAAAACTAGCAATATTTAACACAAAGATGTCATTTACCATTAGAAAATCTACGTCTGATATTTTCGTTGCAGCCAAATGGTTATTGAGAAGAGGTTAGCAAGTTAATTTCAGAAGTTCGCATTCCTACATTAAAGATGATTCAAATGATATTTTGTTTTATAGATTACCGGCACATGTCTACATTGACTACGGTCGAAGAAAATGCAGTCATTGAAAATAATAGATCTCGAGGACGGAAGAGTAATCCATTAATGGAGTATCGGCATGCATTTCCAGAGTTTCTCCCTGACCCAGACCCTAAATTCCGCAACACCTTACGTGAGAAGTTGGAGAGAAAAGATATGTTAAGTCGAAGGAATCTTATCGATATACCAGAGTTTTATGTTGGTAAGTGCCTAAATAGTTTAGTTTTTATTTGTGCAAATACAAGATTGGCGACTCTGCAACAAAGGATCGATGTTTGGGACACTGCTATATGACACTACTTGATTCAATGCTTTTTCTTTTGTTTTTTTTTTTTTTTTTTAAATATATACCTCAACAGAACTGGCCACTCGTTAGGTATAGCCACAAAAGTACCATTAGCTAAAAAGAGGGAGACTTGGGTTTTCTGCTGGGACCCTAACATGGTTTCGGGCGCTGTAAGGCAACCTGTGAAGATAGAAAAGAAATCCTACTATGACTTCTGAAAGTTTCATCAATATCCATTGAGTCATTTCGTAGTCTATTCTAGACAAACATTGGGACTTCACTTTTATTTATTTGTATAGAAGCCACAATTGCTTGTTCCAGGTTCAATTTTAGCAGTGACAATATCAGATCCACATGCTCAAGGAAAAACTAATAGGTTTGTGGGCATCTGTATTGAACGTAAGGGCAATGGACTGAGGGCAGAATTTATGTTGAGGAATGTTGTGGATCATATAGGTGTGGAGGTAAGTTTTAGAGGTAAAAATATTATTCATACACACATCTTCACAGCCTTGCAGTGTGACCAGAGTCTACTTTTTACCAGTTATCTGTTTCTGCACTTAATGGATCTAGATCTGTTATTTTTAGACAAAATTTTACATGCTCTTGGAGCAGCAGAAGATTAAGGCACATACTTTTAAAGAAATTTGTTGATTATGGCTTTTTGCTTGCATGAGATTTTAACTTGATCCACCCTACTTTCAAGTTTAACTCTACGAATTATGCTACCAACACCATATTCTTTATTATGTTGTAAGTAACCATTTCAGATAACCAGCTGTCCATGTGTAACCATTTCCATAAACCAAAGACAAAAGTTTATCATATATACTAGTAATATAAATAAATTATATAAATGTGAAAGTGTGTTGGTTTGCATGTCCTTAGTTTTTGTCAAAATAAAGTAACTGATCGAGAGGAACCAGTGAATGGTATAAAAATAAGAACTCAAAAAATAAAAGCATTAAAACAGACAGAATACAATTTTAAGCACACATTTTCAGGTGCGGTATGAGCAGTATGATCCGACAATACAAAAAATCCAAGTACTGCGTCTTGAAAAGAGGCTAGATGATAAATTGTATTACTTGAGAGACTCATTGCCAGAGTACAGCACATTTCCCTTTGATATGGACCCGGAGATCTTACCTGCTGGTGCACCTATTCCAGTAAACCCTATTCAGGTAAAATTATTGTTTTATAGGGACAGCAAAGAAGCCTTCAAATATGTATATGAATAGTAGTTACAATTCCTCTGAAATGGATAGTGCGAGCACACGCCGATATCCTCTGCATACACTTTATTAAAACACATATAAAATGTATTATTAATTGTCAGCGTAAAATGCTCTGTTCTGCTCTTCACTAGGTCTATGCAGACTCTGGAGGATCTTAGGAAATGCTCCATTTTTTTATTTCATAGCGTTTATATGAATCATTATGCATCATTATGTGTTATTGGTACAAAGAAAAGCAGCGCTACGTGCGCGCGGGCCCCTGGCGCTGTTTATAACTATTACCTTAGAGTGGCACATTTCATATTTTTATTTATTAAAGCAGATATGTTAAATATTTAATTTTTATTTAATGTATTTGTTTACACCAGCTACCTTGTTCCTATAGTTGATGTATATAATAATAATATATTGCTTTGACACTATTCAATTTTTAACCCGTTTTCATGGTCATAAACTTTCATTTTAATGATTCCCCCAATCCTCAAATAATTAAACAAATAGTAAATTATGGACTGAAAGTGGAGGGTATGGTTATTAATATTATAAGAAACACTATAGAATTATAATGCAAAAAAATAATCTTAATATTACAGGTTAAATTGAAACCCAAGCCATGGGTAGCAAGGTGGGAAAGACACGAATTGAAGGGCATCTCAAACATAGAAGAACATCTCAAAGAGAAGGACAGAGTGAGGAGGGAGCTCAGGAAAACACCATGGGAGAAATATGATTTAGTTAAACAATATCGGTTTGTACTGCCTTTTATGTTATGATATTATTAACTGGCTTTCCGTCCTGGCTTCTACCATGGAATTCCGATTTTGCAGAACTAATAATAATATTTTTCAATTACAATAAAAAGACATGCAAAGTTTGTTTACCAAATAAGACAAGTCAAAAAAAATATACTTTATATGAATTTGTGTTAAATTATCATGACTTGTTCAATGGTGGACATTGTTAGTGTCTCTGACCACACCACAATAAATTAAGGCCATGGTGTTTTATTTATTTTGTAATTTGTTTCCAGCAAAACCATCCCAGAGGAAGAGCAAACAGACATTTGGTCGGAAGTTCAGAAGCAGCTTCATTTACTTCAGTTAACTACAAAGAAATTGTCCAGAAAACGTACCTTCACTGTACCAAAGGCCCAACTTGGTGGAAATTAGATTATAAATCTTTAATTTGTCATAAGTTTATAACAAAATGTAATAAAAATATATTAGTAAGTATATATACATATTTTATTTATTAATCCCACAATTTTCAGGATTTAAAACTTTTGACAATGGCAAGTATAACTCTCACCAAATAAGTTGTTTTTTTTTTGAAGTTGTCATTCAGCGCGCAGTACAAATTTTGACTGTACTGCACATCGAATGACAGAGCTCAAGTAATTTAGCCAGATTATGAACTAAAACAAAGTAGGATAATTAATAATAAATTTATGTAAAAAGCAAACAGTTTAATGAACAATATTTTTCAGACAATCTTAGAAATTCTTATAAATTGTCTGAAATCTCTCATTGTCAATTGTCTGAATTGTCTATTATGTAGTTAGTGTAAAATATGTGCACTGAAATCAATGAAACCATAAACCAACTCCCCCTCAAATTCAAAAATTTTGCCTTCTCTTAAATAAACACATGTTTTTTACCATATAAGTAGATTCATATTAGACTAGCTCTCTGCCCCTGGCTTTGCCTGTGTATATTTTCAAACAAAATAAAATATAGTTGATTATAGAATTTTCAGAATTGGATCAGTTGTTTCAGAGATTACCCCCTACATCCAAACTTTACCTTTTTATAATACAGATGCACAACACAAGTTTTAGTCATGTTATAAATATAAAAAATCTTTATTCTTGCCACTATTCCCCACAGATCTATCTATTTTGTTATATTGTAATATTTTGATTTAATTTTAAGTTTTTTTATATTTATATAATTCAATAATTAAGTTGCTAAATCTAAAAAATATTTCTCAGTGACAAACATTTCAAAATGCAGTTTTGTTCCCATATTAGCATAAAACTTTACTGTACCAAGTGCTGTCATTCATGGACCTTTCTTGAACTTAAAATAATGTCAAGAGATTTATAAACAATAATAAATAATGTACCTAATAATTGTTAAAAAATTAAAGCTATTTATCGCCTTAATCAGCTCATCCACAAATAGTTTATTTCTATTATTGGTAGAGTGCTCTATTGTTATTTCCTAGATTGCTCTATCATAAACCATGTATACCTACTGCGTTCATGCCAAGTCTATTTGCGTTCCTCTCTAGTCTCTTGTTTTGTATGACGTGATCCCCTTGTAATAAACTATTTCATGTTACTTACAAAAATTGCATTAAAGTGACTCTATATTTTTTGATTTTATGCGCCCACAATTCTCTTTTAAGCTCTCGAATGAAGCAATGTAGACTGCCGAGTTACTCTTGCGACATCAATCTCGCTTCTACATAGACATGTAGGCTACTCTACGAGAGTATACCTCGATCTGTTCTCTCCATTGTGGATGAGCCCCATTATAGCAATGAAAAACATTAAAGTCCAATAAATAAACAATACTACATATATAAAATTATTTGATAATACTTTACAACAGATAAATATTATTTCTCATGATGTCATTTCAGCTCATTAAATATAAAAAAAGTTTAATAGCTTGATTGCCTATACTTCACCAAAATAAGCATTTGTGCACAAATATGTATGATTAAAAGCATTCATTTCTTGTGAACACTTGGTGTAGTTGACTGGAATACTGAAGACGCCGACATGAGGTTTTCAATATATTGACCCAGAACTTGGTTTTCAGAGCGCAGTTTCAAATTTTCTTCCTTGACTGAGTCCACTCGTTGAGACAAATCTGTACAAAATGCAAGAAATATACTAGTCTCTAGTATCACATATTCCCTAAAATAGACCAAAAATACCTCATCATAATATTTTAATAATTATCAAAGAATTATATTACTTTTTGGACAGATTGCAACCCCTTTAACTTCCAGGTTGGGAAAGTGGCTTTAGAGCATTGTTTCTCAACCTAATGGTTGTATTTAGTTATAAGAGGTGAGCAATATGTCTGAAAAATCATTATTATATATTGATTATGATCAAATATTATGGTGAGGGCATTGCAAGGTATTGTTTTGGCAATGTAAGAGGGTTTGGACACTAAAAATGTTGAAAAGTGAGGCTATTGCACCACAACTGATTTTTAACTGTAGGACTATGGGAAGGACTTTCCAACCAAAGGGTTTTCTAATCAAGATTATGACACTTTTATCCTCTCAATCACCTTCTAAAAACTTTATAGTAAAGACCAATGATATACTATATGTCATTGGTAAAGACAGCAAATTACAGAAATGCCTAGTTTTTAAGATAATTAGTATGGAATAAAAATCTTGAAATAACCACTATCTTATATAGATATATCGTAAATTGTGTTAATGGTCCTACACCTCACTCCCCAAAACCCCCGAGTCAAGACTGCAAATTGCAGAAATCACAATTTGTGAGAAAATTGATATTAGGTTTCACAAAACTAAAAACCATTTGAAGCTGAACTCCCTGGATCTCCCTACATTCACACTTTGCCCAAATTCATAATAATATCAGAATTATTCAAATGATGTGTTGATTGGAAACAAACTTCCACAAGTTACTAACATAGTTCATGGAAAATGTGCCATTGAGTTGCCACATAGACAATTCTTAATCATTGTTAATTGAATGTTGACCATGACCCAATGGCCAAAGTTAAAACAATGTGAAGTAGGTACCTACCATCAAGGGTGTTCTGAAGTTCCAAGACTTGCGATATCAGACGAGCTTTTTCTTCCTGTTCGTCAATAGCATCAGGTTCCAAACTGCGTGGCCCGAGAACGCCTGGGCTAGAGGAACCAGTGTATGAACTTCTCAAAGAATCTGTTGATTGACCATGAGTAAGACGACCGTCATCTTCACCAATTACCACTTGGGGATCATCGTCTGCTAACGGAATGTTATCATCAACACACTTCTGTTCCACAGACGACATTGAGAATAATAACCAAAGAGACTTTAGGAAAGGAGCACTTTAGTAGAATAAATCACAGATCAAGGTATAAATATTGAGGAATTACCTATGTAGCCAAAGCTGTAAAATAAATAGGTACCTCTTTTTATACCTACCTATTTATTAATTAATTTTTGATAGATTTTACACAGAGCAAGTAAAGATTTTTATTATTTTCTGTCACTTCTGTCAGCCCAGCCCACAGACTATATAGAGCACAGCACAGATAGACTAGACCAAAGAGTAGGTAGTTCAGTCATAGAGTACTAAGCCTATGGAGGGGCCATAGACGGGCTCCCCCTAGGTGCGCAGTAAGTAATAAGTTACCTTAGATTTCGTTGGTATCGTTTTGTGTCGCGAGACAGAGCTCTAGGAAAATAGTTAATTATGATGTTTTAAACGGGAAAGGCGATCTAGGGCGTCAAACTTAGTGTTTCCAATCATTAATTATAATTATTATGTTTGTATTTTAACGTAACCAACCACTATACGTATAATAAATTCAAGGGTTTTGGGATTTGTGATTTGATTTGATTGTGTCTTGTGTCCAAGTGTGAGGGTAAAGTGGCAACACTAGCAACACCGGCCGGGCCGGCCGGGCCGGCAGTATTTCTCCTTCTCTCCCTCACTCACCCTCCCTCCCTCCCTTCGGTCCCTTCCTCAAGTCAGTCGATTTTGAGTGTTTGTGGGTTCTAGTCGTGATCTTTATTATTTCTGTATAACAGTAAAAAAATTAAAATGCCAAAAAAATTAAAGGTCGTAGTAAAATCTCTTTACTCCCACGAAATCAGGAAAGATGTAAGTTTGGAGAACCTAAAATCACTAAAATTGGAAGATGCTTGGCCTTTTATAAGGGAGGAGATCGAAATTGAAATCGGAAACAGCCAGTTTGTTTGTATCCCTCACATTACGGAAGCTGATCTTTACAAAGCGTCGTCTATCTTCATTCATAATGGAACAGAAACAAATGGACAAATGTATACACCTCTCGGAGAGTTGTATGACAACATTAACAAGGAAAAATCGAATCCGGACTACGTGAGCTGGCTCAAGGAAGGCAATTTCCAAGATAAGGAATATAAGTTTGCCCACGAAAGTGTGAAGGTAATACCTACCTGTTTTCTTATTTAAAATGTAAAATAATTACTTACAGAAGTTGTCTTAGCTTTACCTAAAATTACGCACTAAAGTAATTTTTTTTATTGTCTAATAAATCAGTAAAACGAAACAAAAATAATTACAAGAGTTACTGAATAGAGACTTCATGTCGGTGCCCATGAGAACAGAAGTCTTTGAAAGTTTTTTTTAAAGATTTACAAACCCCTTAGAAAACAATTTTAATAAAAAAAATACAAATTGCTACAATTTATATATAATATAGGTACCGACTGTATATATTCCATAATAGTATGTACATACACATACATTATGTAAAATAAAATATTGTGTTAGCTGCTAGATAATTTGAAGGCTGTATTGTGTTTGACCTTGAATTGTCCCTTCCTACTGGGACGCAATTTCATAATAGTTTCAATGCTTAGGTTTCATTTTACATTTCCATAGAATATTGTGTTGCAATATCTATGTCTTGTAACTAACTCATTTAACTTCAGTAAAAAAATCTTTTGTTACAAACTATTTAACCAAGTAAAAAAAAAACATTGCAAAATGAATAAGTTCCTGTACTATACTTACAAAGAACTGAATGTGAATCATTAAATAAAAAATGATAACATAGAAATATCAGATAATCAGATTAACATCCTACTTTGTGTCAAGGTGATACAGGTTTTTTTTTTACCTATATCATTATATTATATTTACCTAATATAAAAAAATACAATGAACACAATCTTATTTAGTAACATCAAGGGTGTAGCAATTACATTTACTGGGGTGGGCAGAGAGGGTGGTATTCACTTTAATTTTGGAGTGGGTAGTGTGGGTACAGAAGAATTTGGTATAACTATACACATGTCCAGAAGCATAGGTGGATCCTGAAACCCTTGAGATGAGGCTCTAGGTCTCAGAAATTTAATCCTGGGACTGTCCGGAAGAATTTCATTTAAGTAACATACAAAAATAATTTGTTCCAGATTACACTTCAAGATGAAAGTATCAAGAACAAAGTGAGAGTAATAATGGTGAACTTTGCTAGGAGCATTGTACCAAAGGAGAAAAATCTGGTCAACAATATATATTTGGATGTTGACAATATTAAAGGTAAAACATTTAATTAAGTAACATCTTTTGTCTGTTTTTCTCTCTGTGTGTTAACATTTAAAGCCTGTTTCATTTATATTATATCTGTTGGCAAATAGAAAATGTATGTCAATATTATTGCATAGATAAAGTGCTAAATATAGCGATCCAAACTCCACTATTTATAAGGGATCTTTCTTAGCACATTCTTGTAAGGTTGATATTTAATTATCTCTTAGAAAGTGCTCAACAAGTATTCAAGCCCTGTAACTATACCCCCCCCCCCCATAAATTCCTTGATACAACCTTGGCACAGACACATACAAATGTTTTTTTTTTGTCTTTTCAGAATTGCAAGGAAAAAAGTCTGTGTACATGATCACCAACGTCCTTATGGCCAAGACCATAGAGTTCCGGGTGACTCGCGGCACTTCGTCTCGCATCTTCCACCTGGGGAACGCCTCGCCTCTTGTTTTTGCTCTCGAAGAGTTCCGTATTGGTGATGATGGAAAACTTATTGCGCAGGTTGGTCTTTATTACTTATATTATATTCTGTAGGGTTTATATTTTGTGGTATTATAAAAAGTTACCCCCTGAATTCGTAAATATATTAAAATATGTTTTGTTACTCTCTATTAATTAATATACACTATTAATGATCATAGAAATGAAATCTATCACATACTATATTTATTTATTTGCATGGGTAGAAAAAAATGTTTATAAAAAAATTAATTTGCTCGAAGGAATAAGATATTTTAATAAGATAATATAATAAGAAAAGTCACTCAGCGGCCCTCCAACAAAGCTGCGTGCAAAAAATACACCAAAGAAATTGAATTCGAACACGAGCGCGCTCCCTCGTTATTCTGAGACATCGACAGTCGAAAATCACAAGCCCACTTTCGCATTTATAATATTAGTAATATGTATGTATACAATGGCAGTGGTGGCCAAAATCATAGAGTACTAAGATTAAGGATGGACCATAGACAAGCTCCTCCTTTCGCCAATTTTCAGCTCGTTTGACCATGAGACTGACCATTAGGATAGACCCACAGAGCTCTAGAATAGTTTGTGTGGTTTTTTTTAAATGTGAAAGGCGATCTAGGACGTCTAATTTGCATATTAATTAAATTATTATGTTTGTATTTTAGCATAATCTCTATATAAATTAAATGCCGTTGCGACAATAAAACGACAGAAAAATACAGTGGTAACTGGAGTCAGTATTAGGCGTCTACCTTTTCTACGTACTGTGATTTACCGCTTCACACCTTCATTGGTATATACATATAAGGCCAAAGTAGATATTCAAAATAATAGATTTTTTCAAAAATAACACTAATCAGTTTTGTTTTTTAATACAGAATAAAGTCCAAACCAATTGAAGGAAGCACGATTTCGTTATGGAAAATCAATCGTGTTCAATTAATAAAATTAAACTTTAGCTGTGCCCGAAATTAAAGTCCTTAAATGTTGAATGTACAAATCAATATTATATTCAGTAATTTTCGAGAAGTATGAATATTACAAGGGGAAAAAAATTACGTAGAGTAGTCACGTCGCCGCGTCGTATAGTCACTTTATTATATTTATCATAGAAACGCTATGATTAAATTTTTAGAAACTTATTAGACTTGTCTCCTTATAGACGTAGGAATTTTAATTAGACATTTTTCCTGGAATGCCACTTTAGTTTGAAGTCTTTGATGTTGAGTTAATGAATTTGGCTCTTCTCCAAATTATGTACTTCCAATCACAGGAATCTTTGTCATTTAAGATCCATGAGAAATCTGATATTTTCGTAAGTGGCTTAGATAAAAAATAAATTGTTGAGAGACATTGTTGAAGTTCTTCTATTCATCCACCTTGAAACCCATTAAAGATCTTACAAAAATAATGAACACCTGTGATGAGTGCGTGTGTTATTATTAGTTAGATTAGGTACACTTAGGCTAAATTCATTACAACTTCTTCTTCGCCCTCGCCTTAGGCTCTCCCAATCATGCGTCGACAATCTCTGGATGTATTTGGGCTTTCTTCAGATGCTTATTGACGATTGATTTATCCATCTATGTCAAACGGGGGCAACGGGGCCTGCCGCGTCCACTTCTTTGGGAGTCTAGGAATTTTCTCGTCATGTGGTCTGGTGGTCGCCTCATAGCATGCCTAGACTGGTTTCTGATGTCTTATCAGAGATCGGCCTGATTCGGAAACTTCCTGGAATGTGCTCATTTCTGATATGATCCCCGCGGCCCATTTGAGCTAAAGTGATTGTTCCAAATAAATTGAGCCAGATTGAGCGCTAGAGTGGGGAAGACGCCCACACAAATCGTATGGAGCGAGTCTGACGACGTGATGCTTTTCGGCTTAACCTACCTAGTCTTAAATATTGAACTGACATTAAAAAATCAGCACGTAACTAATTGACAAAAACAGATTTGATTTTCCTGTAGAATTTTGTTGCGTTTTTAACGTTTTACCTGCATCATACGTTTGTGGCGGTCGGGAAATGAGTACGCGCGCGGCCGACACCTCATTCTCCGCAATATCGGTGTGGTGTACACTGCCAGACACCATTTTTCCATTTGTCCATATTAAACAGAATAATTGGCAAAACTTAATGGAGCTATTCGAACCCGATAATAAATACATATTATTATCATTATTTAAATCATTTACATGCATTCGCAGAGTCACCACATTAGCTTTTAATCAGGCAAGTGGGAAAAAGGAAAAAACCCGACGACTGTACTTAAAGAAATTTCTCCGGCAATTGTGATTTTGATGGTTTCTTTTGATAAATTCTTCCGCATTTGTCCCATTTTTGTTTTGTTGAAAATTGGTTCAGTAGTTTTTCTAAAATTTAAAAAACCTTATTTTTACAATCAATTTTTGACATAATATCTTGACGAAATGTATAGCTAGTGCTTACAGATTAAAAACTAGAACTTCCTGCGTTGCAATCTAACTTGATGTTTTATCTATAATCATGGCCAATTTTATAGTTGTTTTTATATGTTGTTTCCAAGATAGTTATTTCCTTCGGTATTTATTCCTGCAGTCCTCCTAGTCTATCTGGAATTATATTATCTACGTGTCCTTATCTAATCTCTCTTATGAATAGAATAAACAACATTGTCATATGACCTTATGTAGCGAGCACACCTTCACCATAACTGTTCATTGACTATTATTATAATACTAGCTTCCCACCCCGGCGTCGCCCCTTAGTTTTTTTTATTGGTCAGTCAGGTAATGGTTACTGCTCCACTCCTTTGGGTCGTAGCGTGATATTAGAACCTTCCTCAATCGGACTGGTAGTTTCCGAGATTAGCGCTTTCTAACATACAAACTTTTTAGCTTTGTCCGTTCTTGCTGCAGAAGTGAGAAATGTATCGCTTCTCGAAATAAATGACGTAAGCGGCACATTACAAATAAACTATTTATTAAAAAACGATCAGATGCAGGGAAACATCTTCTTAATCAATACAGATTCGTATAAAATTTAAACGTAAATAGTATGGTCGTATGACTAAAAAGGTGTTTTTGAAGAGGTGATTTCAAAAATTTTAGTTATCGAGAAAATTTTCACCTATCATGTTTTCATCCTACACAATACTAGATAAAATCCTCTAGTTTTCGATGCCCAAATTGTATGTTCATAGCATTCGTAAAATTCGAGAATTTCAGTTCAGAAATCGACCGAAATTATTCGTTCCTCCTCTTAATATAGATTTACAAGGATTCACTCGCGTGGAAATGAACAAAGATAATAGATAATCCCGTGGCTGTATAATATTTAAAGCTTCTCCCTCATCACGCTTTCCTGGTTAAAACGTAGCTCGTATCGCCAGCCCACCAACTAAATTATTGCAAAAAATACGATAATTTGTTGCTGCGTTGCAAACTTGTCCTATTAATATGGCAACATTGTCCTCATTTATTAAGGCTAGCTTTCCGCCCCAGATTCGCCCGTGAATATTTTCTAACAAAATAAAATTATCATAATACAATACAACAAAACAAAATACAATATATAAAAAATACAGTAAAATCTGCATTTTTTTTTTGACTGACTTAGTCGTTGGGGCGGGGCCATACGACGCAATCGGTCTCGTGGCTGCGTTATATTAACGCTAGCCGTAAGAGAGAGAAAGTACCATTCGCTTCCGCCGGTCGTTCCTGAAGGGAAAGGCCAAACCTAAAGTGAATGGTACAAGGAGCCGGCCGGGCCGACTCCTTGCAAGGTGAGAGTGGGGTTGAGGACCCCCTAGATGATAGCGACCTGACCTCCAACGGTGGGACTGAAAATCTACATACCTACCTCAACAGAGCTGGCCAATCGTTAGGTATAGCCTCAAAAAAAAATCATCGGCTAACTGAGGAAGACTTTTTCGTCCGCTGGGTACCCTGGGGCCGGCAGCGGTTCCCGGGAGTTGTAAGGCAACCCGTGAAGCTTTCATCATCATCATCTTTATCTATCTTATGTCAATATTTTTGTATCATGATATTGATGATTGACGGCTTACTTCATTTTAGGGTTTCCAAACAAAATAACAGATTTATGTGAAATATATATTTTTAATCTATTTAATAAAAGTTAATTGGATTTTGTATATATTTACAGTATTTACATTCAGACACATTACATTTTTTATCTTAAATCTTATCAAGGCATTTACCAAAGTCTAAGTCTAGTTAAAATTACTTAAAATATACGTTTGTAGTATTTTTTTAGATATGTCTTCCTTCATTGGTAAACAAACTTTGCATGTCTTTTTATTGTTATTGTTGTGCAAATGTAAATTAGGTCAAAAATGTTGATTATTATATAAAATTAAGGTCTTTTAAGAATTTTAAATGACAACTTATTTAAAAAAGACTTGCAAAATTTACCGAAAAACAGTCCACAGTATCCCAATATAAATCGTATCTTATACTCAAGAGCTGACTTGATTTGGATGAATTATCTTTTACATTTGACTAGCGATAGGCAATACTGGAAACGGATGGAGGAGGCCTACACCCGTCAGTGGGTGTCCCAGACTCTTTAGTTTTAAGATTTATTGCAACTTTATTACATTATTTGATAGATTTTGATATTAGACATTTGACATTTATTTTATGGTATTATTGATTAAATTTTATTATTGTATAAGGGATAGATTTTAATTAAATGTGTGTTAATGTAATAATTAATTAATGTTGAATTTAATTAAATTATTATTATATTATTATTCTCTTTATTTCACATATTTCTTTAAATTATATTTTTACATATTTGGGTATAAAAAAAAAACAAAAATATATAAAAATATAAAAAAAGGATTTATCCCCCCGGAAGCGAGGTTAATACCCAAACTACCGGTGGTTAGGGCTGCAGAGAGAGGAACTTCCTCACAATACGGGCCGTACTGAGGAGTACTGCCTTCTGGATCTGACCCTTGACCCAACCGTCAATCTCAAGTCTCCTAAGGTGACGGTCAAAACTCTTAGCAAAAAGACCATTGACCGTCACGACTATCGGTACAATGATCGCCGATTTCACATTCCACATGTCGACAATCTCGTGAGCCAAGTCAAAATATTTTGATTGTTTATCTTTCTCAGCTTTCACAAGATTGTCGTCATGTGGGATAGTGACATCGATTATCATTGCAAGGCGCGCTGATCGATCTACCAACACAATATCAGGTTTATTGGCAACAATAGTTCTGTCTGTGATGATAGATCGATCCCAGTAGAGCGTGGCATGACCATTTTCAAGAACTGGTTCAGGCACATACATGTAATACGGTACTTCCGTGACTACAAGGTTGTATCGTAAAGCAAGTTGTTGGTGTATAATCCTGGCTACTTGGTTGTGCCTGTGCAAGTACTCGCCGTTGGCAAGACTAGAACAACCGGAAATAACATGTCTGATTGATTCTCCGGGACGATGGCATGCTCGACAGATGTCAGCCGTGCCGTCCTTAATGATGTATTTCCGGTAGTTATTCGTCTTGACAACTTCGTCCATAATTGCACAGGTAAAACCTTCGGTTTCTCCAAAGAGATCACCGAAGCGTAGCCAGGACACGGAAGTCAAAAGGTCTACATCAGAACCATGAAGAGCCTTGTAGAACCTTCCGTGTAACTCCTTGCTCTGCCATACCTCCTTGCGGTCATTGGTACTCAGTATTACAGGTTTGTGCCAGTTCTCTTTAGCCAAGGATAACGGGGTAAAGCCCTTGTCTACCTTGACCACATCTCCATGCATCACTCCCTCATTGTTGAGAAAATATTCTCTGAGACTGTATACCTCACGATTGTGGAGAGTCTTAGCGTTAAGAAAGCCACGACCTCCACATTTCCGTGGGATGTACAGTCTCATTACAGATGAGCGTGGGTGATGCATACGATATGCGGTCAATAGTGTCCGAACTCGTCTGTCCAGGGCGTCCAGTTCAGTTTGAGTCCACTTGAGTATGCCAAAGGAATACAATAAGACAGGCATGACCCAACCATTAAAGGCACGCACTTTATTTCCGCCTGATAAAAGACTCTTCAGTACTTTTTTCAGGCGGTCATAGAAGCGCTCCCTTAAAGATTGTTTCATGTCTGTCTCATTGATTGCTATTGCCTGTGACATACCCAAATACTTGTAGGTATCGTTTTCAGAGAGTGAATCAAGTTTTACAGAATCTGTGAGTTGTGTTCTCTCAGATTCTGATATCACTCCTCGCTTTACATGTATGATCTCACATTTGTCCAAACCAAACTCCATACTGATAGATTTACTAAAGTTTTCAGTTATCCTTAGTAAGTCTATCAGTTGTGATTTGTTTTGGGCAAATAACTTCAAATCATTCATGTAAAGTAAGTGCGATATAACTTGACTCTCTGCAAACGGTAGCCTAGCCCTGAAACCCCTAGCAATGTGCTGAGTGGGTTTAGGGCCAAGCAGAACCACAAGGGACTCAAACTATCGCCTTGGAATATACCCCGTTTAATCCTGATTTGTTCGTCGCCACCGAGAGCTCTTCGGCATCCTGGATAGATAAGGACTGTTTTCCATTGCCCCATACATGAACTCATGAAGGTGCGTAGAGTTGTATCGATTTTATACAACTCCAGCACCCTCATGAGCCAGGTATGTGGTACAGAGTCATAAGCTTTTTTGTAATCTATCCAGCATGCCGATAGATTCTTTCGGTTACGTCGAACTTGTTGGCTAATGGTCATGTCAATGAGGAGAAGTTCTTTAGTACCACGGGACCCAGCCCTACATCCATTCTGAGAAGCAGACATGATTGAATTGGTATCTATATGGCAACCAATTTTGATTCTCAAAATGGATGTAAGGAGCTTGTAGATGGTAGGTAAGCATGTTATGGGTCTATAGTTCTTAGGATCCGTGGTACTACCGGACTTAAAAAGCAGACGGGTAATGCCTGTAGTCATAAATGGACAACATTTCATTTTTTTAATCACCCATTTTTATTACCTTAATTAAAAATATATTAAAAAATAAGTTACACGTATTTTTCTATTTTATTTTTGGTTGAGTTTTTATATTTTTAATTTAATTATGAATTTTTATAAATTCTGAGGACTTATAAACTAAAAACCATAGCTAGGACTAAAATTAAGAAATATAAACTGTCACCCAAAGAAAGTGACAGATAGTGTCAGTCAAGCCACAGAGTATACGTTATAGAAATGCAAAGAGTATAATATACCGTGTTCCAAATAGGTGTTGCCGTAGCCGGAACTCAAATCGCCTACAACATTATTCATAATGTATATAATAATACTAGCTTTTGTCCGCGGTTTCACTCGTAAATATATTTCCTGTGATAGCCCATTCGAAACTAGCAAAACTTCCAAAAAATATTATATAAAAGAAGTATTTTTATAATTATATTTAAAGAATAATTATTAATTTAGCTTTAAATGGAATAAAAATGGGTAAAATTAATAGAGGGCAACACCTGAGTTCAACTCTGCCACAGACATTAGTATTTTTAAATTAGAGGGTTAGCACAGATTAGGGCACCTATTAATCCTTAATTTTCAATATTTCAGTATTTTTAAAATAACTCGAAAATTAAAGGATATAAAAAATAAAAAAAATGAAAAATAAGCTTTCTAGCATGTAATCTCCAAACGGTTTTCGAATTTTGGTACCTTACGAAAAATGAAATGTTGTCCATTCTGGGATCGATCCAAACTCAATGGCTTCTTGGAATTGGGAAGCTAAGCGAGCGTGTGAGCTGCGTATCCATTTTAGCCAATAGTTGTGTAGTCCGTCGGGCCCTGGAGACTTCCAATTTGCCATAGGACGGACCGCACAAACTACATCGATGGGGTCAATAATGACAGACCCCATCTCTGGCACTGACTCACAGGCCCGCTCAACATCCCCCATCCAAGAGTCCTCGGTGTGACTGACGGGAGCCGACCAGATGTTTTGCCAGAAAGTATTCGTGGTTTCAACATCGGGTACACTCCCCTCAGTCACACCCTGTTTGGATTGTTCCCAGTCTCTATAAACCTGCCTTTGATCGTTTTGAAATATGTGATTCTGGACGTATCGATCCACTCGCAACTTGTACCTGCGAATGCGGTTTGCCCATGCACAAATTTTCTGCTTCAGGAAGTCGATGCGTTCTGTGACTCGAGATATATATTCCCGGGGTCTGATGTCATTCCCCGAGAAGGCTCGCTGCACAAAACGCATCACTCGCGGACGAGTGTTTCCGTTCCTGAAGCAGGTTAGCTTGCCTATGAGTACCCTAGCCTCGTCAATTCGCCTCTGGATCCTGCTCTGCCACGCGGGTACGGTAGGTTTCGGTCGTGTAGCTTCATTGAGAAACTTGACTCCTGCTAAACGGCAAGCCGTAACCGCGGCGCAGTACAGGATCGAATGCGTGTCGGCGAGGTTTTCACTATTATCAAAATAGTTTGATAATAGTGAATCTAGGGCACTCACAATGTTTATGTTTTTTTTGTGCATAGGCAAACGTGGCAAACGCGGTCTAAGTAGGGGCGGTGTCGTTCGATACTCCAAAATCACATCCTCCAAAACGCTCCTCAATTGCTCATTATACTGGCTACTTACTGTTATAACCGCGTTATCCATGTCTACATCATCAGTCTGCGGTGTAGTAGGACGTGATGTTAGTCTGCTTACCGCAGGCCATGACGGGACAGGGATGATGCAGTTAATTCGTAATTCTGCGCGCAGCCTCTCCAGTACGGGCTCATCCAGCATGTGACAGCGTTGGATTGCCCGCACTTGATCCGATAGTCGTTGGACCGAAACATTGACAGTTGGTTCCAGGGTCCGAAACAGAGGAAGCATCCGTAGACGGTACGCAGTGAGGTTAGTTCCTCCCTCTGTAGCCGCATAGTACGCTCGCATGACATTCTCATTTATTTTATTAGTCCATTTCATGCGGCGCACTGCACCACCGGTAGCAGGGACCTTTTGCAAGGCATCATGATGTCTTGCGGGTCCTATGCGTGCCGGGGGCTGGGGCTTTCTTCTCCGACGTCTGTTGTTTGGCGATGTTAGTGGGGAGAAAAACTCGTCGCTGGAGCTCGACGACTCAGCGGTACTTGCAGGTTCGGGGTCTGCCGGCGGTATTTGTGTTGGCGCCACCACTTCCTGCACGGAGACCACAGAGCCATTAGCTCCCAGCGACGATCCCGAAGGTGTTGGTTGTGCGCTTAGTGCAGCTCTCGATCTTGTTATCATATTGCAATATTGTTTCCATTGTACTTTCTTACTATTGATTTTTTTGATTTGTTATGACATGTTGGTTATGTCATCGGGTAAAAATCGGGTAAAAACTTTCGTTATGTATATTTTATAATTGATAATATCTGTAGTTTATTGTATATGTATTGTACTTTGATTTTTATTAATATTTATTGTAGAAAAGGCTTAGAAAATAGTTAAATTAAAATAAAATACAAAAGTAAATATAAAATGATTGTCAGATATTATTATTCTCTTTATTTATTATCTTTTACATGCTAGCTTCGTCGGCGGTCATTTCCGGTTGGTTGACGTTTATGTTTACTACTCCGCTCCTTTAGGTTGTAGCGTGATATTATATAGCCTTCCTTAATAAAGACGTAGTTCCTGAGATTAGTTATTTACATACCATTAAAAAGATAGCGGGCCAACTTTAAATAAATATTGAGCCGTGGGAAGTGTTACAGACCTATTTGTAACAGTAGGTAATGAATGGTTTTTAGTGTATTTGTTATGTCGATGTTTGACACTTTATGTGATAATTTGCCAAGTTTAACACATGCCAACAGTTTACGTAACTATTCTCATGACTTTTTATTATTATGAACTCTCATTGACACTTGTATAAGGTTCATAGGTGATGTTGAAATAAAAACTTCTGTTTCAGACCTAAGAACTATGAAACGATCCAAATTATAACCATTTACTTATAATTACTTCTGATAATGCAACGGAACAAATTAAGTGGGTCCACGAGAAAACACCGAACTTTATTGAAACTTTGAAAGCGCTCTTTTTCTAATTTTCATATCAGATGTCTACAATTGTGACGATGTGAAAGGCTTCAGCAGATAATATAAATCCTAATAATTTTCTATGTATGTTATTTCAGCTATATCTGTGCAAAAAATCACGTCAACACGTTGCTCTGTTTTGACGTAAAAGGACAAACAAACACACTTCCGCATTTATAATAATAGTTAGGGATGATTAATTAATTTTAAGGTTTGTTGAATAGTAGAAAAGAAATATAAAGCAAACGTTGTAATTATTTTCAGGAACCCGTGACCATCCAGTCGAAGGCTCTCCGCTGGCAGAAGATTGACACGTCCGACCATCTCTACATACCGTCGCACCAGCACGACGCTTCATGCACAGCCTAATGTAATTACTGTCAACCGTAGGTGAATTATTAAAGTGTTATCTAGCGATATGTTTACTTTGTCGCTTCGATATTCTTCAAGGATGTAACGCTAGGAATACTATGATAGCAAGCAAATCAATCTGTGTTGTCATGTTGTTTTTTTTATAGAAAAATGTATTTTTAATGTGTTTTCGTTTGTAGTATTTTAGAATGTAGGTAGAGACAAACAGTTTTGTTGCACTATTAAAAAGTAAATTCTGAATTACTCAACTTATAGGTTCTTCGAACAAAACCTGATGAACGATATTATATAGATGTGATGTGATCATCCAATCCCTCCTTTCGCAAAACGAATTTACACGTAATAACTATCAAAAACGCGGTAAACTGTAACGTGGATATTAAAATAAATGATTTAAAAACACAGAAAACCAATAACTTGTGCAATGACGAACGTCGAGTAAAGCTGTACGAGTTACTATCTATCTATCTATATAAATCGATGATTGCGGTGAACTTGCCTCTACTTTTATTGTGTATCATTTAATGAACACACGCTGTACTTATTCCAAGTATTAGTCTGAAAGACATTGTATAACCAATGAGTAAAGTAACTTTTTTTTTGGCACCTATTTTTTGATTTATTATTAAGGTTGTATTACTTTTGGCTTTTGGTGCACTGCTTGCGGAAACATCAAAATGTTTTAGTGTTAAGGACACTGTTGTAGTACTTATTTCGCAACATATTTAAATATGTAGTATATATACAAACCCAGTATTATTATTTATATTATGACTAGCTGATTGCCCGCTACATCGTGCGCGTTGTATTAGGAATACAATTCACCCCCCTTGAGTGGGTAGTGTGATGTTAAATAGCCTATAACATTCCCCAAGAATGCTTTCAAATGCAAAGGTTTTTTTAAATCGGTCCAGTAATTTTTGAGTCTATAGAATACACAAACAAATATTAATTTTTTATATTAGATTATCAGTCCATCTTTGCAGTATTACAGACCAAACGGTCCTGGAAACATCACTTGAGTGTCCATTTGGTTGAGTTATTGACAATCAAATCACGACGCATCGCTAAACGCAACCATAATGACTTGGGAATTCAGCCAGTTCCAAGCCAGCCAATGAAATTCAGACAGTTGTTATTTTTCATTATATGCAAAGTATTATTATTACTAATATTGACATTCCATTAATTAATTCACAATTTTGACTTATTCTATAATATTATAATTGCACATTAAATTTTATATGTAAGTATTCTAAGTTACTTAAAACACAGTGAACACTATAACATAGAACTTTCTTTACTTGAAATGTATCCATTAAAAACTCAATATTATTTAAGAAGTGTATATACAGATAAATTGATTCCTAAGACACCTAATCTAAACATAACATAATATATTATATAATATCGACCTGGCCATGAGCTGATAGGATTATGTATGTATTATTAGGAATCTGCTTGGCCAAATATAATTGGGTAATCAAATAAAACGTACTTAAATTATTTATCAGTTTATTAAATACAGTATTCAATCTGGTAATTAGATGATTCCAAATGTAGATTTCTGTGATGTAAGTTTTATTTTATTATATGATAGGTATTGATTTTATTGTAGGTGTATGTACTTTGTGTTATTACTAAATAAATATATTTGAGACAAATATAATTATATCTTTTATTTACAGTCTTTATTGTTAATCATAATCACCTCCATAATTTGCCTCCAAAAAGTACATAGATTTTTTATAACACAACGTTAATTATTAGTTCTTACATAAGAACTACTTTGAACATATTAAATTAAAAGTAAAGGTATTCCTGGTAAAAACAAATAAACATTCTTTTTTCGAAAAATAAGATATGAATACGGCCACAAATAATTGTATAATTTAGTGTGGCATCCAGTATCCGGACATGAGCGGCGATAATATTTTATTACTATATCTTTTAATTATAATTGAATAAACAATAGGAGTTATCAATTTCATCAATATCAATACACAATTTATAACAAATAGTCGTATAAAAAAATAATTTATATCTTGATTTTTAACGGTACTTATACTATTAATTGCTAATAGATTCTAAATAATTTCATTAAAGGAAATGTTAACTAAAAAGGTGATAAGCCACCACAATGTTTCCAATTAACTTCTAAAGTTTTCAATAGTGTGTTCATCATTAACGATCACAATTCAATAATGTCAAGGAGTTTTCGCTGTAGGGGACATTCCAGCCTCCAGGGGCACGATTTGAAAATTTCAAAATTTATTTAGTGTTATTTATGTTGAGTACCTAAAGTTTAATCCCTAATATTTACCAAATACATAAAAAGTTTTAAAATTTTCACCAATGTTTAATGTGGAACTTTGTTTTACTGTGTTTATGTGATTGTTTTTTTACGCTTCGGCTTGCTATTACAGCAGGCAGCTTTATCTATTTAATTTTACTATTGTAGAGGGAACTTCCAAATCGCCATTAACAAAAGACAACGTATTTGCTAATGTATTTTTACAGAAGACAATTTCAACAATATTGATCTCAATGGTATCGACACCATCAGGCTAATCTCTGATGGATGTGGAGGCCAAAATAAAAATAAAACAATGGTAACCATGTGCTGTTGGAACATCCTACCGTAAAAATTTGGAACTCGTATTTCCAGTAACAGGGCAGTCCTACACCGGCGGACCGTGTCTTTGCCAACACTGAAAAAAGGTTTCGTAAAATGCATACAATTACCTAGCCAAAGCAATATATCTATAATAGACATTATTTCAGAGCAAGCTACGTTTTTCAAACCTGGCGATGATTATTCAATATACGATTTCAAATCAGCTGCTGACACTATTATAAAACCACCTGGGCAGTGGAAAATAAACTTTTCTTAATGCAAAAGATTTTTTATTAGACGTTCGGAACGTGAAGTATGCTGAAAATTTAAAGCCATATTTTACAGAAAGGTGTTCCAATTAAAAAAAACTGAAGATACGAGATGTCAGCTCACTGCTTTCAAAACATTACGGTGACGATTGGAGAAACCAAGATAAGATTGATTAAGAGTATAGTGTACCGCGTCCATGTCCATACAAACGGAGAAAACGTTTTACTACCCCTAAATATTATTTAATTTTAACAATTTTGTAATATGTTACTGACATAGTAAAAAAGCCCCTCAAATCTCGGTTTTTTTGGTTCATAACTTGCTGGTAATAAACCGTCTGTATTTGAAAAACCAAGCAAAATTTCAAAAAAAGCAAAACGTACGTACGTAGATTATAATCTGCTTAAACGTTTGACACCAAAATTATAAGGTTTCGTTATAGTTTAGCAGGTGTAAATCGTTTTCGCCCAAAACGCAATTTTCAACGAAGAACATACCTACAAACACTCACGAGCTGCAGTGCTCTCTGTCGAACTGATGCCCGGGGGAAGAGCGCGCTTGAGACAGAATATGATTTTCTAAACACCTATTTCGCTGCGTACGCTGAGCTACACGATCCTCTTAAACATTTTATTCACAAATTTTAGATTCTGTTCAAAATCAAGATCACAATGTCAAGTTCACAACAAGAGAACAAACGATGATAAGGACCCGGATGATGTAATGTGCGAGCCGCAGGAAGAGTCGCACGTCCAATAACAATAATTTACTTTTGTTTAAAATTTATAATAAATTCTTTAAATAATATTTATTTCACTGAGTTCGTCCTTGTCTAATATAATGAGTTGGTAACAAATGTAGCAAAGTCCTGCCCAATCAGGAACAAGTTAAGATAAGTCCATAAGTGAGAAACAAAACTGGTTCAGTCCACCATTTAATTATGTATTTATATGGCAATCTATTATATTGAGGGTGAAAAACAAGTTATATTATAATAAAATATTTTCATTTGCATTTGAAACAAATAGTCTTAAATGAAACTATAGCTCAAAAATTTTAATAATCAATTTTATCGTTTCCTATACATTTGGGTTTTATGGACATAGCCATCTTTGTTTCTAGACACCTGAAATGTAAGTTTTGAAAACTTATAGTGGCGTCAACTTCTGGCGCCTGCTGAACTGACTCTTCGTGGTGGTAACGTAAGTGAAGAGGAGTGCTTTCAAGACAGCCTAGACAAAACAGTCCATGCGTGAACAATGCGACGCCAGTGTCTCAGCAATGTAATTCTGGGAACCTAAACACATCTCAGAATGTAGTACAGTCTTCAACGAGTCGAAAGCGTGGCCGGTCAGCAGCAACTACCGATCGTTCTCCTGAGGCAACGGTCAATCATCCTTCACCCAAACCACTGCCACCTCGTAAATGGGTAAAACGAGACTTGCCTCAAAGTCATGATGTGTGGATCGCACCACTACCGTGATTACTATATCGGAAGCATCGGAACCAGTTGATTTCTTCGAATTGTTTTTTAGTCATGAAGTTATCATCCATATTGTACGTCACTCAGTTATGTATACGGTACTAAAACGAAATACAGGATATACCTTGTCTGATGATGAAATATATTGTTTTATTGGCATTATGATCTTGACTGGGTATTCTCCACTGTCACGGCGTCGGATGTATTGGGAGAGTAATGACATAGATACTCGGCGAAACCTGATTCAGACGATATGACCTAGTAGAACTAGAAGAACATTCAATTAGTTTCAATATAAGATCAGATTTAAAAAATGTCAAGAAAACATGGCATATGTTGTAAAGTTTTTTCGCAGAAGTCCCCTAAACTAAACAATATATACTTTTTCTTTCTGTATACATAGTCACTGTCTTCAATTGATTCTGTGTCACTCGGCATCGCGAATTCACAACACAATACGACAGCACGCAACCAGCTAAAAACTCCCAACGAAATTGACTGTTCATTTTCTATTTCTCATGTTCCGTTCAGTTCGTTCCGCTTATTCCTCTAGACTGCTTCTCTAAAATAGTCCCAAAGAAAATAATCCACTTTCTGTCAAGAGATGCTGCGCTGATGCCCACAAGATCTTCTTTCTCTTTTTTAAATACATCTAATGGAGCGATGAATCCTGTTATAAAAGGGTTGAAGTGTTTAACATGCACAACCCTCATCACTGGACCGTAGTGAATCCCCGAATAGTAAGGGAAGATCGTTCAGCACCAGTTCCCCGTTTGAACTCTCACTGAAGCTTAATGGTGGTAATCTACAATTTTTAAAAAACGACCTTGATCATTTATTAGTAGACGTACCACAAGAAGTACGCGAGAGAATGTGGTTACAGCACGACGATGCTCCTGCCCACTACTATTTAAACAAGTCTTACCCAAATCGACGTGGAGGTACTATTGCATGGCCACCACGCTCCCCTGATTTCATTCCATTGGATTATTTTCTATGGGTATGAGACAACTAATACTCGTAATCAAAGAGAATTGAGGCAAAAATTTAACCTCGTAGCTGAAGCAGTAATAAATAATGTACAGGCTCTAAGAAATGTAAGATGAAATTGTGTTAGAAGAGATGTTGGGGGAAGGTATATTGAGTCTCTTCGTAGATCAGCCCCGATATACGCTTCACGCCAGACGGCGGATGTTATCGCGGAGCACCTTTCTGGTTTTTCTCATATTGGATTTATTGTAATAATTGTTTTATGATTTTTTACGGGTTATCATGCCTATTTTCACTAGTAAAATATCATAAAATAATTATTATTTTGAATTTTAATTTAATTTTGAGAAAAAAAAACGATCCATTTGAGTTTAGAGTAATGATATACCATTGCTTAAAAAAATATAAGAGCTTAATGATATTTATAAAAAGGGAATTGTTTATAGTGCAAGGATCAGGGATATATAATTATCAACTTGCATAATATTTGATTGTTTATAACTTTATTGTTTTCAGGGAATCAGAACCGTACTTCGATGACGGGTAAAGAACTACAGTTAATAAGTCACATAAACAGAATAAACAAAAAGAATCTTTTAAGAAAAGGATTTTATTTGCCCAAAAGCATATGAAAGTTGAGACCGTTAAGGCCCCAGTCTGGCTGTGCAAGCTACGCGCGTAAATTTTGTGATAGATTAAATTAGGCATTATAACTGGCGCCCAACTAAGTGGCCCTGGCCGGCAAACCGAGAACCCGTAGTCAAACAACAAAAGCGCTCAAGATGGCCACAATTAACATGACCGAAGAGCAGTTGCAACGGATTTTTGCAATGGTCAGCGCCGGCAGAAAGGGATCATTTGCGAAGTGCACACTCAGATACAGCGGAAATAAGGATGTTGAAGCCGTTGAGACATTCCTGTCCGCCACATCAGTTTACAAGAAGATAGAGAATATCAGTGACGAAGACGCAATCGCGGGATTACCCCTCTTACTCACAGATGAAGCAGCAATATGGTGGCAAGGTATAAAAACAGAAATAACACATGGGAAGATTTCCAAACGCGTGTAAGGCACACTTTTGCCCCAAAGAAACCGGCATACATACTATACCAGGAAATAGTAGGGTATAAGCAAAACGCCGCTACTGCCACTGATAAATTCGTGGCTAAAAAGAGGGCATTGATAGCCCAATTGCCCAGACCCCTGCCAGACGAGACACACCAGCTGGACATGGTTTTTGGGCAACTTCATATCTCGATCCGGGAAAGAGTATCCCGGAACACAATTGCAACGTTCGAGGAGCTACTGAAGGCTGCGAGAAGCGCCGAAGAGGTGCTACTAGAGCAAAAACCACCACCACAAATTTAAAAAGAAAGGTTGCTACTATACTATGCCTGTTCACCACAAATATTGCTCACTGATTTTTGATTAAATTAAATATCGTCATTAATTCAGTATAATACATCATCAGACCGTATATGACGTAATTGGTTTTACTGATAATGGCAATACAAGAAGTCAAGAATTTTGTAACCATGTATTAGTTTTTATGGTCAGGGGTGTTATAAAAAAGTACAAGCAGCCCATAGCATACACCTTCTGCGCTGGTTCCACAAAAAGCCTTGATTTGGCACAACAAATCAGAGCCATTTTAGAAAAACTAATAGAATGTGGATTATACATAGTAGCAACAATTTGCGACCAAGGCGCATCGAACGTAGCTGCTATTAACAAGTTAGTGAAAGATACGCGGTCAGAATATTTGAGAAAGGGTGAAGATTGGGATGGGTGCTCATTTGAAATAATGAAGAATAAAATTTACCCTATTTTTGACCCACCCCACCTCATTAAATTTATTGAATAAAAATTTTTCAAATTAGGAGAAACTAAATTAGCAAAATGGGGACATATTATAGATTTTTACAAAAGAGCTCCGGGCTATAAGGGTGTGCGGCTAGTGCCAAAAATTACTGCATACCATGTGATACCATACCACACCTGATACCGAAAATGAAGGTGAAGCACTGTACCCAAGTCTTCAGCCACAGCCTTGGATGCCACTCCAATGGATTTATGACAGGTTAGTACAATTGCATATTTATTGGCATATTACTTTGTAAATCGATTGCCTAGTGAATGATACATATGTTTCATATACATAAACCATTATTATATATTGTTTACTAGATTTTGAAATAACTGCTAATTTCCACTTCAAAGTTTTTGTAACATTTTCTTTACTTTAGAAAAGAGTGTGATAAAATCGCTGTAAATTTTACCTTACTTACTCAAATAGTTTTTACATCTTGTGAATTCTGAGCTTATGAAAAACAAATAAAACTTGTAATTTTTTTGCTCATTGTGATTTTTATGTTTATATATTTTATATTTATTGTTATTTACAGATGCTGTGAAGCTACCGTTAGAGAGCCGGGACACAGCTGATAGCCTGATACATTAATATTTTTTAACAAATTTTTTTTTTTACAGTTTAAGTTTTGACAGACCAATTGGGGGAAATGTTTACAGAAGTGCTGTAAAAGCCTTCGTCTCTTCATCACAAATTATGGCGGGACAGTATACCAGTACTAAAGAGTATAAAGTATCAACAAAAGCAATGGAACATTTGCAGTAGTACTGTCACTCTCTAGCTGGGTATGAACATAAAGGTATTTCAACACGTTGTAAAGGTGCTCTTTCGTGTGGGAAACAATTCGCTTTTGTTGCGGCATTTTAATCATAAGCCACTTGAATTTTTTTTCGGAGCAATACATGCCCATGGCTAAAGAAATATCATGCCTAGTGCAGCGTCATTGGGGGCTTCTTACAAAACAATATGACTTCTTATCACTCTATTGGTGCCAATTGCGAAAAAGATACTAGCAAGTGCCTACTCTAAAATATTTTTTTAAATCTAAAAATATTTATATTCCTATAAATCAAGCTAGCACAATTTTGGAAGAGCACCTATTTATATCCCCTATAAATATAGATAAGTTATTGATGAGTGAGAGTGTAAATGACATTGAAAAATGTGCTGCAGTAGGTTATTGCAGTGGATGGTTAGTGAGAATTGCGAGAAAACAGCATTAGAAAGCGAGTGCATTCTAGATTTCCATAAGTTCAAATTGCAATAAGGGCTGGTTATGTTACCCAACTAGATCAATATCCGAATTCTTTTTTCAAGTTGAAAACATAACACAAAATATTTTAAAAACTTGTGCTGAAATAGAGAATATTAAGAAATACATTAAACTAATTGTTTTAGTAAATGTTGAATTAACTTCTTGTGAGCAACATCAAAAAGACTTGCAAGAATTTATATTGGACAAAACATTCAAGAAAATTCAATGTTACCAATGTGGACGACATGGTCACAAAGCAACCGATTGTACGAGTAGAAGGCCAGATAACATTAAACAAAACCGACCTTTGATGAAACCTAAGCAGACAAAGAAGTCCGGGGTATGCTTCAAGTGTGGACAGAGCGGACACATAGCTCCACAATGCAGTGATCCGGGCCCTAGCACATCTGCGGAGGAGCGTCGCGTAAATCTTTGCTCAGTCAATCCAGTGGCTGGCCAACTTTGTCATAATGGTGAGGAGCAGAATGTTCTTTAATTACCGCTTAATTAAAGATACAACCGCAAATAAATTTTCTGGTCAACAAATAGAGTCCTTAATTAGATTAAAAGGAATAGGTAACTCTGATGTGTATAGTTTATATCAAATATTAGCTACAGTATCTATATGTGATATTACCTTTGAGATATTGTTTTGTGTAGTACCTAATAATTTGATTAATTTTGATATTCTAATAAAAGAGATTTAATAACAAGGTTTTTCAGTTAATTTATCTGATACTGGTATAAATATTACTAGAGAAAAGAATATAAATTTGTGTGAATTTGGTACCCATATTGATTTTGATTCTATTCAAACTGATTTAGAACCACAATATAAGTCTAAGCCTAATTCTATTTTACAACAGTATTCTGATTTATTTGTTAATGGACTTCCAGTTAGAAGAGCTAATACATTCCAATTGGAAATTAGACTAATAGATTCTAGTAAGAGTGTTCAGAGGCGTCCTTATCGCTTGAGTCCATTTGAAAGAGATATTGTTCGCAATAAAATAAAAGAACTAATATCTGCGAAGATTATTAGGCCTAGTTGTTCTCCATTTGCTAGCCCTATTATTTTAGTTAAAAAGAAAGACGGTACAGATAGATTATGTGTGGATTACCGTGAGCTAAATAGGAATACTATAGCTGATAAATACCCATTACCTTTGATCGATGATCAAATACAAAGACTTAAAGGTGCTAATTTTTTTACTATACTTGATGCAGCTTCTGGTTTTCATCAAATACCTATTGAACAGAATTCTATAGAGCGAACTGCTTTTGTCACACCTGATGGTCAATACGAATACTTGACTATGCCATTTGGATTACGAAATGCTCCATCGGTTTTCCAAAGAGCAATAAATAAGTCTTTGAGTGAATTAGCTGCTACATATGTGTTTTGTTATATTGATGACATTATGATAGTATCTGAGACTATTGAATCTGGTCTAGAAAGATTAAAGTTGGTTCTTGGAACTTTGTACAGTTCTGGTTTCTCACTTAATATTAAGAATGTTCATTTTTTTAAAATAAAGTTACTTATTTAGGTTATGAAGAAACTAATTTGAATATTTTTGATTTCTATACAGTAGTTTTTTTATAGTAAATTATCAAAGTTTTGGCACTGATGACGTCATTTTGTCGGCTGAATACTTCAATACCTTTGATATGTTGGTACAGAAAAAAGAACATCTGTGTTCTTTTACTTTGACATATAACAAACAATAGTGTTGCCGTCTCTAAATCCTACAAAATCTACCAAAACCTACCACTTCTACATAAAACATATTAAAACAACAACAAAGAAAAACATCTTTACGGCTTTTATACCGTAGTCTACATAGTTGTTGTGATACAAAATATATGAATCAAGACTTGCAAAAAGGACACATCCAAATTATTAAGTTTTACAGTAGGGACAAAAAACTGTTTAATTATTAAACTATTTAAAGTTTTATAAAACTACTACCTTTTCTAATTTAGTATTAATAAATGCCATTTTATTACACATTAGTTTAGGATTTTTTATTTTTCTATAAGTTTTTATAGACAAAATTGTTTTTTGAACACGAGTCATTTTTGCAAAAAAATGTGGTTTGTGCCCTTTATGCACTACAAATACACTACAAGATTAGAAAATGAAAAGCAAATTAAAAGAAAAAATACTTTTTTGGTTTTAAATTATACTTAATAAATAAATATAATATATAAATAAATTAATTAAACTACTATTATTGATGTGTTGGCCACATAAAAATGTCTTTCCAGAAATACATGTGCTCTTCCGGTATGTAGTTAGAAAGATTTTTCAAGTCCTTCATTTTACTTAGCAATAAAGGTACCTTTTCGGATATTTTCTCCACTGGTAGCTCTATATCCATTACGTTTCCTCTGCGTAAACGAAAGTATTTTTTTAATAAACCTCCAATAAACTCTCTTGTCTTAACAACATTAGGCTCTACGCATCGAAATTCAAACTGATGATATTTTGATATTGTGAACTGCTCAGTTATTCTTGTGTTCAGTGCTTCACACTGAGAACAGGAGTCCTTTGCCGGTTGTCCAAATTGAAAATTGAAATTTTGGTTAAAATTCCTATAAAACTGATAAGTAACTGTACCATTCAGTTCAGGATATTTAAGTAGAAACATTTTATGCATCTGTTTTACAGTTAGTTCTGAGCTCAGATATGTTATCACTTTTGATGTGCAATGTGATTCTTTTGTGGGAAAAGACTCAATATAAGTATGTATTTTTCGGCAAGAATGAGCAGATATAGCATTTGCACTTGATTTCTTCCCTCGTAAATCAATTGGCAAATTTTGCAAAAAGGGCCTACGTGAGTGAACATGAGTCCTTTTTGCAAAGCACGTCAAAATCAACCATTCAAGATCTCTATTTTATGGACTGAATGTGTGTCCTTTTTACAAAGCTTCTTGTGTGAGAAGTTGAAATAGCACAAAAACGAAAAAAAAAAAGAAAATATTAAAAAAATGTGGCTTGTGTCCTTTTTGCAAGTCATGATTCATATACAAAGGTCAAAGAATATCCTACCATAAAAAATTCTTAAACATTCTTCCTAAATAATAAACTAGATTAGTTATAAAACTACTGAAATAGTAGTATATCTAGTAACAGGGTAACATTGGTTGACAAGTTGACAAGTAAATATTTTGCTTTTATTTAGCCGATATAATGACGTCATTCATAGGTGAAATGTAGGTTAAGTAAATTATTTGTTTTTGAAAAAATAAAAACAATCTCACGATTTTAATAGTTATAAATTGAAAAATACGGATTATTAAACCAATATCTCGAAACGGTTTTGGATTCAGCATACCTTAACTTTTACTTTACCTACCGAATTGATTAGTCTTCTAAATATAATATGTCTACTAAATACTATATCATAGCTGTATCTCGGAATGTCGATGCTGTTGTTAGTATTGATATTATTTCATTATTGTATAAAAGTTTAGTTATTATTTATTTCTATGCTTTTATTTGGTTTTCGTGCATATACTACATGTCAACGAACGCAGAGCGCGCGCTGGCTACGGGTGACGCGGGGAGCCAATACTTAGGTCACGCCTCTAAGGCGGGGACATCTAACTTTCTCTAGCCGTTGTACAGACTCTTAAAAAGAAAGAATAATCAATTGGTGTCTCATACTGTAGATCCGTAAAAGAAAAATATAAAAATACTTCCAACAATAAAAGAAGAAAAATGCAGTTCAAGAGTACTGAAAACTATAATAAATAGAAACTTTACATGCTATATTTGTAAACTGCGTAAATTATACGTGATCACAGATATGACAGTTCTGTGGATATGACGAAGTGTATTGTAAGTTCTTGTAAAACTGGGTATGCAGAGGTATGGGTAGGTAACTATATTTGCGACACATGTTTCGATAATGAATAATAAAATTGATTTACATTTTTTTGAATAACTTTTTTTTGAGAGGTGGACAAAAAAAATATTTTGGTGGTTAGTCCATAACGCTGGACAAACGTACCTGATGAAAAAAAAACTGAAAAATCGAATTTGGGGGTGCCAACTTCACACAGCCGTAAAAAAGGTAGTTGCGAAATCGGAACCATATTACTGCATTAATTATCTAAATGTGTTCCATCAAATGTAAACGAAGTCAGCCTTTTTTCTAATACTTGCTCAGGCCAAACTAGAAATCAATATGTGGCTGATATGCTTTTGTGGTCTGTTCACAATGTTGAACATATGGAGATGATTGAACAAAAGTTTTTGAAATCCGGACATACATACATTCAAGCAGATTCTATGCAAAGCGCCATTAAATCACAAAAGAAAGGAATTTCAGTATATTACATGCAAGATTGGATTGCAATATGCCAACGTGTAAGGCTCAGAAAAATACATGTTATTCAGAAGAGAAAGACAGCCAAATATAGCCATACAAAACAAAAGAGTTTAAATATCATGAGTTTTATGACTTGAAAGATCTGGCTTCTAAGATATTTCATAATAAAACTGATAAGGACAATGATGGAAATAAAGTACAGTGGCTTAAAATTAAGTTTCATTTCATTTCAAGGAAAGACTAGAGCTTCAAGAACAAAAATAAATACAAAATCTAAAACTGTAGCGCGCCCTTAATTATATTGAGCAATAAGCTGCTAGAAACACATACAAGAAAGGGACACGGGCAGGTACCTACTAGGGACGGACCATTGTCCGTCTCAACATTAAAAAAACACGACTTACGCCGCTTTCTCTTCGCCTAGCCCGATTTCTCTTTTGCCACCCCGGAGAAATTACCGTTAGACACCATATAAAAAGGGACAACCAACCCTTCGGAGTTCAGGAGCCTTGTCTGTCAACTCGCTGATATCGTTTTGCGTTTTGTTAGTGAGTGAGTGAGTGAGTGTTGTGCATGTGTTGTGTGCAGTGTAAGTGTTGAACGTGCTGTGACGGCGATCGTGGGCCGTCGAGTTGAAAATCTCCGGCCCGCCTCCGTGTCGCGGCGCTCCACGAGCCCTCCGCAGCAACCACACAGACGACTGAGAAGTTGGATCCGAAGAGCCGTTGTGGTGGGCCCTATCTGCCACAGCGGACTGGCATCAGCGGGCCGTGAGCGTATCTCCGGCCCGCCGCCGAACGCTGTGCGGACGAGCCCGCAGCAGCGGCTACCTGCTGCGGCTGTCGCCCCGGGCGGCCGTGGATCCGATCGGCGGTACCTGAGGTCCCGCTGACCGCGTTCGTGGTCGGTCGTGCTGGGCGGAGGCCGCATCGGGTCATCGGGAGTGGGTACAAGGCCCACGCAACTCACGCGTCCATCAACGTGAGTTGGTTTTTCGTTTGCAAATTTAAAACTACCCACACCGAACGGTGCGGGCGTGTGGGTACCTACACTATTCCCCTCTCTTTCTTTCCCACTCGTCACCTATCTTCCATCTTCTATTACTGCTCCCTTAACTTTTCATTTCATTTTCATTTTGTTATGCTACTCCTCCACTTCTCTTAGTAGTATTCTTGTAGTTAAGTGTGGGTGACCGCGGTCGGTCACCCATCCGGTCACCCATCCATGGCCAACCGTAGGTCAGAGGATGGAGCACGTAAAGCTCGGGAGGGCGAGTGCCGGGAACCACCGGACAGACCGCCTCGCGGCCCGCGACCGTCTCTCGGGACCCCAGGACCCATCAGCCGCCAAGTCCGCGTCCGCGGCCCGCTACTCCCAATCATCTCCGAGCCCCGAGGCTAAGGCGGTGGGACCGGTTTTGTCTGGCACCGCCTTCCCTCCACTTCCCCCGAGCGGCCAGGGCGCTGTCAGTGCCACCGCTGGACCCGGAGCGCACCTTGGCGCGGCCGGGTCAAATCGCGGAGGCGCAGCACAGGCTGGCTCCGCACCGCCCAGCACGGCTCGTGCTGGCGCGGCACCGCGCAGCAGCGCGCGCCGTCGACGCGCGGCGCTCTCCCGCCACGTGCGCCTCGCAACGCAGGCGGCAAGGCCTCCCGCAGTGGTCGTGCGAGCCAGCACGACTCCGTGCCACCCAGCACAGGCCGCGTAGCAGCGGTCACCCATCCCGGAGAGAGACTAGAGGGGCTGCCGAAGTGCCGAGGATCGCCGCATCGGTGAGTTTCTCCCCCCCAAACCTCATCCCGCGTTTATTGACCTCCCCACCTCATACCGCATGCCTGAGGAATGCGAGTCGGTGCGCAATCGACGCATGCCTTGACGCATGCGTCGATTGCGCAACAGTCGCATTCCTTAGCGAATTTTATTATTATTTTTTAATTATAATAATTGTTGAAACAATCGAAAAAAAGTGTTTTTCGGCGCCTTTGAGAGGTTGTTTCTCCGAAACTGCCCATCAGGATCTGCGGGGTTAGCATATATTTTGACAGCGACACTTTCGTTTCGGTCGAATGGCCTTGAACAGGCCAAAACGTTCATGTCCAACAAGGACCGGCCAGAGATAACCCGGGGCCGAGAGGTCCGGCCCAACAATGTGCGGGAAAATTCTGTGTACTTGTCTTTGTCCGGCCAAGCAAATTGCTCGGCATTCTTGTGCAGGACATGCCCGGTCCGAGAATGTCCGGCCCAAATTGTGCGGGCAAATTCTGTGTACTTGTCTTTGCCCGGCATAGCAAATTTGCACGCACATTGTTGGACCTCTCGGCCCGGGGCTATCTCTGGCCGGTCCTTGTTGGACATGAACGTTTTGGCCTGTTCAAGGCCATTCGACCGAAACGAAAGTGTCGCTGTCAAAATATATGCTAACCCAGCTGATGGCAATTTTTTCCCAACGTTTGGTGGTGTCAATAAGTATGCTCACTAATTTTGAAGCGGTTGCCTTTTCACTTTTTTTTTTGTACTCGCTAGTGCATGAACGGCCCGCGTGTTTCGGCTGGCAAAAAAAATAAATTATATAATTAGGGTATTTCCTTTAATGCTACCGCATTTTTATCCGGTTGCCTTTTCAAAAAATTTTCGATTTTGCCCCTCCCCCATATCGCCGAACTTGTCCATTTGGGGTCACTTTGGCCGCTACCAGGGGACTCTGTACCACTCAAAGACCCAGATTGCCACTCGCGATCCGGTTGCCTGTCCAACATCGGCTTGACGTGCCAATGCCTTGAATATATGTAGTATGTACACCAAATAGTCGAACTTGCAAGACCACGGCACAAGCTATTTATATGCATGAAATAAGTAAAGAATCAGAAAACGATTGTGATATCACTAAGATCAAAAAGGGAATTTATAATGATCAATGGGATGAGTCTGTAAAAAATTATAAACTATTTTCGAACGAGTTATGTTTCTACGAAAATATACTTCTAAGAGGAAACAGGATAGTTATTCCATATAAACTCAGGTATGAAGGGTCGACTGCGGTCTAAAGTCTGGTGGCCAAGAATTGACAAAGACGTCGAGTTATTTATTAAGAGTTGCAAAGGGTGTACTATAGTTAGTCTACCAAACCCTCCTGCACCAATGAAACGCCGGGAACTCCCCGCTGAACCATGGATGGACACCGCTATGGACCTATTAGGACCATTACCAAATAGTGACTACCTTCTCGTTATCATTGACTATTATAGTCGTTATAAAGAAGTTAAAATTATTAGAATTATTACGAATGCACAGATCATCATAATAAGGAAATGTTCAGTTATCCACAATCAATTACTGCAGACAATGGGCGGCAATTTGTGAGCGAGGAATTAAATTTTTTTTGCAGAGAATGCAATATTAAACTTTTCAATACAGAACAGTACTGGCCCCAGATGAATGGCGAAGTAGAAAGTCAACATAGAGATATATTAAATCGCCTCAAAATAAGTTCAAGGGAGAACAAAGATAATAAAGAAACACTTTATGAGTATTTAATGGTGTACAATTCTACTCAGTAACAGGAAAAACTCCTTAGAACTTTTTTCAAAAGGAAAAATAGAGATAAAATTCCTATGTTAAAAGACATTAATGACACAGAAGATGATTCAGAAGTTAAAGACAGGGATAGATCGCAAAAAGAAAAAGGGAAGGAATAACCAAAGATAACCGTGGGTGATAAAGTTTACGTAAAGGAGATAGGAACGACTAATAAACTGGCAACAATTTTCAACCCTACACCTCAAGTAGTGGAAAAATCGGTAGGGGGTGTGACATCACAGTAAGGAATGAAGAAACAGGGAAAACTCTAGGAATGTCATGCATTTAAATAAAGTTGAAAGGCAATGGAAATCGGTACCAGAATTATCTATGCCAATGGAAGATCAGATATTGGAACAATAAAACAATAACATTTGAAATTCCATTTTAGAATAAAAACAAACACAGTGATTTTAAGTTAACAAGTTAAGAATGAGTTAGTACAATGGATGTAGTAATAATCTAAAAATAATAAAACATGTTAAAAAGGAAGGGATGTAGTGTTTGTAATTATTATAATATATCCATTGTCTCACGTACAACAGTGGAGGGGAGAGGGGGAGTCAGCGGTTGTCAGCCGTCAGTCGCACAGGTGAGTCGGTCGGTGGTAGCCGGCAAATGAAAGTGTAGGTGTGCCCGTCGCTGTTTGTAGAAGTGAGCCAGTGAAGCTAAATTAAAATACCTACCTGCTGCAAGGACAAGGGTCCTACAGAAAGGAAACGTCAGCGATCAATTAATTTTGACAAATTTATTTTATCGCATAAAATAAAATAAACTCATCGAACATGGAAAAGAAACGTGAGCGATCAATTAATTTTGACAAAACTGAAGTGATTTTGTTGGTGGAGTTAGTGGCGAAATATCGCACTTCGCACAGTTATAGAAAATAAAAAGACCGACACCGTAACTAATAAAGATAAAGAGGCAGCTTAGAATAAAATAGCGTCCTTATTTAATGCCACAATAGGGCTAACAACACGAAATGCTAAAAGTCTAAAATTAAAGTACGAAAGTATCAAAAAAGATACCAAGAAGAACATCGCAAAACATCAGCAAGAGCAGTACAAAACTGGAGGTGGACCCTCATCTGCACCAGAATTGGACAAGGCGGATGAAAAGATTTTAGGGATTTGCTCGAATATTACCGGACGCGATGCTCGAAATGATAGCGACAATATTCCGGTATATATTGTAAAAACTTAATAACTATTATCATACATTTCAAATTGTTGATGTTTAAAAGAATTGTAATACCTACTTTTTTATTTATTTTGTTTTTTAAACTAAAATTGCAACAACAATTAAGCACTGTTGAATACATGCCGCTAAATACCGTAAACAATATATTGGGTCCACCAGTTCTATGTGATGATACTTATAACACTTTAGGTAAAATAATGTGAATGTTTAATACCTAAAAAACATTTAAAGTACATAACTTGTATGTATGTAAGTATAGAAACTATTTTTATGGATTACTCTCAAGTTTATTTAAAACAAATTCAACCTATCAGCCTCACCATTTGTATCATTATGATAAATCCGTAAAATAGTTCCACTATTGTAGTGAAGCTTGAAAACCTAAGAGATCTTTTTTTAATACACTGTCATCATCCCTGAAAAATATAGATGACCAATATTATAGTATTGGAAACCACAGGACTATATTTCATACTATTAAGGACCCGTGGCTCTCAGTCATCTTGTATCTGTCAAAAATATGTCAAATCTAAGTTAGTGCCTTTGCGTATTGAAAACTACGGCTCTTTAGAATCCTAAATAATAAAAAATATGGCTTAATCCAATTTCAAATAATAACAATCATTTTGTGATAAGGAAATGTTGTATAAATAAACTCAAGTTTCCAGGATTAACTGAGATTTGCCATATTTTTGACAGTTATAATAAAAAAAATCTGACTGGATTTCCGTCGGACTTTGTATATCTTTTACCCTGATTATGTCTGACATAATTCAGAAAGGCGACGGCTCTGTCCCGCCCGTCTCCCAACCCCCTTCCAACCGTGTAGGACGTTCTCAAAAGCAGAGGTCCCGTGACTCAGATTGCATGGAGTCTTTTAGAGTCAAGAAAGGTACTGCTGCCATGGGAGAACTCCAGAAGAGACTTGATAAGAGTCTGTATTTTGGATTATACGAGGATTTTAAGGCTGCACTAGCGCAAGCGGAAAACGTAGTTGATCAAAGCATTGTTTTACCTGTTACCACCCGCGCCATTGGCATATTTACGCAATCAATATTTACTAAAACCAAGCAGACAGTAAGAAATGTTCCCAAGTGCACTCCGCACGAGCATTATCGGGTTTCGCTCGCGCAGCATGAGATGCGTTGCATTGCAGTGCAGAAAACCCAGTTGTCCCCGTATCCCAATGACAATTCTCTGTATCATAGACCAGGTCTAACCTTAGGTAATAAGTGTAAACGCTATCAACTTTGGCCCAATATCCATGCATGTCATTAACGCTTTGGGAAACTTTGAGTATGGTGGTACTACACATTACCCCAGAGTCCCATATGACGGAAATAAGCCATTACCGCACCTGGTGACGTTCTCCACGTTAGGAAGTATCTGCCGGCAATTGAGGGGAACGCCTGTTGAAGAACGGTTGGCGTTTTATAATGCGAACCCATTGCCATTTGCTGTTTGGGGACCGCCCCTTCAGCCTGGGGCCCGACGCCGCCATGGAGAGGACCATCACACCGATTGGCCATTATTGATGAACCCCGAAGACTTCTGGCCTGATGATTAAAAAGGAAGGGATGTAGTGTTTGTAATTATTATATATACATTGTCTCACGTACAACAGTGGAGGGGAGAGGGGGAGTCGGCGGTTGTCAGCCGTCAGTCGGTGATAGCCGGCAAATGAAAGTGTAGGTGTGCCCGCCGCTGTTTGTACTTTGTAGAAGTGAGCCAGTGAAGCTAAATTAAAATACCTACCTGCTGCAAGGACAGAGTCCTACAGAATGGAAACGTGAGCGATCAATTAATTTTGACAAATTTATTTTATCGCATAAAATAAAATAAACACATCGAAACACTCTTTGACGCCGTGGTACTATACAAAATCTGTACCAGTCTCTTTGACTCCCCAGATCTTCTGGCGCAGGTCAACTTCAGGGCAAACTTAAAAAGAACTCGTACACTTGACCTGTTCACAATAGCTAGATCGAAATCTAACGCGGGACTCAGAGCGCCTCTTCGCAGGATATGCAAGCAGTATGATGAAGGTCTGGTCTCGGTTGACATATTTAATCTTAATTTGCATAAATTTAAGAAGTGCGTATGTAGGGTGTTGGAGGGGTAGATGGAAATAATTGCATTGTTTGTGCTACCCTATTTCTCTCTGTATGTGTTATTGTTAGTTTGTTTAGAATTTGGATTAGGTATAATATGTTAATGTCGTTGAATTTTTCTATAACTCTTGGTGGGAATAATTTAAAGGGTAGGGCACTTTCTCACTTATTTTTTATTTTATTATTCTTATCTTGTGTATGTCTTTTTTATTATTATTATCTTGTGTACATAACGTTACCTACACCTTTTGTAAATTCTCCTTGTAAATAAATAAATAAATATGGAAAGGAAACGTGAGCGATCAATTAATTTTGACAAAACTGAAGTGCGTTTGTTGGTGGAGTTAGTGGCGAAATATCGCACAGTTATAGAAAATAAAAAGACCGACACCGTAACTAATAAAGATAAGAGGCAGCTTGGAATAAAATAGCGTCCTAATTTAATGCCACAACAGGGCTAACAACACGAAATGCTAAAGGACTAAAATTAAAGTACGAAAGTATCAAAAAAGATACCAAGAAGAAAATCGCAAAACATCAGCAAGAGCTGTACAAAACCGCAGATATTTCCAACGGGTAGTATGTTTGTAGCTGTTTTTTTTTTTGTGTAATATGTAAATATTAAATTTTGATTGCTACTTTATTTCTTTTTTAAATATCGACTATTCTATATATCTAAAGGTACTTTTTTATTTTTATTTGAGCTGCATCGTCACTTGTCACACCTTCAACTTTACTGCAGAGCTGAGGAAGGCGCCACTTTGTATGAGGAGAGTGGATAAATTTGTAAATTGTACTAAAAAGTTAATTGATTCTAATCGGCTTACCAAAATGGGTAACATATAATTGCTGTGCTGGCCTCCATAGGAAATCTCCTTAGCTAGGCCAATGTAAAAGCTGTACAAGTTTATACAAACGGGGTCTATCAATCATATTGAATGACAGATTTGTTAGAGGCGGACCAACCATTGTATTAAGGTTGTACAACATTACTAAGGAAGTAAGTTTATTAAAGCCAATAAAGGTAATACCAGTCTTTACAGTATTTATATCATGTACTTAGCTTAGACTCCTAGTAAATCTTAAACCATAATGATTAAATTTTAGGTAATAGAACAATAACCAGCAGCCTAATTGCGTAACTTGAAAGCGATCCAATCACTATCATTTTTTTACAGATAAAGGTCGAATTTAGCCCCGCACTTTTCGAAATGTGTATTTTTTGGGGCTAAATTCAACCTTTATCTGTAAAAAAAATGATAGTGATTGGATCACTATCAAAGTTACGCAATTAGGCTGCAGGTCTAAGCATTAATTGATAAGGCAGTATAATCCATGTACAATACAGTTTTCAAACAACCTCTGAAGTTGTCGTTTTTTCTAAGATAATCATACTTGTATAATGTAAGTAAGAGCTGAACCGGATGAGATTTGTACAGAACTTAGATATAGAATAACTTACATCCCCAGATGCGAGACAGAAATAGACAATGAATGGAAGGTTATTATTGTCTAAAATTTAGGCTAATTAAATATTAAATATGGTATCTTAACTCTCAATAAAAACTAATTTAACATTAAACTTACACAAACAGTATCATGAAAGAAAAAAAAGCTGATCAGTATTTCTTAACTGCTTTTCTAAGTAACGCCATTCTTTGTCTGTGCGCTTCAGTGACAGTAGACCTCTTGTAAGGTCGCAGCTCCTCGGTGCCAAATCCAGGAATCCACATATTCCATTGTCTTTCTGTAAATTTTGAGAAATTACAATTTAAGTATTTCTTCCTAGTTTGCCGTCCCGGGCTTCGTCCGTGGGGCCCATACTGACTTTTATACCCCTTTAGAGGATTTATCCAATTTCATCAAAATCGATTCAGTGGTTTAGCGGTGACAGTGTAACAGGCATACAGTTACTTTTGCATTTACAATATTAGTATGGAATTTTCAATAATTAGCTACTGGTTGACTGAGTTTTTCTCAGAACACTTATGGTCATCAGTAGAGACCCTCACGCAAGATAGGCGCCTAGTCATTGAATTACATCGATGTTGAATGGCGAATACAGAGCCTGAATACCAAAACCAGTACCATCAGTAGAGGCAGCAAGTAAGCAGTATTTATCCTATACAATTAAAATATGTTTACAATATGCTTAATTAATTTGTATACCTTAAGCTTTGATTAACCTTAAGATATTTTTCACATAACTTTAGAAACTTGTTCTCTCAACTCTTTTGGAGTTAGACCACTATCTTCATCGCTGGACGCACTCATTTTTAGTAATATACCTACCACAAAAATAGTTCAAAATACTAAAAAAAAATTGATTCCCGCCATTTTGGTATTTTATTTTTGATTTAGATGTTGCATTCGGAAACTGCACTGCTTGACATTTTTATGAAAACCAAACATGATATTTTTAAATAAGCGATATTATTGTTCACTAGTACCTATTTATTTTAAATATTAGGTCCTTAAAACGGCAATAGTACAATTTATTTATAAACTTAAATTTTAATAAATACAGAATTTTGTGCCTATGAGTAAAATTGGTAGTCCAAAATGGGTTTCTGAACGAACCATCGCCTAGTTTATTTTTTTCAGCGGCGAGTAATCAAAAGGTGGTGTTCGAAATTCGAATCACTTTTACTCACGCTTTACAAAAAGCGAGTTTTTACGCACCAAAAGCGCCCTTTTCGTGCTGGAGACATTTTATTTCATTAAATTATTCATTTTACTTTAATACAAAAATATAGTTTATTATATTTTTAAAATTAGCTGGCTGTTTGGCTGATTAATCCTGTGCCTTCCACCTGCGCGCGCATTACATCTATATGAAGCACAACTCGCCAAAAAAATCCGCGCGCCATTTCTCCTTGTTTTGAAAATAAGTTCATGATTTATTTTCCTCACAAGTGTGTTGAAAAACGTTATATAACTTAGCTTACTTGTATCCGTAGATTTAGTATAGTTGCGCGACGCTCTACTACATTGGCAATATGCAAAATAGAAAGCGCATATATAAGCGTATGTTAAAGCGAGACAGATGTATAATTGAGTATTTGTGAGGCTATACCTAACGAGTGGCTAGTTCTGTTGAGGTATATTATAGATGGAAAGGCATGTAAGTGTGGTTTGTCGGATTATGTACATAACTTTTTAATTAAAAAAACCCATTGGTACATGGCCTGGATCCGGATTCGAACCTGGGGTCTTGCCTAGTTAATACCGGACGTCTTAACCACTCGGCCACCGACGCACTAAGTCATCTAAGATGAAAAATCCACAGAATTACACATTTACATGTACACTGATTTTTTTTTTTTTGGTCTCCTTCTAATCGCGACATTACCGATCTAGTAGAGCGCCAGCATACTACATCTACGCTTCTACCAATGTACTATTATGTGTCTGTGGACAGAATTGCAAACATGGGGTATTTACAATTAATATTAATAATAAGGTTACTTTCCTACATGGAGCAAATTAACATCAGTAACATTTGTACCATTTCATCTTACCCTAAAACCGAACAACCAATCTCAGTACAACAGAAGTAGGAATCCACTAACCTAAATGTAATTGTACATCTTTGAGTTCCACTGATGGTGCATGTCTATGTTTAGCTACAGCACAAGCAGCATTCAGTGTGGAGTCTATGAAGTCATCTGCCAATTGTAAAAGCATTTCTTCAACTTCCTCATCAATCTGGATCGTGGGATCTACTTCTCTGATCAGCTCTTGGATTCGAGGACGGCTGAGTAACTGAAATAAACCATCTCTTCTTAGTTGTTGTGCTCTTGACAGAGCAGTCAAGGTCAAACATGGCGGTCCACAGAGAGACCCACCCTGAATTGAGTCGCCATGGTTAACTGTCTTGGGAAGAATAGTGCAGTGGTTTCCCCTCGCCTTCTGCACCAGACATTTTGAGACTATTTAGGTCTTCAGGCTCGCTGTAGCCTCTTCCAGCCAGTTGCCTAGCTGTTATACTGACATTGCTCGTTTGTTGTTTAGCAGAGAGTACCAAGCATGCAGGTGAGGATCACGTTTGGGGTTGGCTAGATATTATTCAGTTCTCCCCCTTACCCCCTTAATAATAAACCATACATACTTATGAATACTATAAACTAATTTTCAACCCCGGCTACACCCATGGAAAGAGATCTGCTGTTCATCCGACCCCGTAACACCTCCATAGATGTGTCGCCTAAATAATGCAATATTATTAATGAATTTGGGAAAAGTGTGAATGTAAGGAGATCCAGGGAGTTTCGTTTTAACCTTCCAAATGGTTTATAGTTTCTCGATAATAAGTTTGGTAAAGGTCCAGATTATCTAATCCTGAGCTTTTCGTGTTTTGACGACTTTATTAACTTGCTGCACTGTTTTATTACATACTTTAACAATTTTGAAGTCTCGGTAAGGTACCACTTTTCGCCAGTGTTCACTAGTTTATAAGAAAATTGACATTGAAAAACTTAACCTCAAAATCTGAAATTGAGATTTTCGTGTTTTAAAATAAAATATAAGGTTTCCAGCGCATCGGCGGCCGCTCCCGCGCCACCGTTCGCTTTGCTCGCTCGCCTTGCGCCTTGTTTTTACACCATCCGAACCAAGCTCGTCGCTGCGCTCCTCGCTAACCTATTTTGTAGAGTTAAAAAATTTTGATCGTGTCTGAAAACTTTTCACCGACCTGGCGGTCACGGGAGGGGTTTTCGGGATTGGTGTCCTGGACGAAAGTTGCTCCTTGTGACGCCTTTCATCCTATCATCCTGGCATCATAAAAAATGGGTGTTATATGGAGTAAAAAAATCGATGGAAAAATCATGAAAACTCCAACCTTAATTTTGCAAAAACCTGTGACCCTGCAAAAACTTATACCTCACCGAGACTTGAAAATAGTTAAAGTATGCAATAAAGCAGTGCAGTAATTGAATAAAGTCGAAAAAACACGAAAATCTCAGGATTAGATAATCTGGACCTTTACCATAAGTTTTTAAGAGTAATTGGTTAGGTTAGGAGGAGCGAGGCGTCTATTTCTGATGATATTTCTGGTTTCGAGGTTATGTTTTTCAATACCAAATCTCTTACAAATTATGGGTTTCTGCAAGTTGCCGTCTTTACTATGAAGTTAAAGGAAGGAGGGAGGATAAGGGGCGTCATAACTTGATTGAGCTTTATACAAAAGGAAAACTGTACCTGTGCTCCCGTATCTGCCCCTTGAGTCAACTTCGCGGTTGTCGGCGCGGGACTATGTTGTGCTGGAGATCCTTGTGCGCCACCAAGCTGAGGACTCGGCAAAGGTGTATTGGAGTATATAACTCCCGCGCCAAGTGAACTCATTGAGGAAATGCTTGGTGCTGAACCTAGCGAATTATTGGACATTGTAAGTGTTGGTTGTTTATGTCTCTGTATGTTAGATATAATATAAGTATTATTTATGCATTCGCTCTATGTTTAACTTAGAAGGATTTATTTATAAAGACTAAAAAATAACTTAAAATTCCAAAGTCAGTAAACTTTACGCCACAGAGTAGGCTTGGGTAAAAAATATCGATATATCAAAATATCGATATTAATTCAATAAATAATCGATAATTATCGTCGATATTTTAAATCTCGATATATCAATAATCGATATTTTTTTCCGGATATCAAATTCGATTTTTTTTATGAGCTCCCGTTCGACTTCTTCTCGATGTTTAGGGCCGCGTTCGCAAACCAAGTTAATTATTACCTGACAGTAGTCTGTTTCAGTCACACATTAATGTTTTGCATAAAGCTATCCTTCACTTTACACTTTACCGAGGGAATTTAACTTGTTTGCGAACGCGGCCTAGAAAGAAAGCAATGAATGAATGAGTAAATCGGCTGTATGGGCTCTGCTCCCTTTGCCTAAAACATAAATAACATATATTTCGATATATCAAAATATCGATATTATTCAAAGCTATATCGATAGCTTTGAATAATATCGATATATTTTTTTCATTTGCCCAAAAAGAATACATATTGAACATAATCACTACGTTTCACAGAGCAAGTAAAAGTACTTTATTTGTTTAGTAGTAGTGATTTGTGCTCAGATTAAAGACTATACTGACTGACAACTGACAAGACCACAGAGCAAGTAAAAAAAAAAAAGACAAAACAAGAGAGTAATGAGAGGTTTTCAATCTGACAGTTTAAAAAAAACAAAAATAGTTTCATTATGTTGTTGATAGATGGCGATGCAGTGCAGTCTTATGTCAAAAACTCTAGATCACCAAACTTGGCCCCCGTGAAAATTTTTTTTTATTATTTTTGAATTTTTATTATTGCATATCGTTAGTTCATGGTTTGTTCTTATTTGTTCGCTATGAATAATCGTTTGTTCGTTAATTGTTTATTTAGAAAAAAATAATTAAAAAAGTACTGTTTGGTTAGCCCCCTCAATCAAAATTATTCATATTTTGTCTCATTATCAGTCTATAAATACATATTGACGTTTGTTCTTCAATAAATTACGTTTGTTCGAACATTTAATTGCCTTTTTATTGTTTAAATTAAAAAATAAAAATAAAATAAAAAATCGACTGATCCGCTAGGTTAGCACACATTTTGACAGCGACCCTTTCGTTTTCGGTCGAACGAAAGTTTGTCAGCGTTGCACGTGTTTTTGCTTAGATCTTAGATTTTACCGTTAACTTTAAAATCTTAAAGTAAATAAAGTTAAAATAAAAAATACGTTAATCTACGAACTTTTCATATGCAATTTTTACAAATTCTACGTTTATTTTAATAATATAAACTTATATAATTTTCTAGACTATCCTACGTCTTTTTCAAAATCCGAGTTGGCAACTCTGCACGGCGTAAACTATGCGGCAGCCGCGAAGCAAAGAACTGTGAACGCTATGCCTTTAAGTTCAAAATTCTACCAAAACTATTTCCGCTAAGAAACTGGTTTGTTGTTCACTGTTCTCTTAAAATTAACCATAATGCTATATACATTAAATTGATATTGTACTGACTGACATAATAAGGTGTGACGTGTGACGTCAGAGTCGATCGGAAGTTGCTTGTGTCAATGTATGCGTTTCTATTCAATGAGAGCCAAAGCGTATATTACACTATTAGAGCGATCGAAAAGAAAAGATGGCGCATGCGCAATGCAACATTTTCGAAATAAATATTGTAATTTAAACAATAAAAAGGCAATTAAATGTTCGAACAAACGTAATTTATTGAAGAACAAACGTCAATATGTATTTATAGACTGATAATGAGAGAAAATATGAATAATTTTGATTGAGGGGGCTAACCAAACAGTACCTACTTTTTTAATTATTTTTTTCTAAATAAACAATTAACGAACAAACGATTATTCATAGCGAACAAATAAGAACAAACCATGAACTAACGATATGCAATAATAAAAACTCAAAAATAATAAAAAAAAATTTTCACGGGGGCCAAGTTTGGTGATCTAAAAACTCTTGAGGGTCACATACGGGAAAGGCAAAGGACATCGTCCATACAGCCGAATGTATATCACAGAAGAGTATAATCACAGTATTACCAGGGAAACCACAGAGTGAGAGAAATCCATGGAGATAGGAGATATAAATAAATTATACTATAAGATGGTCGCATTTCCACAGAGCAAGCATAGTTTAGTGTTGCCATAATTGCCAATGCATATTCCCCATTATTACTCGACTACAGCAAAGCAAATGTAGGGTTGTGGTTTGTGATAAATTAGGGTTTATTAGTCTATTTTCATGTTAAAGTAATTTTTATTTGGTAAACAAACTTTGCAAGTTGGTTAATATTGCTAATATATGACACTTAATAAAAAAAACCGGCCAAGTGCGAGTCGGACTCGAATACGAAGGTTTCCGTACCATATTAAACACTACAGTTTTTTTAATAAAAACGCGCGAGTCCGTTGCAAGTTGGTTAATATTACTAATATATGACACTTAATAAAAAAAACCGGCCAAGTGCGAGTCGGACTCGAATACGAAGGTTTCCGTACCATATTAAACACTACAGTTTTTTTAATAAAAACGCGCGAGTCCGTTGCAAGTTGGTTAATATTACTAATATATGACACTTAATAAAAAAAACCGGCCAAGTGCGAGTCGGACTCGAATACGAAGGTTTCCGTACCATATTAAACACTACAGTTTTTTTAATAAAAACGCGCGAGTCCGACTCACACTCGGCCGATTATTATTATTTGTTGTTTTACTTAAGAGTATGCATTATAGTTAGGTATACAAGACATTTGTATGTATTGGCATTATTAACATCGAGCAAGACGCCGAAAAAAACACATTTCTCGTATGGAGTCCCCATACTTTATTTTTAACTTTATTTAATTTTTATTATTATAGCGGCCATAGTAAAAATTCCAAGTGTTTCCGTTGGCACCCTTTGGCTACGGAACTGTAAAATGTCGTGCAAATATTGTTTAATAAACAAGACAAGTCTGGAAAATCGGACCTTACTTATCTTGTATAAGTAACTCCTAAACAAGAAAGAATCACATTTGGAGAGATATTTTGGGTCGTATTAAGGTTACCTATGTCAGACATAGTAGATAAATCATTACTATTATACTTGGTATAAAATAATACCTACCCATCGGACGTCTAAAAGAGACTTCGGCAATTTATTCATTTATTTATTAAGGAGAAATAACAGTACTAGACAGACATATATTATATAGGTACATAAAGTAGTTAAAAAAAATAAGTTCTGCCCACCATTAGTCCCAAAAACAACAAAAAGATGCTTAGACAGCTTTCTTGTCACGTTCAACTATCGTCAGTAAACCGACTTTACAGACAACCGATTTTTAAGGCTTCTTCAATATCAACAATTCACTGTAATTCTGGGATGCCGAATGTTCGAGTATCTCCGTGGCATCGCCCCTGCGCATAGAAGGCCACTCAACTGCCACTACCTCCCTCGGGAAATAGTGGAACCTCTGGTCTTGTCAGACGTTGACCAGACCTGGGACACGGTGTAGAAAAGACATCCCCAGGATAAACAGGCAGCCACTGGCCACCTAAAAAAATACCGGGAGGATGTTGCTCCCCGCTTAGGGTAGCACTAAGATTTTGCAAGACGACGCCCCTACTAGATGTGTTGTTTAGAACAAACAAACGTGACCCTTTAACGCCTATTACACTATACAATTTTTAGAAAATCTAATTAGGAACAGTTAGGAACCTAAGTAGGAAGCTAGCGATCACACTACACTAAATCGGACAGACGCAGGGTTGCCAGATGCCAGATGTTTTTTCTCGTACCAAGGTTGCCAAATATGTCGTACTTTCCGTTACATAATCTCGTACAAGTATAAGTTTAAAAAAAATCTCACAATATCCAAAATTTACACTATTCAGTTTGGGGTAGTTTTATTCCCTGGGTTTGGGACTATAAGGCTATCAAAAGAAACAAATAATAAGTGATTTACAATTTAATAGTTATAGTCAAAACCAATACAATTAAAATTATTCATTTATGGAATGATTATGTTCTTACTACTAGCGTGGATATGTGGCGCGGGCAGTTAACATTGTTTAAATTTCGTATAAAAGTGTTTAATTTTCTCGTATCTCGTACAGAGACTGCTAAAACCTCTAAAACTCGTAAATGTAGGTATGGCATCTCCCTATAAACTTCTATTAATTTTAATAAAATTTCTCTTTCGGCAGGCATTGCCGCCGCCGCTGATGGAATAGTTGTCATTTTTACTTGCTCTGTGGCTGCGCGCTACACGTCTGATGCGAAGCACGGGCGCCTTCCAACTGCCAACTAGTCGTCCTAAATAGGAAGAATCGTAACCTAAATAGGAAACAGAGCGGTCGGGCCTTCCTAAAACGCCTAGTCGCCTATTACACTATACAATTTTTAGAAAATCTAATTAGGAACAGTTAGATACCTAAGTAGGAAGCTAGCGATCACACTACACTAAATCGGACAGACGCAGGGTTGCCAGATGTTTTTTCTCGTACCAAGGTTGCCAAATATCTCGTACTTTCCGTTACATAATCTCGTACAAGTATAAGTTTAAAAAAAATCTCACAATATCCAAAATTTACACTATTTAGTTTGGGGTAGTTTTATTCCCTGAGTTTGGGACTATAAGGCTATCAAAAGAAACAAATAATAAGTGATTTACAATTTAATAGTTATAGTAAAAACCAATACAATTAAAATTATTCATTTATGGAATGATTATGTTCTTACTACTAGCGTGGATATGTGGCGCGGGCAGTTAACATTGTTTAAATTTCGTATAAAAGTGTTTAATTTTCTCGTATCTCGTACAGAGACTGCTAAAACCTCTAAAACTCGTAAATGTAGGTATGACATTTCCCTATAAACTTCTATTAATTTTAATAAAATTTCTCTTTCGGCAGGCATTGCCGCCGCCGCTGATGGACTAGTTGTCATTTTTACTTGCTCTGTGGCTGCGCGCTACACGTCTGATGCGAAGCACGGGCGCCTTCCAACTGCCAACTAGTCGTCCTAAATAGGAAGAATCGTAACCTAAATAGGAAACAGAGCGGTCGGGCCTTCCTAACTGTTCTAAACAGGATGCTAACTGTCCTAACTGCAATTATATCTTCCTATTTCCTAAATAGATTTTCTAAAAATTGTAGTGTAATAAGCGCTTTGTCACACACGCACACAACTTTAATTTGCAATTATACACTAGGCATTGACACTATCGATAAAAATTAATATCGATAACAATTTTATGTCATTTGTCATAGTTATTTTTTACTAAACATTTTAGGTAGGAAATAAATGCAAATAGATACATACTTATTTATTTGTCAAAATAATAACAAATACTTTAGCGGTAGGTAAAAACTATTATTGCTTTTAAAACTTCTTCAGTAAATCCAGCCTCTGCATCAAAACTAGAGTACTATTTTTATAGAGTCCTGGGGTGTGGCCTTTGAGTATTTACCAACAATTTTTTCTGCCACTTTTGGCGGGGGGGGGGGGGGGGGGGGGTAAACGTCTAGTACTAGCCCCTGTACCACTGTATTTTTCTGTCGTTTTATTGTCGCAACGGATTTTACGTTATATGATGATTATGTTGAAATACAAACATAATAATTATAATTAATTATTGGAAACACTAAGTTTGACGCCCTAGATCGCCTTTCCCGTTTAAAACATCACAATTAACTATTTTCCTAGAGCTCTGTCTCGCGACACAAAACGATACCAACGGAAATCTAAGGTAACTTATTACTGCGCACCTGGTCAGTATAACTGGTCAAAGGGGAAAAAATTGGCGAAAGGGGGAGCCCGTCTATGGCCCCTCCATAGGCTTAGTACTCTATGGGTGTGGCACACATACAATGTATCAAATTGTTTTCTAAAATTATAATTGTATGTTTTTGGTGAATAAAAAATGAAGTGTTAAAGCAAAGGACCTTACTTCAGGGGGCTATTTTCCGGGTTTGCTTACATTTCTTTTATCTTTATTAATATATAAATGGTTTTCTTTATTTTTGTACTCTTTAAAACAGACATTTCTTCATCTTGCAAATTATATTTTTTCACTGAATAGTGCAATTTTCTTCGAATCTCGTCTACTTATCTCACGAAGTTTCTTAACGGAAAGTTTTGCTTTTTAATAATATATATCTATCTATCATCATGCCTTTTATCCCAAGAGGGACAGGCAGATACAATCGAATGCTATTTATTACGATTTTGACAAACCTCTTTCGCTTCTTTATATTATTTAAAAAGGTATGCACGTAATTTCCTTTTTTTAGGTGTGTCATCTAGTTTATTTTCTAGGTTTATGCCAGTTGTAGGTGTAGTGCATAATGCTAGGGTTTCTTGAGGGGTGACCTGTAAAGTGGACAATCAATTTAACGTATAGAAAAATATTTTAACCCAAACTATTTAAGTGTAAATGTAAATTAATGTTTAGATTACTTTGCACCATGAAGTATTCGACGATTTTTTCCTGGTAAATATAGTTGTTCTTCAAAATGTTTGAAGCAAATTGTGCTGTTTTTTTATGAAAAACCAATTCTATTATTCCTCAAAGTAATTAATACTTTAAAAGTGAATATTTCTAAACACTTTTTTATAAACGCATGAAATCGATATCGATAAAATTCGTATGGCGACTAACAGCACTACGGCCGAAATGGCGTGCGTGAAATCTACATAAATAAAAACAAATAAAACAATTTTAAAATTACTTACTTGTGGTATGACACACCATAATTTGATAAATTAATTGTCCCTCTATGATGTCTACACGTAATAATAGAACAGTACGGCAATATTATCAAAGAAAAACAATTTTTACAGTAAAATTTTAGATAGCGTGCAAACGTCAGACGACAATGCAGACTGACGCGTATAGTTGTCTTAGAAGACAACTCTCTGGCACGATCTTATAGTGAGCGGAACACATCTAGTAGAGGCGGGCCACGCATCGTCTTATAAAATCTTAGGGGTAGCATGACCGTATTACCGTATATCGATGTCATTTTGATGTTTGACCGGAAACGCAGTGACATTTAAGTTTTAAGGTATTTAAAACTTAAACTAAATGTAAAATTTTAAGGTATATTTTGTTTTTTAGTTTGAAGGTAACATAATTAAAGTCTACCATATTAACATTTTGAAAATCTAGGTATAAAGAGAAGGGTATATAATTATAGTAAAGGATAAAGAAAATAGAAACGAAATAGGTAGTTTAAATTATTTTTTAGGTAAATTAAATTTATCAACAGTAATAGAATTATTTGATAAATCAACGTGCAAGGCCTCTAAGGATCTCCTTATGTCCCATTTGTGAAAAGCGAGTCTCCTGAAAAAGAAAGCAACATTTTTAGGTTTTACGCCTTTTGTTTGGGGGGGGGGGGGGGGCTCGGGCTTCGGAATGAGCTTAGAGTTAAAGGCACATACACCCCAAGACTCAAATACAAGAAACAATATAACAGATACTACCTAATGTTATTATGTAAAAAATATGTTTTTGCGACTCGAGTTCTCTAATATATTTAAGTACTACTTACTTATGCGCTTCTTCAGCATTCAGCTGTGTTACATGTTGGAATGTCTTCATGATAGCCATACTTTCATCTCTGGTGGGGTTCAATATACACAAACTATTGAGATTGCGTACAGGTTTCTGAAAAAAAAGTTTTTATGCAAAAACATAATATTTATAAAAGACACCATGTCAGATCGCCTTTTACATTTAAAACGGCACATTTAACAATTTTTCTAGAGCTTTGTCTTGCGACACAAAACGATGCCAACTGTAACTATGACAGTGTGGCCACAAAAATGGGCAGAGGGAAGGGTATGCTATAAGGTATTTTCACAAAGTTAAAGGCTCACCTTAAAGCTAATTTCGGCAACTTCCTTGCATGCAAACGACAGGCTAATTAATTCATTTTTGATTTGATACATTATAATGTTCTGCACATTATTAAAATTAGAACAGACATGGAATGTTCTTCTGAATTGAATAAACTGCTCATCCAGATTGGCTGGTACATGGGTAAGGTGTTTGTACACGCCATCCACGATTATTAGGAAGTTTTCATTCTGTAAAATAAATTAGTAGAAAATACTTAATTAATTGCATCGGAGGACCGGTCCCCACTTCTTCTAAAAATAACAGATATTTAAGTCTGTTAAACAATTGACACATCTAGGGATCTAGGTCCATTAGTGCAGCAACAAGCTTGCAACCTGTATTTAATATGGACAACCAGTCAAAAAATGGACACAAACACAATCTGACTATCTGGACAGAACTCAACTGGCCACTCGTTAGGCACCTCAAAAATATCATGGGCTAAACTGAGAACTATTCGTTTTCCGCATCCGTGATTGTAATAAAAAAGTCCTACATGTAGCGACATCTATATTAGTGACACGAAGTCGCCGGACGCCCATACAAATCGTATGGAGCGCAGTCTAACCATGTGATAATTATCAGCCCAACCTATTTGTCGAGATTTGACCCTCAACATACTTCTCTCCATTGCGCGCAAAATTAGAAATATACTTATAAAATATAATGAAACAAAAGTCACCAACATACACTGTAATTTAAGTAAATGGAGCAAAGTGATCCTTCGGTGGCTTCGGTATCCCTGAGATGGAACCAGAAATAAAGGGCGACAACTAAAGCTGGCGGACGCGCACCAGCCCGCACCGACACGCACCGTGGGAAGGGTATTCGTCCGTGCTCGTGCCGGCTGGTGCGTCGCGGTGCGCCCGATCCGCGGCGAGTCGGTAACTTCAAAGGTGCGGTGCGAGCTCGTGCGTACTTGTGCGTGGCCGTCCGCGGTCGCCTGATATTACTATACTCTTTGGTCTGTCGTGCGGCCTCGTGCGTGCTATCACGCACCATGGGAAGCCGGCTTAAGACGTTGTGAGGATGAACTGAGACTGACTTTAGAACCTTACTGGACAAGAGTGGTATGGCAGACCTAGGTAACAGTGGAAAGAGGCCTTTGCAGAAAGGACACTGTATTAAGAGATATTATTTAATGATGTATTTTATTAATGTTATTATGTTAAAATCCATTTATTTTTGTTATTTGTATGTCTCTTAATTTACATTATTTATACTTACGCTTAGCAGTGTCACATCCACAGTGAAGGTGTTCGGATCGTGTATAGTGGCCGGAAAGTAGCCAAGTACACCAAGCACACTCGCGCGATTGTCATACAGACGTCCGCCCACAGCCATGACCTCTCTCTTAGTAGGGCAACCGTCAGAGCAAGCGTTCCTTGTGTACAACGAGTAAAAACTGGGCAAAAACGCCTCCTGTGCCTCTGTGTGATAAAAAAAAATCAAAAATTCGAATTTCTTTACTTCCGGTTACACACTTCCGTTCCATTTGACGTTACACATAGTTTCCGTCCCATATCCGAAATTATTCCCTACAAGCTTACACATCCAAAATAATATTAAGTATATCAATATTGCATTGGTTAGAGAAGTGGGCCAATTCTACTAATTTCCTTTTCATAACAACATTAATTTGCTTCTCACTGAATAAAGGCATCAGGTGAGCGAAAGGCATATAAAATTACAATTCCATTACCAGACTAATTTTAACCAGATAATTATTTTTGCCTCTGATGCCATGATTCCGTAAGATGCAAATAAATGTTACTATCAAAACGAAATTAGTAGAGTGGCGTAGTAGAGTTTAGCACCAATTTTCATTCTTTCGGAGAGGTTCTTAAGAAATATAGATATTTCTATTTAGAAATAACAGCTAAATACCGACTGATATTTAATGCCCGCCCTTTTTACATAGCTGTATTCTATTATTTAAATCACTGGTTGTTTTTGCTATTTTTTACCTTCTAGCTGGAGTTTTAGAATTTTGCTAGCTAGCGACATCTGTCCACGTTCTGACACATGTTTTTGTTGCAGTTTTTAACAGACTTAAAAAAACAAGTACGAGGTTCTTTTGATTTCTCGGAAACGACTTAACCAAGTTTGCTGATTTCATTTTTGATCGACAGAGAATTCTTCTGGATTGATGCCATTTTTTTGGTTAAAATTAATTCAAGTTTTTTTAAAATCAACTTTCGTCAGATCACGTTATTTTATTACTTACCTGTAAATGAGGTGCTCAAACTCAAAGTTGCGCAGTAATGATAAAACAAGCCCATATCATTTCGTGTTGTGTCAAAATACGAAAAGTATAATGTTAAGAATTTGTCAACTAAAATTTTCGTCGTAAAATCGTGATTGGATATAAAATTTCGCCAATATGGTATGGCATTGCCTTGACTATTTAAGAGTACACCATCCTGAAACAATGAAAATAAGTTAAAAATATATTTTTTGTAAGCACCAAATAACTTGGGCCACCACGACAGCTAATAGGGAGGGTGAAAGTAAATCGCGAGTCTAACCACGTGATCAGTTACAGTTTTATTACTAGCTTTCCACCCTACTACAGGATTGATTGACATTTATGGTTACTGCTTCCTTAAGTAAGTTGCGGTGGTCAAGGTCATCTTGTATCTGTCAAAAATATGGCAAATCTCAGTTAATCCTGGAAAGGTGAGTTTATTTATACAACATTTCCTCACCACACATTGATAGTTATTATTTGAAATTGGATTGAGCCATATTTTTATTATTAAGAGTTCTAAATAGCCGTAGTTTTCGATACGCAGTGGCTCGTATCGAAAACTACGGCTCTTTAGAATTTTTGACAGATACAAGATGACTGAGAGCCATGGATCCTTAAATTGGACTGATAGTTCCTGAGATTAGCACGTTCAAACGTTCAAACACACATACAACTTTCAGCTTTATAATATTAGTACGGATGGATGATATACCTCAACAGAACTGGCCACTAGTTAGTTGTAGCCTCACAATTACCATAGGGTAAAAGAGGAAGACTTGGTCTTCCGTTGGGTACCCTGGGACCGATAAGGCAACCCGTCAAGAACAAAAAAAACCGGCTAAGTGCGAGTCGGACTCGCGTACGAAGGGTTCCGTATCTATAAAAACGGCAAAAAAATCATGTTTGTTGTATGTAAACGTTAAATATTAATTTTATTTTAATTTAATTATTTATTTTCAAAGTGAATAATATAACACAATATTCTGTGAATATTTCAAGCGCCTACCTGTTGCCGTAATGAATATCGAGCAAAAAAAATCAAGTTTGTTGTATGGGAGCCCCCTTAAATATTTATTTTATTCTGTTTTTTAGTATTTATTGTTATAGGGGAGCCTTAGTAATAGGGTTTCCGTTTTTACCCCTTTGGGTATGGAACACTAAAAAGAATAATAAATAGAGCATTACCAATTCCTTCAGTTTAGGAAATCTGGATATGACAGTCTGTAGGTAATCCTCCGGCAGCATGTTCTCACATATTGGGTTCCCCTCTAACTTCAGCCTCTCAAGTGTATTGGGAAGCTTGAGCAACTGTACAAAATCGTTTATCTGAAAATTTTTACATGTCTTTTTAATATGAAAAAATTTAAAAAATAAGCTGGAAAGAAGAAATAATAAGAAATATTTATTATTGCAGTTGAGAATAGAAACAGAAGAGGAAAGATATTGGGACACCTGATACAACACAATAATTTTATAAAGACTATTTTTTAAAGGAAAAATTGAAGAGATGTGGGGAAGGCCTATACTTAGAACAACTTTAAGAAAAAGTGTAAGAGAGAAGAGTGGTGATTACTCCACTTAACTCCATTGACAAAAGCCATAGCTCTTGAATAAAGAGGCTTATATATTGGGAGTAGTGGATTGCTCGAAACGCGCTCTACAAAGTAGTAGGAATACTATGAGGGGGTTGTATCTAGGATCTTTAAAGCAAATTCATTTTTATTTTTATTAGGAAATTGCAAAATTAAATTGTAGAATTGGAAAATAATGAACTTTTTATCACAATATAATACAAGATAATACAGAAGTTTGAGGACCCTTTACTAGAAAAAACATACAATGAGGGGGAGTGCCTAAGTTTTAGAATTTTTTAGGTTCTTTAAATGTTACACATCATTGGCGACTACTGTCTTTTTGAACTTTAAATACTTACATTATTGCTGCTCAAGTCTAACTCCACAAATTTTTTATCAATAGCCAAAATATCAATTAAGCTCGTCGGCACCTCACTGTAAATTTCAAAACAGTAAGTACATTCAAAATATGCATAGTTATATTTCATTCTACTCTGAGCCATTTTACAGGTATATTGCTTTTATATTTCTACTAGCTTATTTAGCTATATTGTAGCTTTCTATTATTTTTACAATCGGTTGAGTGGTTTGAGAGATTACCCCTTACATCCAAACTTAGAAACTTTGTCTCTTTTTTAATATTACTGTAGATTTCACAGATTTGGGATTTGGATCTTGTTAAACAACTAATTTTAATATTATTGTTTTATAATCAGTAGTAATTTTCAAAGATTTGCTGTCAACGACTGTCTAGGTAAAGTGTCCTCATTAAGCTGACACTCTGAGCGGCGAATCGGTCGTAAACTCAATGTTGAATGAGCGGCGAACTGTAGCAAATTAGCCATGAAGCGCTGGTGAACCCTTTGCAAAGAACGCAAACTGAGTTGCTCTCAGTGCTGTTAACGTGGCGCTTGCGTAACGCGTACTTCGCCGCCGACTGGAGCAAATTGCTCGCGTAATTACGCTGCGAATCGGCCGCTCACTGAAAGAGTCGGCAAGCGACACGCCGCAAACTGCGTACAGTACGCGCTGTATGGACACTCCATTTAAAATATACAGAACTGGAGGCAAACAGTCAGCCACACACGTTCACCTAATGAGGACACAGCCTACCTATACCATTTTTTAACTTATTTGTACTACTGCTAGGCTAGCACGACGCGGGTGATTTTGTCTACCGACGCGACTCTTTGTCCTGCTTTCTTTCTATGAGACATTATCTCTTTCTCTTTCTAATGGTTATATTTCCACATCTGGTAGACAAAATCTACCATGTCGTGTTTCGCCCGTTGGTAGTACCTACCACATGGTGCTACTGGTACCACAAAGAAGTAGTAGATGGGGCAGAAAGGCTACATCACAAAGTTGTTAGACAACAAAACTTTTAAGATTTATTATTCAATAACTAGTGCTTAAAAAACAAAAATATGCATATTAGTCTTGTAAAACAACCACAATTTTAAAATAACTACATAAAAAACTTTATTAACTAAATTGTTTGTGATACATTGCATTTGTATTGAGGTTTAAATTTATGTCTCTGCCTACCCCTCATGGAATAAAAGGCTTTATAATAGATAGATAGATAGAAAATGTGAATTAGAAATACATACCTAATATTATTGTTACTTAAGTTTAGAGATATAATCTTTTTCTTTAGTTTTGCCAATATATTTGGAAACTTCAATAATAGTGTCAAGCTGAAGAAATATATATTGTTACTTAGAAAACCTGCAACAAGATTAATAGGTTACTAGTGACCTGCCCCCACTTTGTCTGTGGAATTTTGTCCCATTTGGCACTGGCACAATATGTCAAATAAGGAACATTGACATTATTGGTTACTGCTCCACTCCCAAAAGAGTGGTAAAATGAGACATAGAGTGATGTTTTATACACATGACCTTCCCCATGAATCAATCTATTTAATTGCACAAACAAATCGGTCCAGTACTTTTTGAGTATTTAAGGCATAACAAACATTAATTTTTATTGTACATAGATATAGCATACTAGCCATACCTGCGACTTTATATGTGCATTGTACAGACAGACCATAGGGATATGTAGCAATGTTGAATAGACAGCTGACACAAATGCAGTTTGGGACCAGATCTATCACACAAAGAAGACTTAAAACTCCCATCTTATGAAAACCCAATACAAAATACATACTATTGTAACGAGTAGGTACTTAAATCGCACAAATAAATACCTAAACACATCAAGGTCGATAGACGTCTCTAGAAACATCCACCGTATATATTATACAAACGAAAATAGACCGTATGTGCCTAGCCATAGGTACCAAAATCGGCTGCGGTCGGTGTGTAGGTATTTGGCGCCGAGCCCGCATCGAGACGCGTCTACAACTTTGTACAACAATCTCGGCGTTTCTCGAATGTTCGGTGGGCAATATAAACAGAGGATCATTGGCGGAAATAACACAGTGCGAATCAGAGCGACCAAAGCGAAACAGTGATGTGGAATTTAGTGCGAATAAGTGTTATTCTATAGTGTTCATTTATTTAACTGTATTTTCGGTGGTGCTAAAGTAAAGTTTGTCTATTTAATCGGTATTTTAAATCTCTTCGAACCCTAGCTCGTAACACTATGTATCTATATCTATTCTAATATTATAAAGAGGAAAGATTGTATTTTTGTGTATGTTTGTAATGAATAAACTAAAAACTACTGTGCCAATTTCAAAAATTCACCATTGGAAAGCTACATTCACCCTGAGTGACATAGGCTATATTCTATTTTCAAAAAAATTAGTGATCCTTACTAAAACTCCAATAATGTAACCCAAGGTGTAAAAAAATGACCCAAGAAATTCCTACATCGCGTGCGCTGCGAAAACTTTTGATGATATAGAGGTAGTGGTAGAGGGTAGGGGTAGGGGGTAGGAGTAGGAGTAGAAGTAGGGGGTAGGGGTAGGTATAGGGTATATTTTATTTTGTTCGTAAATATCCGGGAAGCCGGGGTCGGAATGCTAGTAGAGGTATAAATTATAACTTTCTAAATACAGTGTAAACTCTTTATAACGAATTTCAAGGGACCGAGCATTTTTTTTCGTTATAAAGAGTTTTCGTTATACCGAGGGAAGAGAAAAAATAAACCAAATTTAACCAATTACAATAATTTCTAATTTTATTACTATCAATAGATAAATTATTTTAAACACATATATTCTGTTAACTTTGCTGGACGTGTTTTGCTATGCCAATATTTTTGCATGTCTTGGGATGTGGTGATGATGGTGCGTTTAGTAACTGAGACCAACATTTCCTACAAACAATGTAATCTAAGAATAATGGCACATGTTAAGGCAATTAACAATAACAAAGGGAGAGGGTTTTTTATGACCTCAGGTATCTTTCTTAAAAATTTCCACACCTCAAAAGATTAGTTTTGTAAGCTGATTATAAAAACAATGTATGTTGTTGATGTCTAAATATGAAAATATTTCTTCTTAATAGAGAATGGCTGTTGCATTATAACAGTGAATTAATGTATGGGTTTTGTGGTAAACCAACGAAATTGAACTAATATCTACGGTATAGAGAATTTTTCGTTATAACGTACGACGTTATAAAGAGTTTATTTACACTGTATATTATAAACATGATTATCAACGTGATTTTTATGCACAAAGATTCATGGAGGTCCCGTGAGTGTCATATAGGCAATTTTTTATACCTGAAATCCTTTGGGATAAAATTTGTGTCACATTGCAAAAATTCCATGTGCAATGCCAGAGTGGAAGGTTAGACTTAGAATAAATTTATATAATTTATGTTTTCTATATGTACTTACATTTATCATTACTGAAATTTGACAGATCCAAATCAGTATATCTTTCTGTACGAATTTCAATAGCATTGTCTATTATTGTATTCAAATCAATAGTACTGCCAAACAGTTCAGTTGATGTTAAAGTGTTAAATAACACCTCAAGATTGCATATGGTTTTCAAATAAGGGAACACAAAGGTAAATCTCATTACTTTTAAAATGAATCCCAGACTATTTGTGTAAAAAGTGACAATATCACACTTGTGCACATATTTTACTGGTATTATAGGACAGAAATAGTCACTCAATACTGTAAATAAAGTAGATGCATCTTCCTTCCAGTTGTTCACCTGAAAAGTCAATGATATTTTAGTTATTAAAAAAATAATAGACTTGCCACCTGTTCTGATTAATATGGGCAAATGACAAAAGGTGGACCCTGTTGCTGGTATCTCTGGCCACACTGCAAGGATTAAATTAAATAAGAGGAAATATGCCAATTGAGGCGTCACTTTAAAAATACTGATATTGTTAATGAATTTGGGCAAAGTGTGAATGTAGGATGATCCAGGTTTAACCTTCCAAATGGTGTTTAGTTTCTTGAGACATATAAATATAAAAAATATATAATATTGTAATATATTTTTGTACGAAAAAAAGTTTTTTAAGAATTAGGTTAGGTTAGGGTACGTAAATAACAAAAATATATGATATTTCTGGCATTGAGGTTATGTTTTCAATATCTATTTTCTTACAAATTATGGGTTTCTGCAACTTGCCATCCTCACTAAAGGGCTTTGGGGAGTGAGGAGTAGGAGCATTAACACAATTTGCAATATATCTCTATATAGGATAATATAAGATTTCAAGTTATTTTAATCAATATTAATTATCAAATTTGCCATCTTTACAATAAAGTTTTAAGATGGTGATGGAAAGGATAAGGGGATAACTTTGATTGGAAAGTCCCTCCCAATCCTTGGTTCCTGAAGTAAATACATTTTCCCTAAACCAGTTCCCTAATATAAAATCACTCGCATTTGTCTTGATAGATGGACACTGAACTAGCTTCAACAGTAAATGTTTATAGTACCATATTATAAAACAAAGTCCCTCGCTATGTGCGTCTGTCTGTACCCATACATTTTTGCTTCTTTTCCTTAATTTCCAATGAACTAGTAACTGATTAGAGTGATAGAGAGATAGCAGTGCATATAATTAGATTACATAAAAGAAAATCATAACTTACAGTTATTTTATGATAGATACATTCATGACTTGTATCATTTGCCATAAAGCCATGTATATATTTAACGACTTGCGTAAATTTAGTTGACGGTGTGTGTCTGTTCAAGAGGGCATTTTTAAATGTCTCATCAATGGCACCATTCAATTCTTCTGTAGACATTTCTTCAAATTGTATAACAGTTTGTTATTCTTTATCCACAGTACTACTTTATAATGAAGTGTTGTTAATACAAACAATATATTTAATATTTCGTTTAACTTCTTCTTTTGTTTTATCGGCTTATTTATAGGTTATGTCACAAAGGAGCAAATTTTTTTTTATTCATCCCTTTCTGGGATAGGCAAAAGAAAAATCCATGCAGCCTCGTCTTCAGTATTTCATATCCAAGCAAAAATAAATCTCTTTGTCTTCATGTAAATTCTTCATGTTGGTTATGTTCTGTGGAGGTTCTGTGATTATGTTCACAGATTACTAACACCACAGAGCAAGTAAAAGACTGACCAACACGGAAGAGCAACCAAGCAACCAAGGAATAGACACCAAAGAGTATAGATAGACACAGAGAGCACGGTTTGATTTGACGGACCAAAGTTTTTATCATAGAGAGTAAATTACTTGCTCTGTAAAGAGTAATTTGACCAAGGAATATACTACTCTCTAAGTCTCTACCGAGAAATTTGACTGAATTTGACTTTGACAGGTGGGCGGCCTCTGTGTGTAGTGTGTGTATAAAATAAAAAATTCTTTCTTTTGAAATAATTGTGATTTGCATTTGCCTTCTTTGCAAGCTTTAATTTAGTTATTGTTTAGAGAGCTGCTATCTATACTAAATTTTCAAAATGAATTCTTTGATAATTGTTTTATTAGCAACTATGTTATCCCAATTAGTTTATTGTAATTCTTCGCCAAAAAAACAACTTCAAATAGGTGTTCTGAAGAGACCTACTGAGTGTAGTGTGAAAAGCAAAAGAGGAGATATTTTACACATGCATTATACAGTAAGATTTACTCTGTGATACATAAGTACAAGCTTTGCTTTGACTACTAAATTATCCTAAATATTAACATAATATTGTTGTTTCTATCAGGGTACCTTAGAAGATGGCACTGAATTTGATAGTTCGATCCCCAGAGGAAGACCATTAACGTTTACATTGGGTCAAGGACAAGTGATTAAGGGTTGGGATCAGGGTCTTATGGCCATGTGTGTGGGTGAGCACAGGAAGTTGGTTATTCCTCCAGAACTTGCATATGGAGAAGCGGGTGCGCCACCCAAAATACCAAAGTCTGCTACACTTACATTCAAAGTAGAATTGGTAAAAATTGAGAAATCTGATGAATTGTAAATATAGGTCCTAACTTAACTTATTAACTTCTGTACTTTTAATTACTTACTATTATTTTTATTCTAAGTAGGTACCTAGGTAAAATAATCTTGTTAGCTACAGGTTCCATAAATTATATGCATTTAAATTCATAATTAAACATTTTAAAAGATACTACAGTGTTTTATTACAAAAGAGCCATCCTAATTAAAACATTACACTTACACCAATAATCAGAGGAAGACATTTAGTCACCCTTTGATTCTCCTGTAATTTTGTCTAGGTATCATTATCATTATGCCTTTTATAGCAAGAGGTTGCTACGATCCTGGCATACCTCTTTCACTTCTTTTATATTCATCATACCTTTCATACATTAATATTTCTATCGATCAATATATTTTTTGTTTAATGTTCAATGAAAACCAGCATTTCCTTTCACATCAGCCATATAAACCTTTTTAGTCAATCTTTCATCCTTCATTCTTTCAACATGTCCAAACCAACGTAAACTACTTTTCCTTATTTTTGTCATCTTGTCTAGGTATAGATAGGGAAGCTACTTACTTGGAATAGGGATTTTATTTTAGTAGTAAGTACTTGTTCTCATATTGCCTATCTAATAATCCACCTACAAATCAATAAATTCTAAATATACTTTAGTAGGTAAGTTTTATTTTTTCTAACAATTCCTGTTTTACACATTGTACAGTTGAATAGTGCATATAATTGATACACTACAATAAATGAGATGGATTAATTTAACTGGTTATAAATTCATTATCATTATAAAGAGAGATCATAAATTATATCTCATTACATTACTAATACTTGTGAACATTATTAATTATTTTTACTAAATATTTAGATTGCTTGCTTCTATTATATTTTTAAAATGTCTGTACAGACAATTATAGCAGCCAATAAAAGCCATGCCATTACTACAATATTTCACAACATTTGCTAAGATAAAAGATCAATTTTCTTTACATTTCCATGTATGTTATTCTAAGATATATGTGAATTAGTGGACCAATCACATATTAGCAATTGATGCACGTAGATATCCATGGTAGAGAACTTTTAGAGCAGTGCACAGAGCAAGTAAAAGAGCAGTGCTTCATGTGTCAACATGCCTACCTACTACTCACGCCGCGGCGTTCGCCTAGAAATTCTAAATACCTAAATCAATTCTATTTAGTTTTGTACTATAATTAAATGTCTTTGTAGACAGGATACACAATAAATGTAGGACTTACACCAATGACTTTACAACACTAGTACTAGTTAGTTGTAAGGTCATTGAGGTACACAGTACATTATTACATGCTTATTTACTTCATAGATTAGTTTATACTTATGACATTGTTCACAAAAGGAGAAAACATCATTCAAAAATACTCAAAGTATCCGAGCTACTAGGTACATATATACACGGTAATAGGTACATAATTGTAGGTCAGAAGAGAGAGAGGCCTTGTTTGTTGGTGAATAAAATATTAGGCAAACAACACTGTTGCACTTTATTGCGTCGTATCTAAAAATATTTAAAACAAGGAATATACTACTTAGAATGTTCCCGCTAAAGTGAAAGAGAATATGCTAACTAGTACTAGTGTTGTAAAGTCATTGGTGTAAGTCCTACATTTATTGTGTATCCTGTCTACAAAGTCATTTAATTATAGTACAAAACTAAATAGAATTGATTTAGGTATTTAGAATTTCTAGGCGAACGCCGCGGCGTGAGTAGTAGGTAGGCATGTTGACACATGAAGCACTGCTCTTTTACTTGCTCTGTGCACTGCTCTAAAAGTTCTCTACCATGGATATCTACGTGCATCAATTGCTAATATGTGATTGGTCCACTAATTCACATACATCTTAGAATAACATACATGGAAATGTAAAGAAAATTGATCTTTTATCTTAGCAAATGTTGTGAAATATTGTAGTAATGGCATGGCTTTTATTGGCTGCTATAATTGTCTGTACAGACATTTTAAAAATATAATAGAAGCAAGCAATCTAAATATTTAGTAAAAATAATTAATAATGTTCACAAGTATTAGTAATGTAATGAGATATAATTTATGATCTCTCTTTATAATGATAATGAATTTATAACCAGTTAAATTAAACCATCTCATTTATTGTAGTGTATCAATTATATACACTATTCAACTGTACAATGTGTAAAACAGGAATTGTTAGAAAAAATAAAACTTACCTACTAAAGTATTGCCCCCCGCGCCCCGCGATAAAAGACAAACAAATATTCTTCATTCACCATAGAGTATAGAGGTGAATGATCAGTACAATATTATCTTTGGATCAGTCAGCCCAAGTCAGCCAGCCAGCCAGAGGAGATGACAGATGACCACAGAATACAGTATTAGAGATGACCTTGAAGTTGTGATAGTGATTTTGTGAAACCAAACTTTTGAAGAAAAAGTAGTAAAAAAGAAGTCTTGCATATTTTCTTATAATACTTTGAACATGGTAAAAATTCTGTTTCTTCACCCGGATTTGGGAATCGGCGGGGCTGAGCGACTTGTCCTAGACGCCGCTCTAGCTTTCAAGAAGAATGGGCACGAGGTGTCTTTCTATACAAACCATCACGATCTAACTCACTGTTTTCCTGAGACCCGTGATGGCAGTTTTCCAGTACGTGTAGTAGGAAACTGGTTGCCACGATCCATACTTGGTCGATGTAAAGCTGCCTGTGCTTACCTACGTATGGTTTATGCGGCTGTTTACATAGCATGGTATGTCATCCCTGTAGAGGAACCGACGCTCGTGTTTTGTGATCTCATTTCACTTTGTATTCCTTTCCTGAAGTGGAGTCGAGGTCGTCCATTCAGGATAGTGTTTTACTGTCACCATCCTGATAAACTGTTGACTTCAAGTGGGGGTTTCCTGAAGACGCTTTACCGGGCTCCCTTGAACTGGCTTGAAGAACTAACTACTTCACAAGCTGATAAAGTTCTAGTTAACAGCAAATACACAGCACGGGTCTACCAAGAAGCTTTCAGCAATATTAAGGATATACCTGACATTTGTTACCCATCAATAAACACTCAGTTCTTTGAAAATGCAGTGCCAAAACCACTTAAAGACGTGGTACCTGTAGGAGCAGATAAGTTTGTCTTCCTTTCTATAAATAGATATGAGCGAAAGAAGAACCTAAAATTAGCAATACATTCATTACAGTACTTGAGACATGTTTTGAGCGAGTCAGACTGGAATAATGTGCATTTAATAATGGCAGGTGGATTTGATCCAATCAACTTAGAGAACATGGAGCATTTTATAGAGCTCTCAGATTTAGTTGTAGAGTTGGACTTGGAGGACAAAGTTACATTTTTGAAGTCACCATCAGATCTGGAGAAAGTTTCTTTACTATTTAACTGTAAAGCACTTATTTATACACCTTCCAATGAACATTTTGGTATAGTACCTCTAGAAGCCATGTATTTTGGGAAGCCTGTGATAGCTGTAAACAGCGGTGGACCTACAGAGACGGTAGTCAATGAAGTGACAGGCTTTCTGTGTGAACCTAGCAGTGAAGCTTTCAGTAATGCAATGAAGAAGGTAATTGTCTCGCCAGAATTGGGACAGAGACTTGGAGAATCTGGCAGAAAGAGATTTGAAACTAAATTCTCATTTGAGGCATTCAGTGAGCAGTTAGATGGTATTCTGAGAAGAGAGAGACAGGTCATATCTGAAGCTAGAGCTATTGAATATGAGCAAAAGAAAAGTAAATAACATACTGCTGACACTCTGACAATGTTTGATCTTGTCTAGAGTGTGGGAAGGTGACCAAAGAGATGTCTGTGCAGGTTTTTATTGTAATGTCAAACAAATCAAGGCAATGCTTCTGGTGTACTTTATCATATTAGTTTTGTAAGCTTAACTTATTTTAATAAGTAAATATGTTTTTCGCTTTACAAGTCTAAATGTGATAGATGTGAATGTTTGTTATTAATGTTGTAGAAAACAGGATAAAGACTTGCTTATAGATCTCCTATATTATGTGTATATAGTTAATATGTACAAAATAAATTGTCTCCAAATCTAGTCTTGCCTAAATAAATGCATTTAATCAGACATTTAAAATATCACAACCATTTCCCATTGGGATAGCATCTTTATCTAAAAAAGCTTTTCTTTTTTCCCATTTAAAAATTTGCTAAATATAAATATTGGCATTGTCATAATGTTACAGTAAAGTATAATTAGAGCTATGTTTTAGCAAATCCAGAAAATCTGTAAGATCTGAGCCTGTGGCTTGTTCCACTTTATTTCAGAGTTGCCAGTGGCCGACGGTCAAAAGTAACATGAGACAGCTCAAAAAGTAACATTTTCACGACAAAAGTAACATTATCTTATTTTCGGTAGAAAATGACTAGGTAACGGTTCACATTATGACATCCTGAGTTTTTCGTGTTTTGACGACTTTATTAAATTGCTACACTGTTTTGTTACATAATTTAACTATTTTGAAGTCTCGGTAAGGTACTACTTTTCGCCGGTGTTCACAAGTTTTTAAGAAAATTGACATTGAAAAACTTAACCTCAAAATCTGAAATCTCCTTATGACGCCTTTCATCCTATGGCATGGATGTTATATGGAGTAAAAAAAATCGATCGAAAGTTTTGTCTTTTTCAAAATCATGAAAAGTATTTTTTTGCATTTTCGAGCTTCGTCTAAGACACTGATCCGTATAAAAAGTTAAAAAAATACTAAGTTTTTTTTTCTTAGTGCCCCGTTTTCTCCACTCCAACCTTAATTTTACAAAAACCTATGACCTGCAAAAACTTATACCTTACCGATACTTGAAAATAGTTAATAAAGCAATGCAGCAATTTAATAAAGTCGAAATAACACGAAAATCTCAGGATGTTGTAATCTAAACATTTACCCGACTCTAATATCTTTGCTCTAATACTGTAATATGGCACTTTATTACACAAAAAATAAAAAAGTCCTAAAAGTAACATTTGATATCGTGTACCATGGAGGTAACGTGGGAGGGTCAAAAGTAACGTAAAATGATACAAAAGTAACATTCTGGCAACACTGCTTTATTTAACAATCTATCCTCGAAGGGAACTTGGTTTTTAGAGAAACCTTGAAAGTAACATTCTAGATTATTCTAAATTAGGTATTTACTACCTATTTCTTTTACAATATTTGTGCAAGGCCATATTTTATAAGATTGAGGCACTAATTTTGTTATTTCAGGCTTGGCAGCATTTACGTTAGGTATTAATAATCTTAACATATTTCATTAAGAATTATATTTCTAATGTATTTAATAAAAAATAATACTATTTGTTCAATGTATTGTATTTGACTTTTATACCTACTTGAGCCACAACAATGAAGGAAATATAGTTGGGTTGACTGGGTGCCCTAGGGTCGGTAACATACTCTGGAACCATAAGGCAACCCCTCACAGGATATTATTTTGTTCAGCACAGAACTGTGGCTAACCCTAGACATAAATTTCAATCCTAATCCTAGAATTCTGAAAAAAAAATGTTTATAAAGTTGTCTTATAGACTACTAGTATTTCAATTTAGGACCTTAGGATTTGCTACATGGCTTAGTGGAAATACTTAAAAAAACAAGAGTAACTACTGTTTTAAAATATATTATTATAGTGTATACATATCATAATTAGTCACAGCACAAATTAATTAGTGATGATATCCTTTAATAAAAAGGAAAGCTATTGCCCTATGTCTTAGCAAGAAATTATTCTAATAAATTCTTCGGTTTTGGTGCCTCATAGTCTTTATCAAGATAATCTGGATGAAGAGGTTCCACAAGCTCAAACTGCATATCATACTGCTGATCCAAACCCAAATAGCTGTCACTTAATATATACATTGTGTATATTATACGTCCTGCAAGAAATATATTAAAATTAGTATCTTCAACATAAATGATGCAATAGACGAATTCCTGCCCGTACATTCTCGGGGCGACCATACTCGGGCCGGACAATACACGTGTTGAGAGTGAAAGAAAATAAACACAATAATATTTTTTATATAGTCTATACTATAACATACAATCACTGAAAATTATGTTTATTTATTTGTTTAATAAATATTAATTTTTTAATATCTAAATGAAAAAAATCATTAATTCATACTTCCGGTCACGTAACCGCAAACGGGAAGTGACGTCATTTCAAACAAATAACCACAGACTACTCATCTCATCAAAATTGTTCATGGCACAGAAAAATTGTCTTGTTAATTTTATTATAAATACTATAGGGTTATAGCCAGATTGAGCGCTAGCGTGGAGAGGAAGCGATACTTTTCTTCGGTTCAACTTATTTGGCGCGAATTATCATAGTAACTTTAGTAGGTAGTGTGCAACTTTACAAATATTTATTCTTCAGCTTGCTCTTGCAAGGCATTCATGAATTTTTCTGAAGTATTTACACCATTTCTTCCACTTGAGAATACCACATATAAACCTTTTTAGTCAATATTTCATCCTTCATTCTTTCAACGTGACCAAATATGTTTATAATATTAGTATAGATAGAGAAATATTATTTGCAAAACATATATTTTTCCAAAACCAAAACTTGCCTGTATAAGAGGGCGTATTAAACGTGATCTGATGAGTAGTATTATTCTTAACGGTACATATCCGCTTTAGAGCGTGCAGTTCCCGATGTTCGACAGTACCCAGAGTTAAGAACCAGCCCTCGTTCTTGCCGCGCGGGAAGCGGGGACAGTGGACATTGTTCGGGTTGCCGCCGCGACGACTGACATCCAACACTATGGTGTATTCCTGGGGAGAAAAGTATACTTTATACTGTCGCCTAGCTCTTTACTCCTTATGGGAATTAGAAGGATTAAGGGAACTAGCCACAATATTAATACAAATAAATATTACTCTATATTAATTTATTTTTTGTAATAATAAATGGATAGGAATTAGGATATGATTCAGATCAATAATAGGAGCATGAATATCTAGCCTGTGCTACTTAGCAATGCTAAAACGGAATTGTCTAAAAATGGAAGGAAAATGAACAAATTGCAGACACTGTTCCAAATTCAGATTAATTTGAATAATTCCTAAATTATATGTGGTCAGTAATTTATTCTGTAAGGTTTACATATATTCAACCAGCATTATAATAAAGTGGTTTCATTTATTAGCTAAACGAGCACAACATTACAATACTACACCTGCTTCTTCAAAAAAACGGGGCAGAACATTTACATGAAGATCTATTTCTAACGTGCTTTTCTGTAGTAAGGTACTTTTTTTGTAGATTCTGTTATAAAAAGTGAATGCTACTTTTTACCCCAGCAAATCCTTTGGAATAGATTCTTGTCACATTAAAAAAAATACACCGTGCGAAGCCGGAGCGGGAAGCTCGTTTTTAATATTTTTTGGCTTGTTGGTATTAGCACTTTAAATGTGTCATTTAGTTGATCTTTCAGATATCCTACTATTAATATTATAAATGCAAAAGTTTGAATGTTTGTTGGTTGATCACGCCTCAACTTTTGAATAAATTTTGATGAAAGAACAATACATAATTTGGCATAATAAAGCGCTTACTAAAAAAATAAATAGAAATGTCAATAAACTGCTTTTTTCAGCCGTTATTTCGGTCAAGTGTTAGTAGTTATTTTCATAGGTACAACTCAATTTTTAAAGTAGTAAAACGAACCTGATTAGCATGCAACGTCATCCAGCGGTCTCTGCCTTGTGGCTGTTTGATTAGCCTATCTTGTTCACCTTCGGCATCGAGCCACAACCCACGAATACTTAGTTTAACGTCCAACGTTGGAAGATCACAAATAACCTGCAACGATGGTGATTGCTGTTATTCAGATCTATACTGTAACGTTACATACTTAGCAATTTTAAATGTAGAAAGTTTAAGTCTTAATACTTTAGATTTATACATGTGACCCCCCTTGTCACACAATGTCACACTTTGTTGACCCCTTTTCTCCCCTCCGAGGCTTTTCCATCTAAATATAAATATACCTTGACAGAACTATAGCCACACGTTAGGTACAGCCTCAAAGATACCATCGGCTCTGGGAGCAGTAAGGCAACCCGTGAAAATAAATAAAAACTCAATTGATTACTAAAATTCTTTCAGTGTTATATTTTTAAATTTAGAATAATGACAGCCAAAGCTTGCATAATGCTAAAATTACAAGAGAAATGTCAAAAGGTATATTCCGAGCATGGGCTATTTAATTTGTAATAATTACATTAAAACATAATATTATATATTATAATAAGTTGCCCTAAACTCATGCGGATTGGAGCAGTAATAAAAAAATCTTGTCTTTTCATTCTATAATTGTGATTTTGTCCATTTTAACAAATGAAATTATTTCGCCAATGTCAAGTGATATTTTATTAACTACAGTAGCGGGGGATTAAACCAGATTAATTGCCTGATGACGTCCGTCAATTACAGCTATCAATGGAATCCCGTAATTACCTTATGTATTTGAGAAATCTGATTCTCATCGAACTCCTTTCTCAAATATTTAGCTAGCAACTCGTAATTTCTCATACAAAGGACCTTCAATCCATTCAGCATCATACATGGCTTTCTTGTTTCCTTGGTCATATTGGCAAACAAGTATAAATGGTGATTCTCTATGTGAGGCAAAGTTAACATAGGCGATTCTGTAGGCCAGCGCGCCTGCACTATTGCTTGCATCAGGGACTGACAATGCAAGGCTACGGATAACCAGCCATTTTCAGCTGAAGTGTCAATCATTGCCTGAAAAGTAGAGGGATTTTATGAAAACAAAAATTCAGTCCTACTACTATACTTTTTTTATTAAATTGTATATTATTAAATTGGGATATGCAATTTACACGATGCTGAAGAATAAATGACGGCTTTGAGAATTTTTGTCTAAATGTATGTTCAGAATAGGCTCAGAAACAGCTGATTCTAAAAATTTCGGGGATATATAGACTTAGAATCGGCTTTTTCTTTCACCTCGTTATGTGAAAGGGGTCCGAAGATATGGCTGTGAGGAAGAAATGGGATTGTCTTGATCCGTCTGTCTTTGTTTCACGCTAAATCAGTTGGATTTAAATGGATTGTGCATAATATTAGGCACATCATATCCCTTAATACTGTATAAATGTTAATGTTTGATACGACATTTTGAGGATTATTTTTCCCTCTAATGACGAAAAAAAAAACAAACAAATTAAAATTAAATGTTACTTTTAAAATTAGACTAATTTATTTATTTTGTAAAAGACGCCATCTATTGGAGATCACTTGAACTATGACAACAATATTGACACCACTAACGTATTTCTTGAAGAAAGTATATATAAATGAACAAACGTGTCCACTTTTACCAATTCCAGGTGTCAAGCCTGTTGCTGCCTTTAAGATTTGTTGTCACTTCTTCAACATATAATAGCAAATACACAAAACGAAAATCACCTGAATTATTCTTATAGCTTGATCCAAGACAGACTTGGTATCAGTAAGGTAGTCTGTGTTAGGTAAAGTCAGATGTGTCATATGTGCTTGTAGCAGTAAAAACGCTTTTACATTCGACGAATCCAGCGTGAGTGCGTCAACTGGCAGTCGGCAGTCTTGTGATAGTTCTCTGGGAAGATATTAAATAATATATTATACTATTTGAATACCTACATAAATACGCTTATAATTACTTACATATTAGAGAGTACTGCAGACTTTTTTGTAAATCATTTTATTCTACACAATTCTTTCCTACGTCATTTTGTTATATCTCTGACGGATTAGACAGCATACGCCATGAAAACTCGCCGAGGCTAACTTTCCCCCCCCCCCGACTTGATTCACTTATATTGTAAATGCTCAGCTCCTAAACATGTTGAATCAACCACAACAAAATACGTTTAGTAGTTTTTGCGTGAAAAGGTCAGAGAGACAGACGCAGCGGGGGACTTTCGCGCCACATAAAGACAGACATAAGCTTCAAACTTATAACACCCATCTTTTTTCGTCGGGGTTAAAAACAGAATAACATATGAAAAAACATAGATATATGGTTTTCGCTTAAAAATCGAGTTTTATTGATTCGGTTCGAAATGTGTTTAATTGATTGTTTATTCTTTGCGCAACGTCTGATAGTTTGACAGTGAAATTAACATAGTTCTTTGATTTGCTACTAAAAACATAAAAACGAGGCGAAAGAGATTATGTCAGGATCGTAGTAAATGTCATTCTGCTGTCCCATGATTTTTTCAACGGTACATTGGCGAAGCAAATTTTGAAAGAACCAGTTCAATAAGGTATATATGGACCGATATATACATGGAATATGCAAATGAAGGCGCATCACGAATACCATTAATGCAAGTCCTATAAGTGAATAATTTTCTATAGATCTATCTAGTGAATTAAGATTGATTGTTAGATATCTAATCGTGAAACTGGAGTACAATGCGTTCAATAATTACGGAGAAAATCTTATACAGATAGACGAGGATAGCAGAACCTACCCATTCAACACATCCTCATTATGTCTGACAGGTAAAGTGGCATATTCTTCAGCATCAGCCAATACCCTGAGAAGATCATCGAAATTCTGCTCACTGTTTAAATGCTCGCTAAAATGTTTCATAGTTTTATGGGACAGGTAATAATATGAAGCGATTCGTCCCATCCAAGTAGTGTATATTGTTCTCTCGTCCTGTAAAAATATATTCATTCATTATATTAAAATTATATTCGCCTATGGATTTCCGGATATAAAGTAGGTAGCTTACGTCACTTTCTGACCCTTCAACTATCTTTGTGCAATGAGCATCCGTTGCTCTGTTTTGACTATTAAAATTAAGGTATTTGAAAAAATAATTCATTATTTTACAGTAAAAAATATGGGACTACTAATTTGGCAGGTATACTCTTTAGAAACCAATCAGTGGAATCGGTACACAATCAGTAACAAAAATTTTGCATCTATATTTTTCCGCTACTAGAAAATAAACAAATAATAATCGTGCGTCAGTGGCCGACTGGTATTAACCACGCGTTGGATCCCGGCCATGTACCGGGTTTTTTAATTAAAAACTTTATGTACATAATCCGACAAACCACACTTACAGGAGTTTCCATCTAAAGAAACCTCAACAGAACTAGCCACTCGTTAGGTATAACCTCACAAATACCATCGGCTAAACGAGGAACACTTAGACTTCAGCTGGGTACCCTGGAACCGTAACACGATTTCGGGAGCTGTAAGGCAACCCGTGAAGAAAGTAAATCTTACGTAGATTTAATCTAGCAAGGTTTCTCTTGGCATATCAAGCCAAGAAATCTTGTAGTAGTGAAAATAAAAATACATATGTACCTACCTCATCAATTTCAACACAGTTGGCGATCATCAAGGCGTCCAATGAAGTTTGCACGAGATTTGACAAGTAGTAGTTGACATCTTGCGGCTCAAGACTTTCCAAGTTATAGTAGGACGGATTCTTCAATAGTCGTCTGAAGAAATATGTCCATGTGAGGTAGTCCAAGATGTCTTGTTTGGTTTGTACGGTGCCTGGAAAATACTATATTATTACAATCTTTACAAAAAGTGCAGCGACCTAGGTTTGGTCTTTCTAATGTGTATAATTGGCTAAATGTGGGCACTGTTATCAGTTTCTCTGGCAATGCATAATAAATTAGCAAAACAAGTTTTGAAAATAAAACAAAGCAATAATTAGTGGTAATTCCAGTGGCCGTATTATAATATAATCCCGGCCTATATTTGCGTTCTAAATATAAAAATCCTTTAAAATATTAGTAGGATTCATTAATGGTATTACACGCGCAATATCTGTATTGATCAATGGCAATATTAAAAGTACACACAATCGCCGAGAATGTATGAAAGGTATGATGAATATAAAAGAAGCGAAAGAGGTTTGTATCAAATGGCTGCATTCGATTGTCTCTTCCCCTCTTGGGATAAAAGGCGTGATGATAGATAGATACAAATATGAAGTGTATACGATCAGTTGAGTGTAATTACCTATTTCATTCTATGCATGAAACATGCAATCGCGGGTCCAAATCTCAGCTTTTGAATCTTTTTTTTGTATAAAAGAACGCAAGTAATATAAGGTCAAGATGTAATTTTTCTTGTCGATGATTTTGAAAACTTCAACTTTATTTCTTATACAACAGCAAAAAAGCAATACCTGCGACAATTTCAGCGTTAAAATGATCACTCATGACTTCAAGCAAACTGGACTCAACGGGGAACGGCTCGTACAAGAATTTTTTATAGAAGTTTTTCTTCTGGTCGTGCACCAATACCACAGCCACACCTTCATTGTCATACTGGAAAACATAAAGTAAAGTAAAACATGTATCGAAAGGGAATGAGATATAGAAACTGGCAAAAGTAAAATCTACGTACAGTCCAACAAGGATATTTTGGCAAAAAATGGAACCTGTATTTCTGAGATTACATAGACGGTGGCGCCGCCGCCAAGTGCGAACAGATGCTTGCGTCGAACTTTACAGTACAAATTTTATATTGTGGCGGTTAAGCAAGTTAGGCACAATTCGTTCATGCATCGCCGACATACAGTGTGGTGCGAATTGATTCAATATCAGTATTATCGAAAACAGAGTCGATTCTAACTGGAACTACTAAACCGATTTCAAAATTTCTTTCACGACTGCACCTAAAGATTATACTCTCGGATTTGGTGTAACGGGATAAGCCTGAGGGCCGAAGCAATTAAATTAATAAAAAAAATTGGGAGACGTTGGCTCAGAACCACCAATGGGGTTTTATAATAAAAAAAAAAAATATTATCTGACAAACCGTACAAAGAGGCTTTTCCATCTACATACCTCAACAGAGCTGGCCACTCCTTAGGTATAGCCTCGCTTAAATGAGGAATACCCTGGTGCCAGCAACGGTTCCGGGAGCTGTACGGTAACCCGTGAAGAAAGAAAAAAAATTGTTACCTGTGGTCGACCCGCCCTTCCCATCATCTGTAGGACGTCAGTGATAGGCATGTCGACATAGCGCTTCTGCTTGCCGTCAAAATATTCAGTTCCCTTTATAACAACGAGGTGGGCGGGGAAGTTCACACCCCACGCTAGCGTTGCAGTACAAATTAATACCTGTAAATATTTGTATTATACCTTTTTAATATATACCTAATAAATATTTTAATAAAAACCATTTATAAGATAGACGTCTCTAACATTATAGGTATATCACGTTTTTGATACCTAGAGGTTCGCAGAGTTAAAGTAAAAATGAACTATTACAAATATGAAGTAGCCCCACCACTTTTGCTTAACACCAGGTGGCGGTAGAGTTGTTTGTCTTACAATATAATGCCGTAAAGTGATAGGAAGTATCGCGTTTCGGGCCAGAGTCGAACATTTGTACTCAGACACAGTTCACTTGCCTTGGCTAATGCATAACAACTGTGTTATTAATATGGACTCCCATAGCCACTTTCCACCAATTAGATGACGAGTCACAGCTTCCGAAACCGTGTTACGGTTCCAGGGTACCCAGCGGAAGACCAAGTCTCCCACGTTTAGCCGATGGTATTTGTGAGGCTATACCTAACGAGTGGCCAGTTCTGTTGAGGTATATTTAGATGGAAAAGCCTCTAAGTGTGGTTTGTCGGGTTATGTACATAAGTTTTTAATTAAAAAACCCATTGGTACATGGCCAGAATCCGGGATTGAACCCGTGGTCTGCTTAGTTAAATACTAGACGTCTTAACTACTCAGCCACCGACGTGCTATATATACCTAGGCTGTTTGATAAGTACCCGTTTTCTAAATATATTAATATAACTGGCCGAAAATAAGTATACCACCTTTTTAAGCCATTTTTCAGAGGCGGGAAAATTAAAAAAGAAACGGCATTCTTTTGTTTTTTTCTCATTTGACAGCGATTTAGTGAAAGCGTGAACTTAAAATTGTTAAAATGGAGAAAGAACAGTATCGGTCTGTAATTAGATTCTTGTTTTTGGAAGGAAAAACATGTGATGAAATAAAAGTAAGAATTCAAGCGGTTTACCATGAATGTGCTCCTTCTATGACAACCGTCAGATATTGGTATAACGAGTTTAAACGGGGGAGAACAACCGTCTTTAATGAGGATCGCCCAGGCCGGCCAATTGAGGTGACTACAGACGATATGGTTAAGAAAATTGAAAATATCGTTTTAGCCGACCGCCGAATTAAACTTCGAGAAATGCTGTAAACTTTTCAATCGAGAGGGTACAACACATATTAGAAGAAAAATTGGGTATGAGGAAAGTATCGGCGAGGTGGGTGCCGCGTTTACTCACGGAGGAGCAAAAACGGAACCGACTGACTACTTCGGAGCAGTGTTTAGCCGTGTTCAAACGTAACCCGAAGGAGTTTCTGCGTCGTTTCGTGACCGTGGACGAAACGTGGGTTCACCACTACACCCCGGAAATGAAAGAGCAGTCGAAGCAGTGGATTTTACCGGGTGAACCTGCTCCAAAGAAAGCAAAAACCGTCCCATCGGCTGGAAAGGTCATGGCGACTGTTTTTTGGGATTCGCAGGGTATTATACATATTGACTACTTAGAAAACGATAACAGGGCAGTACTATGCCAATTTATTTGATGAATTTGACGCCGTGTTGAAGGACAAACGACCCCATTTAAAAAAGAAAAAAGTACTGTTTCATCACGACAACGCCCCGACTCATTCGTCGAGAGTTGTGACGGCTAAATTAGCACAGTTACGCTACGAACTATTGCCTCACCCCCCGTATTCTCCAGATTTGGCCCCATGCGATTTCTTTTTGTTTCCCAACCTAAAAAAATGGCTTGGTGCTAAGCGATTTGGATCAAATTACGAAGTCATTGCCGCCACAGAGGCCTATTTAAATGACTTTCCAAAATCATACTTTTTGGATGGTTTATTGAAGCTTGAGCATAGGTGGAACAAATGTATAGAGTTAAAAGGTGACTACGTAGAAAAATAAATGCATATATACAAAAAAAATGTTTTTTTTCCATAAACGGGTACTTACCAAACAGCCCTCGTATTGTATATAAATAATTAAGTTTATAAAAAACTACAAAACACGCTTTTGTCAGTAACGCACACTTGTGCAAACCAAATGAGCTCAAACTCGACGGAGTTACGTAGTTTCGTTACAGAGTTACTGTGGCCACCTTCCGGCTCCATCATCAGGATCCTGGACATCATCTAGGACCAGAGTACTTGTGAATACAAATCAAACGAACCTAAACTTTCGTTACAGAGTTCCACTATCCACCTCCTGGCTCCATCATCAGATCAGATCGATGGTACCAAATTATTGTATTGTTATCCGAATTACATAACACTTGCAAATACGATACGACAATTAGAAGTTGGTTTAATTCCACTTCCAAGATTTGTTTACATACATACTTAGTTACGTTACAGGTGAAAAGCGTGTAAAAATAGTTACCTGTATTTTCTGATTAATAAATAATTCTTCAACAGTCGTTCTATCCCTTTCGTGCAAGCCGGCATGATGTATACCAATACCAAAGGCGAGTGTCAATTTCAGATTGGATTCCTTGATGTTGGCAAGTACTTGCTCCATTTCAGATTCGTGCATATGTAGCCATTGTTTCGGATTATTTTCGGCAGCTAAGTACGCAATCAAGTCCAGCGCCGTCAACCTTAAAACGAATTAGAAATTAAATAATTAAGATATTGTACAAACGAAACAAACAAACACACCTTTTACGGCGTTTGTACCTTGCGCTGTGGCCAGAGACACGTAAGTGTCCACTTTTAACCTATCTATCTATCATCACGCCTTTTATCCTAAGAGGGGTAAACAGAGACAATTGAATGCCATTGCTACGATTCTCAATTACCTCTTTCGATTCTTTAATATTCATCATACCTTTCATACAACAGAACAGGTGGCAAGTCTGTTGTGTCACTTTTTTAACAAACGTAAGTATCTGTTATTTTAAGAAGAAGTGTTTCATGTTTCCTCCGAAGGGCGAGAAGTCGATTAAATTTTCTTCAAGAAATTATAACCTTTGTGATTTTATAGGTTGTTTATCTGTAAAAGACAAGTAAATATTTTCTGGGAAAAAAAAACAACACAATCTTGTTGTTGGAGGAATAGGTGAAACTTATTGATTTATAGTATGTAAATAACAATTTCATACAAGTACTGCGGTTTTACAAGGATAAAGGTTTTATAAGGACGTAAAGTCATGTTCGTCACGTCACTTCACGGTCTTGACAAACGCCTTCAGAAGGAATTATACGGGCGAATCCTATGTTTGAGATATGTTCAATCCATTCATTCATTTCCTTTTTCCGCCATTTCGCTCTCACGTGCCCAGTTCCTTCCGGCGCAAGCGAGACGTATGACGGACAGTACGTGCGCGTCTCTATACATGGACTAAATTAATTCAAGTAACGTTTCCATAAAAGCGAGTCCTTGTCGTAATAATAACTCATTCAACAAATGATTACTTCATTAACCATAATATGTGTGCTATAATCGACTTCTTTTACTTCGGAGGGTACGTAAAAATTAACAGATACACCAGAGAAGTGACAAATCTAGATCCATTAAGTGCAACAACAGTATATAGGAATAAAAGTATAAAGACCGTGATGGTGTGTATGTGTGTGAGAGAAACATACATAACGTCATTCTTAGTTTCATATAAAGTGAGTGCCGCATTCACCATCGTGAAGTGTGAACAATACTCAGTCCCACTAAAAGAGCAGCACTTCAATCATAAAACCGTGAGTTTCTTTAATATTTTCTACTAGCTCTCCGCACCATGTATATTTTTGATTGGTTGACGTTTATGGTTTCTGCTCCGCACCTTTGGGTCGTAGCGTGATGTTACATAGTATATAACCTTCCTCAATAATAACAAATCGGACTGGCAGTTCTTGAGAATAGCCCGTTTAAATATACATAATTCTTCTGCTAGAATAGATATATTTTAATTTCATTTTCGATCCCTTTATTGAGGATAAAGATCATAACAAAAAAATATTATTAAAAAGTGATGCACACCTTGTTTGACGCCTACTGGACACGAAGACAAGCGTCGGAGATTGCGGCGAGTGGGTCCGTATCGCCTGGAAGGTCGGCTTGTTCATTGTCATCATACGTGGACAGTAGTGCCGGCCTGGGTGACCAGATATGTGCACCTGTCATTTCATAAATATACATTTACTTGGTACTTTTTAATTTATGGAGACTATTATGGGCGTTTTCTATAACCCCAAAGGGATATTTTATGGTTATTTATTACTAGTTTCAGCCCCGGCTTCATCCGTGGAATTTTGATATCACTGTTAAATTCTATTAACATATATACCTAGCCATATATGGATGGGCAATACATTTTTTATTTTTGTTCGGAACCCGGAATATATGTATTGATATGAAACAAGAGAGAGGCCAGGACAGAAGTACCCTAAACCGTCGGTAATGCATGAAGAATACGATGAGAATGAATGAAGCGAAAGAGATATGTCAGGATCGTAACAAATGGAAATCCGTGGTCACTGCAGCCTACAGGCGTGACTTTTATGCATGTATGAAATACCTAGTTATCTACCTACTATAATCCTTAATAGTAGAAATCTATTGAACTGTTTCGGAGCCTATTTTGGACAGACAGACGGACGGACAAGAAAGACAGATAAAAATTCTAAAAATAATTTATGCTTCAAATAGACTTATTAAATATTGATTTCTGACTCAGATTTGATCATGGAGCAATACTGCTATTAAGATTTAATATTTTTTTAAATAATACAAACTAAATCACACTCTTTATAATATTATTATAGATTACTTATCAAAAGTAAGTTAAGAATTGACCTTTATGTACTCTTTATAATTTAAATAGCTTAGAATTATAAAGTTTTATCTCAGTAATAAATAATAAATTTGGCGAATAATATTTATTATTATGAAATGAAATGAAATAATTTTCATTTGCTAGGGATTTTTCAGACCTACATGTGTGCGTGTACACTACATATATAGTCCAATAACCCTACCGTGACTTACAGTGTGCAAAAATTTCCAAGTACATATTATGTAACATTCTTAATCACCTAACAATGTGACAATCAAAAAATCCAATTTATACACACAACATATCTAAAAATTAAATGAAGCTATTGTTCGAACATCAAGAGACTAGGGTCATCACTGACATCACAAAACCAAAATACAATAAATTATCAATACAGATTACATTGTGTTTAGAAAATAATTAAAAAATATCAAAATAATAAGTAGTTACAAAATGTCAATAATAATCTAAAAAATGTCAGGAGTAAATTACAGAACGTCAAAATTCAATAATAAAATGTCAACAATAAATTAATCAATTATTATCATCATGACTATAATACATTTAAAAGCAGAGGCATCTTTACTTATCTCGCGGGTGTAGCAACTGTGGCAATTAGCAAAAATTACCTCTAAAGGAACAGGTCGCACAGATGGCCTGAAGTTATAGAGGCCGATCTCTCCAATATTGAGCCAGTTGGCCAAATCCTTAGCGTTCGCAAGAGCCGTAGACAATCCTATTATTCGAAGTCGCCGCGATGTGTGCGATTCGATGAAATTAGTTCTGAAAATTAAAATCAAGTTTTATTTATGACAAATAATTATTTACTAGTGGCTTGCCCCAAATATTACTCAGTGATAATATAGCATTCTACTGGTGAGATAATTTTTAAAATCGGTCCCGTAGTTTTTGAGTTTATTCATTACAAACAAACAAACATCTTTTCTTTTTATAATATTAGTATAGATAACAATGTCATATATATCTAAATATTATTATTAAAAAATATGTAGGTTTCTGATATCGCTATTAAATTAGATGCCAAAATTATTTTCAATCCACTTTTTACTTTCATGTAAACAAAGTATTAGTAAAATAATTTAAACAAGGTCAGTAGGGGAGTGGTAACGCGCAGCAGCCGAAGCCGCCGGTTTGATTCCCAGCAATGGACATTTAACAATGGTTTTTTATTACATTCGCCAAACCATACTAAGAGGCTGTTCGACTTAAGGGTCCTATATTGGGAATTTTTCTGGGATAAAGTATTCCCAATTTCTCTGTAAATAATCCACCTGTGTCACTGTAATTTAACATATAGTTACTTATTGAATATATCTAAGTGAAATAGCTCTTATTTTTCAATGGGTTTTATTGAATAGGAAATATGGGTAGTTTAACTTTGCCCCTGCTGTCTCTTTCATAATCCATCACAAAACTCTTATTTTTTTTAATAGCGCTGTTATACCATTACCCTTCAATTATATATGTCGAATTTTTTGGTAGCTTATTGAAAATTTAAAATAATAATTATTTTATTATTTTTGCCAAATTAAAAAATCATATTTTTTTTTTTAATTTACAATAAGCTACAAAAAAAAAAGCTATATATATATAATTGAAGAATAATGGTATAAGAGCGCTTTAAAAAAATTTAGAGTTTTGTGATAGATTATGAAAGAGACAGAAGGGGCAAAATAATCCTTTATTCTACCACCCATATTTCCTATTAAATAAAACCAATTGAAAAATAACGACTATTTAACTTAGATATATTGAATAAGTAACTATATGCTGAATTACAGTGACACAGGTGGAGTATTTACAGAGAAATTGGCAATAGTAATATCTCCATACAAATTCCCAGTATAGGACCCTTAAAATACTTCAACAGAACTGGCGATTCATCATTAGCTAAATGAGGACTTGTTTTCCGCTGGGTTCCCTGGGGCTGGTAGAACAGTGAGATAAAACCCGAAGATATATAAAAAACGTAACCGACCTACCTTGAAACAATGACTTCGAGTACAGGTCCCCTGTCTTCACCAAGTAGATGTATTTCATCAATGACTATCAACGCCACATCTTTAACATAATTTCTTGTTTGCCACGACCGACTGATGCCGTCCCACTTCTCTGGCGTAGTAACAATCACCTGGGACGCTTTTATCGCTCGAATATCGGGTGACACATCACCTAGAAAGGCGTAAATATTAATCTAAGCTAAGTAAGATAATCCCAGCCGAAAGAAGTTCCCGACTCATAGCAAAAAAAAAACGACTTAAGGCTTCTATACCCATATTTCCTATTCAATAAACCAATTGAAAAAATAATGGCTATTTCACTTAGATATATTGAATAAGTAACTATATGCTAAATTACAGTGACACAGGTGGATTATTTACAGAGAAATTGGGAATAGTTTATCCCCCATACAAATTATGGATATAGGAACCTTAATGAATCAGCCAATCAGAGTGCGCATTGAGAGTTGGGGATGACAGTTGGAAATAAAACAAATAATATATCAACAACATACCCGTCAATTCAACAACTTTCTTGCCCAGCTTGTCTTGTAGTCGTACTTTCCAGTCCTTTATTCTCTCTTTAACGAGTGCTTTCAATGGCGCTATATAAACTACCTGTTGTAAAAATAATAGGTTAGAATACTTTAATTAAAAAAAACGTGCCTTTTGCACAATCCAATTTGGAGCCCTTAAAAGTTCTTGACACCTCTCAAACATACCCGGCGATTGTGCGACACATATTTTTTTTTAGAATCCATACTAATATTATAAATACAAAAGGATTCCACGACACGCCTTGGTGGATAGCACACGCTCCCGCGGAGACGTGTTGGGGAATCCAGTTTAATCCCGCCCGCGCTGCGATGGTTGTGATTAATCAGTGATTAATAAGACATATCGCGGTCGGCGGGATTATCATACATACCGATTTATTGGCTATAATCACCGTAAACGGCTATACTACTTGACATTGGCGAAATCACCGATTAATATTGGTGGAACCGCCATATTGAAAAAAAGAAGAAGAAGAAGATAAATACAAAAGTGTGTTTGTCTCTCTTTCACGTTAAAACGGACCAATGGATTTGCACAGAGAGTGGTATAGGCTACTTTTTACAGCAGGAACACACACACACACACATAAACACATCATCACTGCCTTTATACTTTGCGGTGAGGCCATAAACACAAGTAACAGTGTCCACTTTTTACCAGTTGTCTATATTAAACAGAACAGTTGGCAAGCCTGTTGCTGCACTTAATGGACTGTCACTTTTTTGACAGTAAATATCTGTAATTTTTTATAAGTGAGGATGTATTTATTCCGAATAACGAGAACTCAATTAAAGGACATATTCTTAAAGAAAATTGGTGCTTAGCATTTTTACGAGTACGAATTGAACCCGGTACCCCGGTTTCAAGTCCAAAAAGTCCTACCAATTAGGCTATCGACTCCTTAAAACATACAAAACAAGAATACCTTGCATTTAGGATAATGATTGAACACTCTAAACATAGCGACTTCCGCCACAATAGTCTTGCCGGAACCTGTAGGCGCGCCTAACAGCACGTTATTGTCCGTGTGATAGAGACAGTGAAATATCTGAGTTTGTATCGGATTGAAGTGCGTGAAATTGTACAGCATTTCGAAGGATGTATTGTTTAACGCCGTCACTGGAAGTGGCTGTAGCTCTAATAGATCTGGAAAGGCAGAATATTTTTTATAAACTTCGTAAACCATACTAATATACTACTTGCCCATTTATTGAGCTATATAACATCAAGCTATGATCCAGCAGGCACTACAAACTTCAACCAATCAAAAATGTCCACGGGTTAAGCCGGGACAAAAAACTAGTCCAAATATAGACAGTCAAATTAAAATAATCTCTTCCGAGTATGTTATCGTATGTATTGCTAATTTAATCTTTAATTAACAGCGTTGGTAGGATCCCGTAAAGGCTATATTTGCTTGCACATTGAAGTTTCATTTCTAATGCCAACCTATCACATTAAAGCTCAATGACATTCAAATATGAACCAATCAGATCAAATCACAACTGACATTGTTTTCATTTTCGTTTTCATGTCATTTTAAAGTGTCAAGAGTATTTATTTTTTAGTGCTCCTTGCAATTCTGCTCCTGATAGTACAAATGATATTGAATTACGTGTCACGCTCCCTAATATCGTCTGTCAAGCATTACCACGTAATTCACAAATTAACAGTACCAATTTCTATCATTCAATAAATAATAAAAAATCTAAAGTTACGCCTCAACGAGCCAGCTACTCGTTTATGTTTGCATTTTATTTCAATACAATAATTTAAAAGTATTATTTACTTATATCAAAACTCACCTGTGTGTGGTGGATGCGTCTCAGGTAATATAAGATGTTGGAATGTCAGTGGAAATACACTCTCAGAGCCTAACCACCTAAAAATATAGAATAAAAACTATTAAACATTTTTCCAAAGACAGAATAAAGGTATAACTACATCCTAATTTGCCTGCTGACTTTGCCCGCAGTTAGGAAAATGTCGCGAGTCCATAAATGTTGCCGAGACATGGGCTACAGCCAACAATGGTCAGGAAATTAGTTCTCTCTAGAAATAATTGGCCAAGTTGCGAGTACGACTCGCGCGCAAGACAGGATTTTCGTTTAGGTTAAACTATAAGAAAGACCCTATATTTCCTTTTTTTTTTAAATTTTAGACTAGTTAGTTCTGAGATAAGGGGGCGGGAACGGTTAATTTTCGTATATTTTCTTTAATATAATTTAAACTATGTATTTTAAAATTATAAAAAAACATATTTGTATTCCTTAGTCCTTTCATTTGATATGCACATGATGCACTTGAAAAAAAATTATTTTTTTTTCGTTTTAATTCCACCCCAAAATCGAAATTCGATTTTATTTACGCTATACGTCCGTGATTGGGTCATGAGACTATATAATATACCAAGTTTCAACATTTTTCATTAAATATTTCGGAACTCTAAAAGCAACTCGGGGAACCAGTATAGTACCCGGCCGAAAGTAAAATGATTCGGGATTTAGAAAGGGACTGTCGGCTATATTCTGTTTTGTAGAGCGTTCTCTATTATTCATACACGTGTGACATAGATGATACTGTAGAAACTGAGACTAGTATTTCGGCCGAGTACTGATACAAACTTCTTCGTTCGCAGGCAATTTTCATCTATCTATAATCATGCCTTTTTATCTCAGAGGGGTAGGCAGAGACAATCGAATGTCATTTGCTACGATCCTGACAAACCTCTTTCGCTTCTTTTATATTCATACATGCTCAGCGATTGTGTGTACTTTAATATATGTTCAATAAAAGTACACCTAGGTAGTCCTCTGGCCATATAAACCATTTTAGTCAATCTTTCAACATGTCCAAACCAAAGCAATTTTTAAGTTATGTATACCTTAAGGTGTGAACCTACCTTTCGGAAGTGGCTCGGATATAGTACTGCGGCGGTAGAGGCTCCACAATAGGTATTGTTATGATAAGTTCTTGTGGCTCGCATGTTATTACCTGTGAAATGCAATTGTAAAATACACATTATGAAGTAAAAAAACATTCTATATGGGTATGTATGAAAGGTAAGATGAATATAAAAGAAGCAAAAGAGATATGTCAGGATCGTAACAAATGGCATTCGATTGTCTCTGCCTACCCCTCTTGGGATGAAAGGCGTGATGATAGATAGATAGATCTATATGGGTTTTTGAATGACAAAAACTATTTATATTTCACAAGCCAACCTCCTTTCTGTTTTTATCAAGTAACTACGTGAGACTATGCAAGTCAAACAAAATTAAAATAGCCTATATAAAGTTGATCAGGGGAGTTACCACAAGTTATTGCGTTATCAGTGTATCTATAGAATTCTGACAGTTGCTACCGTAATCGACTAACAGTATTGTCAAATTTTCATACAAAATTTCTAGATGACGATACAATAACTCAAGAAACTCGTCATAAATTTATGGCTACGGCCAAAACTATGAATCTTTTTCCACCTTAACTTTATTGGATGCAGTCAACATTGTAATATCACCTGTTTTTTAGTAATTAGGAAGTACTCGTGGTAATACATTATGTCATTGTCAGGGTCCTCTACCCATATCCAGAAAGCTTCGGGTGCTTTTCCATGATACCTGTCACTCCATCTGTAATTAAAATTATTAAATAGGTTGTACTAAGTATTCTGTGTCGCGCCCCACATTTTTAGTTTTAAATCTTACAAGAAATTATTTTTTAACATCCTCATTAGTGGGAAGTGGGAGACTTCCCACAAACGACATGAGATTTCGCCGTTGGTCTGGGAAGGCTATGTGATCTATGTGAGAAAATATTCATTACATTGGCATTATATACAATTTTCCAGCGACGCTCGTTAGGGAGTCTTCCCTTTTACTCAGAGTCGTTGGATTGTTGTGTATAGCCATTTTGTAAAATTAATCTCAGGACTAAAACCCTATTTAAAAAAAAACATGATTACTTGAAATTGGGCGTGATTATAAGCCGTATTCTTAATACACTTCTGGTAATGGGATGCAGGCTTGCTTCCATTTCTAACAAGGGGAACTCGTCAGCGCACTTCTTTAAAGTCCTCGCCACTTTCGGATTGCGAATAAGATCACCTGGAATTATAAAAAAATAGTATTGCATTGCATATACGATTATTATTGAATATTAATGTTTTTTTGTTAGAGAAAATAATAATTTATTGCAAATCGCACTTAGAAGCTTTTCCATCTAAATATATCTCAATACTTTGTTTTCAGCTGGGTACCATGGGACCGATAGATCCGTAACGCAACCCGTGAAAATATAAAAAGCCTCACTATTGATTATTTTTGTACGTGTCCATAATACAAACAACAATTACACATTGACAAAGAATTAAAACTTTACCTAATTCCTTCCAATCCATATCTCTTAGTTGGTCAGGTTTCAACATGGGATATTCTATATGCTTTAGTACTTCGTATGGAACACAGTTAAACTGTCTCATATCACTGTAGAAGTCCCAGTGTTGCAATTCCAACATTTTGGCCATCTTCAAATACAAGGCGGCCATGTATGCGTTGTTCTTACGTAGAGTGATCTCGAATAACGCGCGCACTATTCGTACTGCATTCTGTGGAAAATAATCAAATATATCTTATAATTAACTTTTTGTACAGATTTTAACAAGATTTCTAGATTAAATATTCCGCAAGAGTACTATTAGAAAATACACAGAATTTCGAATATCCCTCTCTACAACTCACTTCATATACCTTATACTTTAGAATTATGTACCTAACTACTAGCTATCGCCCGCGAATCCAACCGCGTGGAAATAATAAAAAAAAATCCTTTCTGTGGATGTCAAATCCCTGTATTCATTAAAATTCGTGTAGCCGTTAAGGCAAAAAGCATTTAAACTTACCTGACTGATGTAATTCAAATCAGATTGTAAGGACGATCCAAAGACACGCCCTCTCGATATGAAGGTCTGAAGCAAAATGTTAATTTTCCAGTTTATGTCTTCTGGTGGATCATCTATGTTCAGTTCGCAATATTGATCCTTTAGGTTCCATAGCTCTGACATCTCCTCTTTTCGGATCTGAAAAAAATCAATAAAATATTTATATAAAAATCTTATTTACTAAAATAAAACAAATTTACATCAATATACAATAATTTTCTTAACATATTATTATATTCTAAATAAATTAATCATAATCAGTTTTATTGATATGACTCGCAACGAAAAGAAATTAAAAAATGCAACATGGTGTGCGTGAAGTTCTTCATTGTGCCTGTATTATTATATTTATGGCACAATTTCTTACAGACTTACATCCTCAGGTTTTGGAATCCCTGGGATGTACAAGACGCTAACAACAATAATAAATCTCGGCTTGAATTTGGCTGTGAAGGAGGCGTATATGCTTTTCGTCACAAAACAGGAAAAATCAGAAATGAACTGGAAATTAATGATGATAAAACGAATGATAACTCTACCAAGGACCAGGAGAAAAAGTCAGAAGAAATAAATACATTAAAAGAAGTGAAGTGAAGTGAAGCGGAACATTTGTTTATATTATTTATTTATATATATATATATATAGTTTATTATTAATAATTTTATTTATAATTATATTAGTGGTAGTGGTGTCAAAAGACATTTAAAAAAACAAAAGGGGCTACACGAGGACGGGCGAATGCCATTTCGCTACGTTAAATGTACAAGGCGGAATGAATGGAAAAATGAATGAGATTTTAGATATGATGGAAGAAAAGTGGATAGATGTGTTATGCCTGACAGAGACCATGCGTCGTGGTAATGACAGAACACAACATCGCGGCTTCACCGGAATCTGGTCCGGCGTTAAAGATAGAGAAAGAGCAAACCGTGGTGTTGGAGTCTTATTATCACAACGTATGGTAGAATGTATGTATGGATATGAAAGGATCAACCCAAGATTACTCTCTCTCCGTTTGAAGGTGGGACTAACAAGAATTTTAATAGTTATTGGATATGCTCCAGTTTGTGCCACCAACAAACTGAGAGAAATAGAGGACTTCTGGGTTGATGTAAGAAACATCCTAGCTCAGAGGCAACTAAATGAAAGATTAATGATGATAGGTGACTTGAATGGATGGGTGGGGACCCGAAGAGACGGGCTTGAGTCCACTCTAGGAAAATTTGGGGACCCGAGAATGAATAGTAGTGGACTAGAGATCCTTGATCTATGTTTAGAGATGAATATGTTTGTCTCGAATACTATGTTTGATCTCAAGGATATTCATCTCTATACATGGCATCGAGGAATTGAAAGAAGCATAATAGATTTGTTTTTGATTGACGATAGGCTAAAGAGTGCGACAAAAATCACGAGGGTGTACAGAGGTACCGGTATTGAAACGGACCATTATTTGGTAATGACCTCATTTAAGGGTCTGTTTCAAGGCTGGCGCCAACGTACCCCTGTGTCGCCTCCAAAAGCCGAAAGAATAAAAGTAGAAAAGTTGGAAGAGGAAGATGTTAGAGGACAATATGTAAGAAAAGTACAAGAGAAACTAGATGCCATTGAGCAGGATGACAGTATAGATGAAATGTGGAAGAAGATTAAGCATGGAATTGTCAAAGCAGCACAAACTACTTGTGGAGTTGTGAAGGTTGGTGGTATGAGAGGGGATCCGTGGTGGAATAATGAAGTAAGGGTGGCTGTACAAATGAAGAAGAATGCATATTTAGATATTTTGGCAGTAACGGGAAAGAATACAGAACTTGAAGAGAGAATAAAGAATAAATATAGAGAATGCAAGAAGAGAGTAAAAGAGATAATTAAAGAAAGTAAGATGAAAGAAAAGATGAATGAAGAGAAGAAGTTCTCAAGATTTTTCCAAGAGAACGTCAACATTTTTTGGAATTTAGTGAGAAAATCTCGAGGAGTATTGAGGACTTCATGTACAAATGATTAAAGCAGAGGATGGACGGTTAATGACATTGAATGGAGAAGTATTAGAAAGAATGAAAGAGTTTTATAAAAGATTATATGGAAACTCTGATGGACAACAAACACATCCTTCGGATGCTGATAGTGAGGACTATGAGGACTCGGAAATTATCGATGACATTATCACGGAGGATGATGTTGTGTCAGCCATCAGAAGATTGAAGAACGGAAAAGCGGCAGGGAAAGACAGGATTTCCTCCGAGATGATAAAACATGGAGGAGCGATAATATGTAACACACTGTGTGCTCTCTTCAATAAATGCTGGAGCGACGGACGAGTACCAGGAGACTGGTGTCAAGCCATAATAGTTCCAGTGTTTAAAGGAAAGGGTTCACAGCTTGATTGCAATAATTATCGCGCCATCAGCCTTATCAGCTTGGTTGGAAAAATGTATGGAAGAATAATAATTGAAAAGGTGCAAAAGGTGACAGAAAATAAGATGTGGGATGCTCAAGCGGGATTTATGAAAGGTAAGAGTTGTGTTGACCAAATTTTTACCTTAAGAAACATTGTTGAAAAACATTTGGCAAAAAATCAAAAAGTTTACAGTGTTTTCATTGATCTAGAAAAAGCATATGACAACCTATGCAGAACGGAATTATGGTCAACACTAGCGAGATACGGAGTGAATAAAAAACTCATAAGGGCAGTACAATCATTATATGATGGCTGTACTGCCGTTGTTAGAGTGGGTGGACAGTGCTCAACCCCGTTTAATATACATTGTGGTGTTAAACAGGGCTGTGTAATGTCACCTTGTCTATTCAATCTGTATTTCGATAGTTGTTTGACCAAATTACAACAATGTTCCTTAGGGATAGAAATGGGCCCTACTAGACTTTGCTGTCTTTTATATGCCGATGATGCGGTATTAATTGCATCTTCGGAGCAAGAGCTGCAAAACCTAGTTGTAATTTTGAATGAGGAATGTGAGAAGAAATTCATGAAAATTAATATTTCGAAATCAAAAGTATTAGTATTTGAAAAGGAAGATGAAAGGACGGAGTGTAAGATTTGTGTGAAAGGATGTAAGTTAGAGCAAGTGAATGAATTTGTTTATTTAGGTAGTATGGTTACAAGAAGTGGAAAGATAGACAAAGAAATTGAAAGGAGAGTGAAAGCGGGAAGCAAGGTATTTGGTGGACTAAACAATGTATGCAGAAATACACAACTTACAACTAAAAGTAAAATGAACATACATAATGCTGTTTTAGTTCCATCACTTACTTATGGAAGCGAGACTTGGGTATGGAATAAGAGGCATGAAAGTAAAATAAATGCAGTGGAAATGCGGTCTTTACGTAGAATGTGTGATATAAAGCGTATTGACCGCATCCGGAACGATGTCATTAGAGAAGAATGCGGAGTAAAAGATGATGTTGTGACAAAAATGAAGAAAAGTAGTTTACGCTGGTTTGGACACGTTGAAAGAATGAAGGATGAAAGATTGACTAAAAAGGTTTATATGGCTGAAGTGAAAGGAAATGCTAGCAGAGGACGACCTAGATGTACTTTTATTGAACATATAAAAAATATGTTGATCGAAGGAAATATTAAAAGTACACACAATCGCCGAGCATGTATGAAAGGTAAGATGAATATAAAAGAAGCAAAAGAGATATGTCAGGATCGTAACAAATGGCATTCGATTGTCTCTGCCTACCCCTCTTGGGATGAAAGGCGTGATGATAGATAGATAGATGATATCTTACTTACCTACAGGAGCTTAGCATTTAATTTACGGTATCAGTGACATAAGTCGGGAAGAAGGGTTCGATCCCGGATCCCGGCCATGTACCAATGGGTTTTTTAATTAAAAACTTATGTACATAATCCGACAAACCACACTTAGAGGCCTTTCCATTAAAATATATCTCAACAGAACTCGTTAGGTATAGCCGCACTAATACCATCGGCTAAACGAGGGAGACTTGGTCTTCCGCTAGGTACCCTGGAACCGTAACACGGTATCGGGAGCTGTAAGGCAACCCGTGAAGAAAAAAAAAAGTTAATATTGTTTAAAATATTTTTATTATTTTACAATACTTTGTTCATTCATATTCAAAACACTTTATACACAAATTTTACAAGTACAGCTATTCACTGTTGTACATAAATACCTATACACCTATATACTTTCTCATAAACAGCTGCTTATGTATTCGTCCGATTTCGGAGCAGCTCGTTTCGATTCGTGCGAGTTTCGTAGAGTCGTACAATACGTCTAATCGCACGCACACAACGCCGTGTCGAAGACTGCCGAACTGAAACGACGTTAGACGATGCACGGCCTTCAAGCCACACCTCCTTGCCCGTCGGAGTGGGGAGCGTGAGGTTTTTTCGTTACGGAATTTCTGGATTCGGTCCCCGCGCTCAAGGCCCGCGTTAGAAGCTATGCAATAGCTTAAAAGTCGGGAAGAAAGTTTACCGAAAGTACGATCTCATGCTGTCTAACACATTTTATCCTTCTCATGTAGGAGAAAATAGTGCAATAAATAAATAGTAATAACATGATAATTTACCTACTGCGAGACTAAAACCTATGTCTATGCAAAAGTAGACGGACCAGCCCCCCTACTATGTATCTCGGTTGCTAACGAAAAATGATAGTCGCGTACTAAACTGTCGAATAAAGCGAGACAAAATGCAATGCAAATCAGTGGTCCCTCGCTCACCATATATAGTTAGCAACAAATATACATAATAGTATTAATAATAAAATATATTTAATACTTGAACTTATAAAACCGGTCTTACCTTCAACTGTTGGAAGTCAGAACATCTTGTCAGCATCTGCAGCACATACCCCTGAGTCATGGACTTTCTAACCATGGAGTTGAAAACTTCCATTGTCTCGCATGTTATATAGTAATGACTGGCGGTCCGTCCTAGATCTGTAAATATTTAATCTTAGATTTTCTATTGGATTAATTAATAATTCATCTCTTCTTGATACCTTGAACAATACAGGAATAAACCGAAGTATGGAGTTTATCAGCGGTTTAAGAAGCGTCATTTTGTTACATGTGGACATTGCAACTAGTAGCTCTGACGGTCAGAGTCTGACCACGTCATAAGACTTATGCTGTCATCATCGACTGTTCATGTATACAAATAAATTAAAGTTGTTAACCAAATTAAACATAAATATAATATTAACTAGAACGACGCCGTGGTCCGGAACCTAGTTATAGCAAACAATTTACCAGTAACATTGAGATCGCCCGTCCTCTCATTGTATCGGATCATGTGTGTCTTGTCCAGGACCTTAGCGGCGCTCGTGATCAACTCCCGCCTCTTATCCTCCAACATTGGATCATCTTGCACGTCTCCATATGTTAAACCGTAAACCTAAAATATACGATAACGTTATTCATTTTTCACACATTTAACTGCATTTTCAATAAACGTATGGTCCTATCAGGTGCCCCAAAACCTGGACACATCTATAGCCGTAGAGGAGCTGTTGAAGTAGTTAAAATGTGTTTGTGTCGCTCTCTGACAAATCTCTGATGAGACAAAACACATTTAAGATTGTACGGCAGATTGTAATGAATTGAAATAATGGGAGCAAATGTATAGCGAGATATTATTTCACGATTTTTGTTGTCTAAACGTTTTAAGTGTTAATACAATATAAATACAAAACCCCACATTTATTAGCACTATTTATTAGGCTAAGGTAGCATTCATCTGCCATCTTGATAAAAAGGGGCCAACAGAATATTTGGCATATCTAGACACGCGGTGTGTCAAGCCAAGTTTAAGCCAACAGAACTGGCGAGCAGCACCGTGTGTAATATTACACGAACCATTTGGAGCCACTTTTGACCCCCTCATAAAGGCATATAAGTAATAACAAAGCTGGAGAAGATAAATTTGTACTGCATACCTGTGGATTGATCCTCATACGAACAAACAAATAAGTGTAACTGAGCCATTCAACTGCCTCATCAATATTTGTAACTGTTCCTAGTGCAACCTGTAATAAAAATGTGAAACCTATTTAATAGAAAGAAAATACGTAATATGTAAATGTCTCAATTGTCTCTATTTTTAAAAACAAGCCATCAGCTTAGACTGCCTTTGTTGTTCGCTGCTAACAATTATATATTGTTTCTTGGTTTACCAGGATTCCCAAATAGAAATTTTATATGTAATTTAGTTTTAAAACAATGAAGTAAAATCGACTACTTGGGCTTCTTTTTAATTAAGTAATAATAATTTCAAGATCAATATTGTGGGTCGGTCGTCGGTGGCCGAATGGTTTGGATGTCTGGTATTTGATCCCGGATCCCGTATTAACTAGGCAGACCACGATTCCGGATCCTGGCCATGTACGAATGGGTTTTTTATAATTAAAAACTTATGTACATAATCCGACAAACCACACTTATTCCATTTAAAAATATACCTCAACAGAACTGGCCACTCGTTAAGTATAGCCTCACAAATACCATCGGCTAAAAGAGGGAGACTTCCGCTGGCCACCCTGGGACCATAACACGGTTTCGAGAGCTGTAAGGCAACCCGTATAGATAGAAAAAAGAAATTCAATATAATGTATAAATGACTGTATAATAAAATAAATAAATAAATTGTACGCTACTTACCTCTGCGTTTAAATTATCTGCCAGCAGATTAATAAAGTTACTCTCGATCGGGAACTGATTAGTAAGACTTTTCAAGTAATGTGTGAGTTTATCGTGTGCTGTTATTATGATTCCCGTGCCAGAAGTGTCAAACTGGGGTCTACCGGCGCGACCAAATATCTGCAGCACATCCAGTATGCTGAGGTCGACAAATAACCCGTGACTTTGGTCGTAAATTTCGGTTCCCTGAAAAATTATGTTGAATATTTATTTTAAATATAAAATTAGTTAGAGACATTTTTTTTTCTCTAAAACCTTTATGAACTTGAGGGTTCATTTCTAGTCACGCCTGAATCCTAATTGACGTTGGTGGAATTAATTAGTAATGAATAAATAACTTAAATGAAAGCTAATGTAAATTAGAAATAATTGGTTATTGACTGCAGTGAAGAAGAACTTTGGTACATAACTATACTATATTAATTTAACTAATGATGCCCACCAAACACAGCGAAGTATTTGTATCAAAAATAATGTTACTTTTTTCACATTTAATATACACTACCTTTTTATCCCGGCATCGACCGTGACAATTAAAAAAGTAAAAACAACCTCTATTTTAGTCAGCCAGCTCGATAGATTTATAACAGTAAAATATTTTTCAAATCGATCCAGTTTCCGAGTTTACTTCTTAGGAACAAAATCACTCAGCCATTGGGACCATAACAATATTTATATAAAAAACATTAACTTATAAATATTCTTACCCTAATAATAACGGCATGAGCTGGCAAGTTAACACCCCAAGCTAACGTCGACGTACACACCAACACCTTGATGTAACCTTCGGCGAAATATTTTTCTACCATATTTCTGCAAATAGAAAATAAAATCGGCTACTAAACTTTGGTGAATGTGAAATAGGTTCTGAGAAATTGAGTTATATAGTAACATAAATTAATATTTTGTCTCTATTCTACTCTACAGCATACATACGTACGTACCTACATACATACCTTCACGCCTATTTCCCAAAGGGGTAGGCAGAGACGACAGATCGTCATATTCACTCTTCGTGTAAGTTGCGTGCGATTATTATGTCTTGTCCTTTTGTATAGTAAGTTTGTTTAAAATCTTTTTGTCTCGCTATGAGTATAGTATAGCATTCAATACATGGAAATTGCATTACCCAACGGATATCAAGGGAAAGTTGTAAAGTTACTCTATTTAATTTTATGACCAGCGCGACATCTATCGGTGAGCCGCAAATATTTACCTATCGCTCCTAAGCATTCCAGCATGATGGCAAGCGAAGCCAGACGCGAATAATTCACCCAACTGCTTATTCGGACTACTGTTTATAGACTTCAACGCTTTCAAAAATCCACCAGAATCTTCTGGTTCGAAATGCTTCAAGTGACCTTTCTTTTGGGCGAGCTCTTTAAGTATAGTCGCAGTTTGATGTGTGGCGTTACGGGCGTGAACGAACACCATGACTTGGTGACCTTTCTGTACCATTTCAGCCGTTTTATCGTAGCATATTTCGTTCATTGCTTGCATCTGTAATTTATGAGAAATATATACGTATCGTTACGGCATTTATGCTTTGCGACATGACAAGGCACTGTCAATCTTTATGGCCGATCTGAATATAGTCATAGTAACAAATTTACGTTAATTCACTAGAAATAGACTGTGTGATTTTTTGATTGTAAGACAATCAAATGACTCTACCACCACGTAGCGAGGCGAGGAAACTATTTTAAACTTAAAATAGCGCTAGACACATGAAGTATGAAAAGTTTATTCCTTTTTCAGTACTCTTGGATTTAGAGCATTTTGGCGTGAAGAGGAGTAGGTTTGTTAGGTTAGGTGTATTTTTGATAAGGGGAAGTCAGTGTTAGAGCGAACTCTATTCTTTTGTATATAAAAAAATCCAAACTGTTTAAAACAGAGATTATATTTACTTGTCGCAGATGAGCGCCTCCACCGCTGCCCGTATCTTTGATTCCTATAAACTGTTGCTCTAACGGCACCGGCCGGAATCGAGAGTCGAAAAAGAATAGCCCTATGTATGGATTTACTCGCAAAAATCTGTAATTAGAAAATAAACGTATGTAATTCTGATACATAATGTAAAATACCGAATTTGGCATGGTTTTTATCGCTGTTGAGCCATTTTTAATGGGAATTTGATAGCAGTTGCCATCAGTCATCAATTAAGATATTTTTTCATTACACTGATTGAATTGAATAAATAAATCACTTGCTTGCAAAGTGGCTCTTATATGATCAAAGTAGCTTATAAAGTACGCACTGAATATACATTACATTATCGCACCAGTGCTTTTTACTTTACAGTTTAGTCTTAAATTACATAGTACATAAAAAGGCAAAGAAACAGAAAGGTCAAAAGAAAGATCTAATTTTTACGCAAAATATAATAAACTATCTTTCCATACCGGCTTCGCCCGTGAAAATGTTAGGATTTCCGGGAAAAAAGTAGATGTGAGTGACAGTGATATTGTATTTTTTATAGAAGTAAATTATTAAATTACCTGGCAACATCAATGTAATTAGGCAATGTAGCAGAGAGTCCAACAATTCTGATCATGTTCTGAGTGGACTCAACTTGGCGCAAAGTCCTAGCTACAATGGCTTCCACGATTGGTCCTCTATCGCCGTGTAATAGATGCACTTCATCTATGATTAGTAACTTTACTATGGATGCCAGCTCCGTGTCCGCTAAAAAGGTTTGTATTTTTAAGAACATAAAATACCATGGACCAACCACCTTCGATTAACAGGCGGTGGCAAGGTCACATGCTGTCTTTTCTATAAAAATATTCTTAAACAAAATTGGTGCTTAGCATTTTTGCCACAAGTGGGGTTTGAACCCGGGTATCTCAGATTCAATTCCAACGCTCTACCAACTGCATTATCATCCCTAAAGTAATAAAATAAATCCACTAAACATCAACATACTTGCCCCTTTCCTCGTGACAACGTCCCACTTCTCAGGCGTGGTGACAATCATTTGCGTTTGTTGGACTTCCGTTTTGGTCAGTTTCATATCACCAGTCAGTTCCCTCACAACTATCCCGAGACCTTGCAATCTTTTACCGAAACTGGCGGTCATTTCCGAAGCTAAGGCTTTCATCGGCGCTATGTATATAATCTGAAAAATTACACCGTTTATTTTGACATATACCTACATATTCTCAGAAATCAATCTTCTAAATATTTTTTCATTATTTCTATTTTATTTGTCACAAAACAGTCATTACATACAAATTACAATGAACTTAAATGAAAATAGATAAGACCTACATGTGACGATAATTACAATAAATGTACAAGGTACGGAAACGGTACAATTTGTCAGAAACCGTATACTTATGAATAAAATAATTTATATCAGCAAGTAAATACAAAAACAAGTAACCAAATCAAACAACACTAAACAAAACAAATCAACTGAATTAAACAGATAATTTCATTTAATGAATATAAAGCAAAACCAAAAACCAACAACCAACAAAACGACTATAAATCTAGCAATTTGAGTTTTTCTATTATTGAATTCTTAAACTTGTTCGTTGACAGAACAGATGAAATATATCGATTTCTTTAAAATGCTTTAAGATTAAATATATAAAACTGTCGTGACGCTTACTGACTGACAATCAACGCACAACCACTGAAGATATAAATATGAAAATTGGAAGGTATATTTCATATGGAGTGTAGAGGTGCACTAAGAAAGGATTTTTCGAAAATCAACCCCTAAGGGGGTGAAATGTTGTATTCCTGATACAACGCGTACGAAGTCGCTGGCAACTGCTAGTCTATACTTCTATACTTAATATTATAAAGAGGAAAGATTTGTTTGTGTGTATGTTTGTAATGAATAAACTCAAAAACTACTGTGCCGATTTCAAAAAATAGGCTATATTCTATTTTCAAAAAAAATTTGGGATCCTTACTAAAACTCCAATAATGTAACCCAAGGTGTAAAAAAATTACCTAAGAAATTCCTTACATCGCGTGCGCTGCGAAAACTATTGATGATAGAACAAAATAATGTACTACGACTTTGCAGAACACATCATTATCTACAAAAAGTGTCGCGATAGCATATGTCTAACTACTATAGTTAAGTCACAATAAGTGTGCTTTTACTTTAAAAAAATAATTAAAAAGCCTCCGCTAGAAAAGGCTCTTTAATTGTACCTTGCTATTAATCCTTATAGGGTATATTTTATTTTGTTCGTAAATGTCCACGGGCGAAGCCGGGGGCGGAATGCTATCTTTAATATAAGCACAATAGGATTGCTTCATTTTCCTAGTATCACAATCCTCGCTTATAGCCTAGCTTTCTCACAAAGCTTTAGCTTTAGCTTATCAGTATCAGTATGCTGCATGACATAAAATCCGTCATGGTATGAGGTACGAGACGATATATTACCAAATACCTATTAGATGATCAATAGACATTTGCTTGGGGCGTGGATGTTAAATATTTGACCTAGAAGATCCTGTGTGTTTGGGGCTAACATATGTTTATATAACTTTTAGCTATTTACCTTAAATTTATTCTTCATAATAACATTATTTTCGATATGCTGTTTAATTTGATGCACAACGGTCAGCAAAGCTATATTGGTCTTACCCGCCCCAGTAGGTGCACATATCAACAGATTCTCATTTGTATGATAAGCTGTTTTGAACACCACTGATTGTATTCTATTCAATGTCTCAATCTTTTCAAAAGCCATTTGGCCAATCTGTGGATTAAAAAATGTTATATAGCACCAAAATATGTAAATTAATATTAACCTGGCGGAAAGTGGTTATTAGACCTCTTCTTTTTTAGGGTTTCGTAAAAAAAGAACCTCCATTGTTGTGCGAACGATGTCCTTCCGTCGGTCTGTCACGCGCCTCTAGCTTCTAAACGAAATAAGATAGGGATATATATATATGTATGTATTACCGCGACCCAAAGGTGAAAATAACTGATTTAAAAAAGTAAAAAAAATATCCACCTACTCTTGTAAGGTATCGATAACAAGGGTCTTTTGAGTAGATTATATTATTTTTTAATTTATTTTTATTCAATTAACACTGGTGGTTACAGATAATATTTTGTTACCAGATCTATCACAAAAACGGCTTTACGTGAGCGGTGAGAATCTGCAAATATGGTAGTATCACAACAATTACTAAATTTAGTTCATTATCTATATATATAAAAATGAAACCCGTTTTCCGTTGTCACGACATAACATGAAAACGGCTGAACCGATTTGGCTGATTTTAGTCTTAAAATATTCCTAGATATCCAGGGAAGGTTTTAAAGGTGAGACAATTCGAATAATTGCCGACAAACCCCTAAAAACAGCCCTTTTCTTTTTCCCATAATAAGAGAGTCAATTTGAACCTTATTGCTATTCAATAAAGTTAATTTTAAATTAAAAGCACTCATTGTTGTCTATGCAATGTAGATGTGTTCCTAATGTCACCGCACAAAGTTAAAATTCGCGTGCGTGTTGGAGAATCTAATGTCGCGTTCCGACACTCAACAAAAGTGATAATATCGCGAACGCGACCAAATTGAATAAGTCACAATAGATCATTAGTAGTACTGATTTTCAGTTTGGTCGGCTTCGCGAAACTTAATTTTGCCTAGGAGTAGGGGTAGGAGTAGAGGTAGGAGTAGGGGTAGGTGTAGTGGTAGGGTAGGGTAGGGGTAGGGGTAGGGTAGGGTAGGGGTAGGGGTAGGGGGTAGGGTAGGGGTAGGGTAGGGGTAGGGTAGGGGTAGTGCAGGCAAGCCAACGTTTGGGCAGGACAACGTCTGCCGAGTCCGCTAGTTATAAAAAAAAATTTTTTGAAATGCGGACTATGTGTGATATAAAGTAGTGAGTGGTGCGGAGTGAAAGATGATATTGTGACTAAATTGAAGAGAAGTAGTTTACGCTGGTTTGGACACGTTGAAAGAATGTAGGATGAAAGAAAAAGGTTTATATGGCTGAAATGAAAGGAAATGCTGGTAGAAGACGACCTAGGTGTACTTTTATTGAACATATAAAATGTATTGATCTGTGGAAATATTAAAAGTACTTACACACAATCGCCGAGCATGTTTGAAAGGTATGATGAATATAAAAGAAGCGAAAGAAGTATGTCAGGATCGTTAACATATGGTATTCGATTGTCTCTTGGGATAAAAGGCGTGATGATAGATATATTTAATAACACTCAACACTCATCTAAACTCAATTATGTAGTAAATTATTTTTCGACAAAGTATTTTATGGTTTCTATTGTGTAATTCTTCTGTGAATATTTAGTTTTAGTTACCTCATCCAATTCCGACACAGGTACACGTTCATTCCCAACCAGTAGGGGAGGTGGATCATTCCTAGGTATCAATACTTCTTCATACTCCTTGGTATCCTTTCTAGTAGCATTGTCCGGCAACATTAATTTCATACCAGATACAAAACCTGAAATTAAAATTGTGTTACCAATAATGTATTGTATGTATTGTAAATGAATTGCCACTCTAGTCTACGAAAAAACAAGAGTTGTGACAACTCATCAAGGGGCGGATTCTTCAGTAGTTTGAGTTAATTCATTTATAGATGAAAACTGCAAAAAATAATATTATGATTCTATTCTATTTTTTTTATTATGGCTCCATCAGGGTTTTGATGATTCCGCCAATGTCAAGTATTATAGACGTCACAGTTACAATATGCCGATTAAACGGTATCTAAGATGTTCCCGTAGACTGTGATATGCCCTATTAATCACTGAGTAATCACAACTATCACAGTACGGACGGAATCAAACTGGATTCCCCATCATGAAACGACGAGACAGTGCGTTGGTCGCTATGACATGACATAGAATGTATGATTATAATTTGAATTGAAACAAAGTGGGTTACACTAGCATATAAATTTGTTGAATAATGGTGTCCATCTAAATAAATATGATAATTATGCCAATGTCAAGAGACAGAAATAAAAAAGAAATAAATGGATTTTAATTGCATAATGCAAAGCTATGAAATTTACCTGCGCTATTTTTTGCGTCTATTGAAGTATCATATACATTAGGATATTGAATTTTGCTTTGAAAATATGACACCTTTTGTAAAATTGGATCCGAGTTTGAAGACTTTGAAGATGTAGAAAATGGTATCACAGGTTTCGATAATGCTGCCAATCTGAGGAAATAAAGAGATTTTATTTTATTTTTGAGTAAATTCTAGTCACAGTTATTTTTGCATTAGTTTGCAAGTATTTTATAATTTTTTATTACTACTTGCCTTCAAGAAAATCCAATATAAATTAATGTTAAAAATATAAAACTCTCACAGGTAGGTATATTTAATGCTTATGTTCCAAAGAAAATAAATTTAGTACCTAAACTCAAGATGTTTTACTGTCTAAAATCAGACATCAATTAATATTTGTATGTTTTTGCTGATTGCAACCATAACATTTTACCTCTTTGCTCTCAATTGTGCTATGTCAATTGAATCTTCATCTTCATCACATTTTTTAATGTTCTTAGTGGACTTTTTCTCTTCTTTTCTGGCAATTTTGGCTAAAATACGCTCTTGTTCAGTCTGTACTGATACTTGACACAAGTATTCGGGCATTTTATTCTCTGGTTCCCTGCTCACTATTACTGTAACACAAACATAGTTTAGCAGAAATAATGCACAATTTAAATTATAGCTGTAAGATTTTTTAATGAAATAACTAGAACATTTTATATTTGTATTTTTATAAAAAAAACAATTTCTAATAGGTATAATTTTTCAAATTCATCCTTCTGGTTGCGATGAAACCATTATATCTCGCAAATCAACAAATCGATGATCACAGATTAGATAAAATAACAATTAAATAATTTAGATTAGTCAGTGACAAATAGACAGACAGTCTACTATTTATAATATAGTTAGTAGTCTGTGGTTATTTATTGGACATTTAGGTGGAATTGACGTCATTTCCCGATTGCGCTTTGCGCTCACGTGACAGGAAGTATGAATTAAATATTTTTCATTTATATATTAAAAAGAAATATTTATTAAACAAATAAATAAACATTATTAAACCAGGCTGTACTTATCTCATGAACCGTGACAGTTGAAAATTTCACAGATGATGTATTTCTGTTGCCACTATAACAACAAATACTAAAAAAACAGAATAAAATAAATATTTAAGCAAATGTGATTTTTTTTGCCGTTTTTATAGATAATGGTATGGAACCCTTCCTGCACGAGTGACTCCCACTTGGCCGGTGAAAAAAAAATCAGAAAAAATCAGAAAAAAAATCATCAAACCTAAGACTTAGCATGTATCAATCAATACAATTATATACTCACTTTCAGGTGGAATTACTGGTTGAGGTGTTTTCAAACTATTCAGAACATCATTTCTATGCTCCAAGAGTTCTTGTATAAATTCAAACTTGTCAAAACCGAGCAATTCAAAAAGATCATTCTGTATATCATCATTACTTCGTGTCGAGTTGAGTAATGTTATAACAGATTGTAGTATGTCAGCACTGGATAAACCATTACTGTTCTCATATAATTCCTTCATTTTTATTTCCAGCCATTGTTTTCCAAACTGGAAAGTTAATTATAAACTAATATTAAAACAGTGTGAATATTTTATCATTGTGGCATTAGCATTACTGTGGACTAAGATTACCTACATAAGAAAAGCCTTATTTTAGGCTAAATTTTATAGTAAGTTTTAACTGCCACAGAAGCATGAATAGCAATTCTATAATTCATGAAACAAATGTTTATGAATTTTAATGGGATTAATGAGGAAAAATGCTAGTTTTGCCTAAGCTTATGGATAGTATTTGTTGAGTTTTTAAAAGTATCCCATGTATGAAGCAAAACTATTAAAAAAACAATAACTTGCCTTAGATTCTATTGGTTTTGGAACAATAGCAGAGATTTGTTTCACATTACTCGTACTTCCTACTGGCTGTGATTTGTACTGCATAGAAAAATCTATGACAATATTGCTATCAGTTCCCGATTTGGATGTAAGTTTAGCTAAAGGTTTCCTTACGGGTCTATAAGGTACATAGTTACATTGAATATTTTCACCCCATAATTTTTTATTCTCCTTAGATACTTCCTTCAATTCTTCTTTAATAAAAACTTTACAATCATCAGATATTAAATTAGAAATTTCTGTTACAATCTAAAAAAGAGAAAGAGTTAATCTTATCCATCAGGTCTTTCCAAGTCTTCTGGCAAATAAATATTTGCACAGTAGTTTATTTTAGTTTAGGGTTTTTAGTGAGGTACAAGGGTGGGTCCAGGATTTTATTTGGGCTTTGTCTCGAGTTTTTCAGAGGAGTTTAGAATTAAAGGTACAGGCAATAAATAACCCAAGACATGAGGGGGTTGTAAATGCTACCGCTGGCTGGCCATACCTGGTGGGAGTGTTCACACAAAGTTTTAGGTTTCACTATGGTTGACAGTATACTATTTTTGTGTTTAAGTAATTAAGTTAGTATTTATACTAATTTTATACTATATGTCTTTCCAAAATTGTGCAATATCATAGAATTAGATATTTTTAATATAAGTATATGGAATTGATTTTACCTCACATATTTTGTTTGCATTGGCAGAAGTTACATTTCCAAAAGTTTGCTTCAGTTGTGACAAATGTTTCAACATTACAATGTCTTGGTCTAGGAACATTCTGAGACTGAGAACTGCAGCATCTTCCATCATTTCTAAACTTTGATCTTCTCCAGTCAATAACTTACAACTTTCTTTCAATTTTGCCATCAAAGGTAGAATATTATCAGCATCATTTTCTGTGGTTTTTATAAAATTACAAATGTCTGTCCACGATTTAAACCTGGAATGTAGAGTAAATATACATTTTAAATATCTTTTATAAAGAGTATGAAACCAATGAAACAACTATTGCGTAAAAAATAATATCCTAACTAATATTATAAATGTGAAAGTGTTTGTTTATTTGTCCTTTCACGCCACAACAGAGCAACGGATTGCACAGGGATAGTTGAAGGACCAGAGAATGACATAGGCTACTTTTTATCCCCGAATTCATTTAGGATAAATTCTTGTCACATTTAAAACATTTCCATGGGCGAAATCGGGGCGGAAAGCTAGTAGTAGTTTATATAATAAAAAAAAATATATACAGTATACTATATAGGTATATTACACTATATTAAAGTAGGTGCTCCAATTCAATAAAAGCTATTTCACAAACCTTTGTAAATTCTTATTCTTCAGTATAACATCTTTCTTAGGTTTCAAACTCCTGGGTTTGTCAAGTTGAGTGTGAGCCCTAAGAGCTCTAGTAATTCTTGGTAATTCATTCATTTTAAATAACTAAAAGTATATAGTCACAGTGCAACTGCAGTGTATATAATGAAGCGGTATAAATATTATGAAATATACAGAAAAGTATTGGATACAAAAAAGAAAACACTATTCTTTCGTATTATTGTGCAACAAATCCCGATAGTATTTTAATCTAATTTTAAACTTATATAGTTTTTAATAACGAATATAATAAATGAAAAATATATATTTAAACACTATTATGTACAGTAATAATTAAAAGATTTTCACAACTTTTCAGGAAAACACTCCGGCTGCCAACATAACGAATTTGAGTGTTGACTTGACTTGACAGGCAGTGACCACAGGACAATGACTGAATGACAACTGACTGACTGAAGCTGACAGAAGTGCTGACTGCTTGGCTTGAGGATGGCTTGAAGGGCCGTAGACAGAGTAGTGTCCTCTTTCTACGCTAAGGGCCGTCTAAAGGGCTGACAAGTCGTCGTTATAATATTCACTTCGAGCATTTGATATATAAATATACTAGTGGGCCCGGCAGACGTTGTCCTGCCCAAACGTTGGCTTCCCTGCTATTTACTTTCTTTCGTCCGTGGAAAACAACTACCACTACCACTACCACTACCACTACCACTACCACTACCACTACCACTACCACTACCACTACCACTACCACTACCACTACCACTACCACTACCACTACCACTACCACTACCACTACCACTACCACTACCCCTACCCCTACCCCTACCCCTACCCCTACCCCTACCCCTACCCCTACCCCTACCCCTACCCCTACCCCTACCCCTACCCCTACCCCTACCCCTACCCCTACCCCTAATACCCCTACCCCTACCCCTACCCCTACCCCTACCCCTACCCCTACTCCAACCACTACTATCATATGTCCGTCTCCTGGCTCTAAGCTACCTCCCACCAATTTTCAGCCAAATCGGTACAGCCGTTTTTGAGTTATAAATAACCTAACTAACCTACCTGGCCTACCGACTCTGGAATTAACACATTTCCGTGGTAGAAAGTAAAATACAGCGCCATCTATTGACATTTTAGTACACATATAAAACTCAAGTCTATTGACGTTTGCAAATCCATTTTAGTACACATATAAAACGCAAGATGACGCCATATATTCACAATTAAAATTTATAATTTTACCCCTACTCCAACCCCTACCACTATCCTGTCCTTCTCCTGGCTCTAAACTACTTCCCTGCCAATTTTCAGCTAAATCGGTTCAGCCGTTCTTGAGTTATAAGCGAAGTAACTAACACGACTTTCTTTTATATATATAGATATAAATTATACGAGCATATAAAATTCATATGGCAGTGCTACGAAAAGTCCTCTAATTTAATCTATAAAGGAAACCTACCTACTACACTCAGCAGTCGGATGCCAGCAGGGTGATCCACTCGGACCAGCTATCTTCAGCCTCGCGATTCACCCCATTATCGAAAAGTTAAATTCAAAATTCAACGTTTGGTACTTAGATGACGGAACTCTAGGAGGCGATGCGAATACAGTCTTAGAAGATTTGCAGGTAATAATTCGAGAATTTGGGGCTATTGGTTTAGACCTAAATTTCTCAAAGTGTGAGTTATTTATCTCCGAGACCTGTACAGAACAACACTCAATTTTATCACAATTTTACAAACTAGCTCTGAACATTACCGTCGTTGACAAAACCTCGCTTCGCCTCCTAGGTTCTCCCATATTCGATGAATCATTCGAAAGTTTCGTCAACAACAAAATTCAAAACTTTACACCTGTTATAGACCGCCTCAGTCGTATAAATACGCACATGGCATACTTTATTCCCCGATACTGCCTTTTCGTTTCAAAATTTACTTATGTTCTTCGATGCTGTCAACTATGGAGACATCCTGATCTGCTCTTACGCCTTGACGACACTATCCTATTCACTTTATCATCAATTTTAAATATTCGTTTCAATAAAAGCCTCTCTGCCTATTAAGCACGGAGGTTTAGGCATCCGCAAAATATCTAGTGTCTCCCTGCCAGCTTTCCTGGCCTCGGTGCACAGTACAAAACCCCTCACAGAAAAAATCCTTTCGATTTCCGATGACATTGCATATTCTACTGAGGCCAAAAAACTTTGGATTACAATCTGCCCACAAGATACAGAACCTCCGACAATTTCCTCCTCGCAGAAGATGTGGGACGAACCCCTTTGCAGATTGGCGCGAAATAACCTTTTAAACGCGTCTACCAATTCTGCAGATCGTGTTCGTCTCCTAGCTGTCAGCGAATGGGAGTCAGGGCTATGGCTTCATGCACTACCGTCAGCCCATATTGGAACGCTACTTGATCGTACCTCTTTCAGGTTAGCCACAGCTCTGCGCCTAGGCGCACCATGTAACGAGACACATCAATGCCGATGTGGCCGACCTGTGGATCAACTCGGCCACCATGGGCTATCCTGTTGTAAGAGTGCCGGACGCCTCCCTAGACATGCTGACCTCAACGACGTCATCCGTCGAGCCCTTGTAAACGCAGACGCACCTACTATACTCGAACCCAACGGCTTATCACGAGACGACGGAAAGAGGCCCGACGGCATGACGCTGGCACCTTGGAAGATGGGACGATCACTAGTTTGGGATGCAACTTGCGTCGATACCCTCGCCCAGTCCCATCTTCCATTTACTTCCTCTAAGGCAGGATCAGCAGCAGCCATAGCAGAAAACGCAAAGCGGCGCAGATATGTCGGCCTCAGCGACGACTACATATTTGCGCCACTTGGATTTGAAACACTTGGGTCTTGGGGACCAAGCGCTCATTCAATTTGTAAAGAAATTTAAAAACGCCTAATTAAATCTACAAATGACCAGAAGGCTGGTACGTACTTCGCACAACGCATTAGCCTTGCAATTCAACGAGGAAATGCAGCCAGCCTTCTGGGTACACTTCCAATGTCTGGGGACGTGGGACAAATTTTTTATTTATAAATTTAGTTTTAGATTTTATAATTGTATTAAGTCTATTTTAAAGTTTTTATAATATATTCTTTTTTTATGTAATTAATTATTATTGTATGTAGATATACTTCGAGCATAGGTACTAAAACTAAAATTTTAAACCTTGGCACACATAGCGTATAATTACTAAAAATAATGTTTATTTATTTGTTTAATAAATATTTCTTTTTTAATATCTAAAGAAAAATATTAAATTCATACTTCCGGTCACGTGACCGCAAACGGGAAGTGACGTCACTTTCACCTAAATGTCAAATAAATATGGTTATTTATTTGACATTTAGGTGAAAGTGACGTCACTGTGGTCAGTCTAGTAACTATATTATAATAATTATAATCTTTTACTTGCTCTATGTAACTGTCTGTGAATGTCACTGAAAGTTATTTTCTTGTTATATTATTTAATTTGTGACCATAATTTTATTTTGTTGGTTTCCAAGATGTGACGTAATCATCGTTTTCGCGGGGATTTGAAAAAATAAATAAAATAAAAACATGATTTTAGTATAAAAAAATAACAATATAAAATTTTCTAACAACATATTTTATTAGGTATAATAAGTTAACAGCTATGTAGCTACCACGTATACCTACTCTTTCTGAAGAATTTCCGGGATAAAAAGTACCTACCCACGTCACTCCCTGTGCAAAATAGTGTATAAGTAAGCAGCATTTCTCTATCTCCTATTTATTCTCCAAGTTTCATAAGCCGCTAAAGCGATATAGTAGAAAATAGGACTAGCACCAAACGACAACCGGTAACAAGGGGAGAACTTTTAGGTGTAAAGCCATCTGAACTCTAACCAGTTAGAGGGGATAAACCTCAAAATAGTTTACCGTACATAACGATGTAAATGCCGCTGGGACTTTATTCAGAATAAGTGCAGCGGATCCAGGGGGGGGGGAGGGGCAATGGGTGCAATTCCAATTACCCTCTTTTCGAAAATATGTCAGACGATTATGGCTGCAAAAATGTTAAACTTCTTAGGAAATATTATAGGTAATATTAACTACCTATTTATCCAAATTTCTAAAAGAAGGATTCCACATGTCTACCCTGATAGACACAGGAGCGTGATTATGGCGCAAACAATGAAACCGAGCTGTACCTACTACAATGACGGGTGTATGCAGTTTGAGTTTGATGATCTTTGGTTATTTTTCAGAATTTTCAGTATCATAATTATTATTACCAGTTTTCACAAAATTTCGCACTTATGCTCTTTTTGTACTACAACATGCACATTTAGCCAGTTATTATCCAGTTAGGACTAGAACACTCTTGAAATAGTAAATCTATCATCACGCCTTTCATCCCAAGAGGGGTAGGCAAAGACAATCTAATGCCATTTGTTACGATCCTGACATATCTCTTTCGCTTCTTTTATATTCATCATACCTTTCATACATGCTCGTCGATTGTGAAAATTTATTATTCTCTATTCTTAAGAAGCATAATATTGTAGTCCAAGTTTCAGGTTTTTTTTTTCAAAACATCTAACAATACTTTGATACTTACGAGAAAATATTGATAGTATCCGTAGCACCTATCTATCCTATCGACAGATAATTTCGACGTAACCATTGTCGTAGCAGTTCGTAGTAAATCCCTAATATTTGATCCTAACGACTCCAAATACTACGAACTGCTACGACAATGCTAAAATAATAAAATAAATAATAAAATAATAATAAAATAAAAAATAAAATAACTCATATCATCGCGGGCCGCGGCCTTTAAAGTGTAGTCAGAGACACCAGTTACAATGTCCACTGTTTGCCATTTGTCCATAATTAACAGAATAGATATGGTGAAGTATAATGGATCTGTCACTTTCTTACACGTATCTGTTACTTTTAGAAGAAGTGCAGATGTGCCCTCCAAACTACGAGAAGTTGATTAAAATAATGTGTTCCTAAAGAAAATGTGAGTGAGATTATAAAATAAAATAAAACAACTTTATTTAAAGTTATTTATTTTCTCCAAGCAATAGTTACATTTATATAATTCAATATGGTTCGTTATAGTTTTCCAACTATTATAATGACATGGTGATTATACATTGATTATGTGTTTTGAATCTTTCTAATACCTAACAATACATTACACTATTATTTTTTACGTTTTCTATTTGCATTACAGATATAAAATAAAAACATCAAAGTTAACAACATTTTATAACACTTAACTAATTTATATATTATTATATTTACCACTGCTATTTATTTGTCAAGAAAATAAAAGTAATATTTAATTAAATAAGAAAAAGTTTGATACATCAGTCACTTTCATACAATCGGTACACTCATGTAAAGTACGAGTATGTGTGATATGAAATGAATTGATGTCGCGGAAAATTCGATGTATCAGGCTTTTACTCAATTAGCTACATATATATATATGTAGATTAGTTATATTCATTTAAAATTAATAAAATATTTGTTGTATAAAATAAATAAAAGGAATATATAATACTTAGTTAAACTTTCAAAATTTCAACACATCAACAATTTAATTACAAGTATTCTTTGATATTATTTAGATGACTTCGATTTAAAGATTGTGCGGAGGAAATACAGTTTCTGACTTTTTATTAGTAAACATGGACGATTAATAAATATTTAAATCAAATAATACACCTAGCTGCTATCACAGTAGCATATATATATATTTTATTTTATAATGGTTTATTCAATCTTCTTACGAAACACTGATTTTAGTAAATTATATTCCTTCCTCCTTTTTTTAAAATAAAGTAGGAAAAAAAACGCGAGCCTAGAGTTCTAACATTACCCACAGATTGTAAATATTATTGGGCTTTTATTCTCAGCTGGTGTTTTCGTCCTCAGTAAGCAAGTATGTTCTTAAACTGAGCTAAAACTGCAATATTGGTCTGAGAGGTGAGAGATATATAATTCTAGCTAGATCAGCATATCTTTATGTTTTTAAAATATCATTGTTTACAAACTAATTTCGTGAAATATAAATATAAATCTACAAGTACCTATATGAAAAACATAGCTATGTCTATCTACACATTTATTTCAAAGTTTCAACATAAATATATCTACATGTGTTACATGATTTGCTACAATAACGTCAATAACAATTTGCAAAGCTAAGCTATACGCAAACCAGTGAAAATAGTTGGAACCAAAATTTTACTAAACATATGAAATTGTATGTAGATATAGGTTTTCTACAATAATAATTTATTACTACAGTCAAGTGATTTAATATGACCCTGTTTATTATATCTCATTTTATTATTTTAGTTTCAGTGAGACAAATATGCAGGTGGGTCATTTTAAATCTCAATTACTTTTTTCCATACTTAAGTTTATATTCATTTCTTTATTACCCCGCTAAACTAAAGTAGTACAGTACGGTTATTTAAATATCCCGAAATTCAAGCCCTAATAAGGAGGTGATCATTTCGACTAAGTAATCTTTCTATTCTCGTCTGCATTGTTTGCTCTTTCTATGGAGAAGAACTAAAATATTTTAGGTGTTAGACATATGTATTTTCTTTCAGATTAAACTCTACTGCTTACCACTGGTATTAGTTTAGCGGAGTACCAATAGCTACTCTAAATCTTAAATCTAAATTACTATTATACTGTTATATTTAATACTTAAGTTAAAGTGGTGTGTTTTACTTTTACCTTACAGTGTATTTTTGAAAGACCTCAATTTCCAAAACACTGACAAAATCTATGTCATAAACAATAGTAAATAAACTAAGACACGGGCTTTATACGTAGCTTAAAATTGTAAAAAAACAAGTATTTTGTATACTACCTAATTACATTATTTACTTGAAATAAGTAAAAACTCGTATCTACTAATTTACTAAATGTCTGCAGTCAGCGTTTCAGAAAAAG